>BDIU01000078.1:6637-107432 GCA_002118135.1 Trebouxia sp. TZW2008 | reverse complement strand
GAAGGCAGTGTGCCTAGCCAAACAGGCAGCATGCAAGCGCCACACTAAGTGCAAGGCAGACAACAAGCTGCCAGGCCCATCTGTTTTCACTGAACAAAGTGTCACCCAAGCTCAGGTCCACTAAACACAAAGCTACATGGCCAGAAGGTCAAAAGACCAGTCTGTACCGGAAGCCATCTTGCTTTGGCGCTGATCAGGTGCTTGTACGCCTTGTGCCACTTGCACAGCTGAGAATGCTGCCTTGAGTGGCTCAGCCAAAAGCGACTGCAAATTGCAATTGCCTTATGCAGCAAGTGCATGTGTCGGCTAGTGCAAATAAGACGATCAAGACATCTCAGTTCTGTGATGAACAAACAGGTTTCTGGACTGCTATCCCAAAAGTGGTGGGGGTGAAGATGTTGACTTCTGTCTGCGACTGCCCACCCGGCTTGTCAGTGTACCAGGTGCTGTGGCATACCACCCCTTGTGGCCCAAATTTCAGGTAGATTAGCGTCTGTTGTCGAGGTCAGAACCCATGTTCTGTATATGCCAGAATGCAACATGTTTGGCCTTGCAGCTACATGCCAAGCAGATTGCATTCACTGCCTGTATAGAGGCACTTGTGCAACTACGCATAATGCTGACAATGTGTGGTAGCAATGTTGCATCAAGCAACTGACAATACTGCAGACTGTACGGTCCCCGTTACCCATCAGCGTGCCATGCAACAGCAATTCAGTGAAGTTGATGCAGAGGACAAGTTGCAACTCTTCTCTTGAAGTATTTCCTTGCTGCGTTTCTGATCAAGCCTGATGCGTAAGCATGACGCCATACGTCATTCAGGTGGTGCGCCATGTATTCAACTGGGCATATGGCGACGGACAGTTGCTGGGCCGTTTCCCTCACCTGGCACATAGGCGGGCACCAAATGCTGTTGAGCTCAGCTGCATGCTGCTTGTGTGGCACATATGCTATCTGATGTTGACTGGGTACGGCATGTTCACTACATCAAGGAACAGCTTGGACACTGCAAGTACTGCTCACTCACTGTGGCTCACGTCAAAGGTGTAAACATCGCTGCGCACAGCAACGTTTCAATATGCACTCGCACATCATTGGCATTGCGCACGGACAGTGAGAAAGGGCAACCCTGCAGACAGCGTCGTACATGACTGCAAATGCCAAGATACATTGCGTAAAAACAGTGATGCAATTTCCAGAAGAACTCTTGAGCATTTGCTTGTGGTCGATTTGACCTGCAGGAGTGCAAAGGTGCAGCAGCTGCTGTTGTCCCTCACGGGCATACACATGTCCACCATACTGATGGACATCCTGTGGAACTTCTGTAAGGTGCGAGCCCACCATGTGGTTGCCTCTTGACTGAGTTAACACGCTGGCAATGCAATGTGTGCATTGTTATGCATCTGAACTCTATGAAAGTGGTCTTTGCATCCCCAAATGTGCCAAACAACTCTCCAAGAGAGGATGCAAGAGCAGATCATGCACTCAACAGCAAACGTCTGAGTCATGCCTAGGAGGATGCACTGCAACCAGCTGCAAACCTTGGTGTGGCGCAGTTTCTGCCACCTTTACTTGAGTACATTTACCTATGCAACTGGCAGGGGTCCATGTACCTATGTGCCATATGTCATGGCACACAGCATACGTGATGGCCTCACCTTGTGATGACTTTACTATGACAGGAAAGGCGCATCTTGCATCCAGAGACATCTGGCTTGGAGCGCTTGTGGGCGGCTACGCTGTCATCACTGATCAAGCAGGCATCTGAGGCAGGGAGATTGTGGGGCCACATGCATAGGCAAGCCTGGGACCAAGCATAGTTGCAGTTCAGCACGGTGATCTGCACTTTGTGCTGCCACTTTTTGTCGCTTTTTGCTGTGCAGGTGTATATTGCCATGTCAGCATGACTGCAGATCTACTTGAAACTGAATTTGTCATGCAAATGTATGTTGACACATCAGCACAATCGCCAACCTATCTTTAGTCTGCTTTGCAGGCTGCAGCCTCAACACACCATGCAGCAGTTTGACTGGTTTGATGGCCTTTTGCCACAAGCCATTGGGCAAGAGCAGAAAATAGCCTTGTTGCGCTTCAGTGTGCTCATATGCAGCATATGTTATTGGCAGATTTAGTCCTACCTGCAAGACAGAATCAGATCACGGCTTGATCACAGCATTGTTCAAAAGCAGCTACAGGACATGACAGCTGCCACATGGCCATATGTCATGCATGAAAAGCTGACTTGAAGCGTGAGTATTGTTGTTGGCCACGGAACCTGGCAACTGCACTAGTCGATACCATTGCAACGCCCTTCTTAGTAAGTGCTAACTCCTTGACATGGCAAGCTCAGATCACTCCACTTCACTTGATGCTGCTCACAATTAGATTGCTCCTGTGTGCAAGCTGAGAGCATAACTTGACTTGATGCATGCAAAGCAATGGGTAACCACCTGCTGTCAATCTTCAAATTGACTCTGCATTGCCCTTGTGGTTCTTTTGCCACAAGACCTCGAGCTCGCACACCAAAAGAAAGGTTGATCATCAGCCATGCTTAAGGAAAGGGTGTTCACGTATTGCAGCTACAATCCTATTCATGAGATGGAGCGAAGCCTGCGAACACATACTCAGCAAGGCACACAAGCTAATGGTCAACAAATCACTGCAAATCTGCCGTGTTTGTTGCAAGCATGGCTGAAGCTGTGTGAGAGGCATGCAAAACTGGCTCAAAGCAAAGCATTATGACATGCAGTGTTGCAATGTCTTCTAGTGACCGGTGTCTTGGTGTGCGGTCATGATGAGAAATCAGAATGTGGCGTCAATGTATTTTACTGGTTCATGCTGCTGCAAAGCTTTTTCTCTTTGAATCCAGGCCACGAGCAGATTTCTGGGGAGCATTAGTATCCTCATTATTTTGATGATCATCAGAAGCCACTCTAATTCTCACTGCCCTCCGGCCCAACACAGGTGTGGCAGATGCTTTCTGTAATGCTGCTCGAATCAATCATACGTGGATTCAACAAAATGTTGGTAGCAGGTCTTGCCAATCAATTCACCTCCAAATGGCATCATGCCGGCGATTTCAAGAGCCAAAACTTGCATGCACAGCATCCATGAGCTGCACAAATTTCGTTCTGTACTCTAGGATTTAACGATTTGATTTGTATTGAAAAAGTTTACGGGAAGGGGATGGAGGCGGGGGCGTCTGCATGCAGCGATTAGGGACAAACACTACAAGTTGAAAAACACGTCTGGACGTCCTAATCGCTGCATGATCTCTGATTGTTCTGCTGGCTGAATGGTCGGCTGGCTGCGGTAACATATCGCGTCTTGCGTGAATACATGTGTGCAGCGGCACAAAGGTATGATTTGCATGCCCAGAAGCCTGCCTAAATATTGTAATTTGCGTCACAGCCCAGGCCAAAGTATGGGCAACCCGAAAACCTGGTCAGGGTAGCCTGGAAGTCGAGCGGTCCAAGTGTAGGCTCTGTGCTTCTTCCTGTAATTCAAAGCCAGTCAAGGCCAGCTTGGGTGAGGGGCACATCCCTCTCTTGCCCTGGCAACGACAAGCAGGGTGACTGTGCACCGGCAGGGCTGCCGGGGCCAGTTTGGACCTTGAGATCTATGGCGCTCGATCTCTCGAGATGAGCTGAACTGGGGCGCAAGCGTGGAATACGCCATCATGGTACGTTTAGCAATGCGTATATGAGCCTCTGTTCGTTCTCAGTGCGAGCTGGATCAAAGCTGCGCTTGATGCGACCGACGCTAGCGGTTTTCCTTCAATCTTGATCCGCATGCCTGACTGCAGGGGACTCGTCGGGTACGATTGCAAAATGTGCTGTTGGCTATCAAGCCCGTGGAGCTGGAGGCTGGGGCTTCGAGCTTGGAAGTCTCCTGCCATCACGAGAAGGACGTACTGAGCGCAGTGCAAATAATTGTGTTGCCACATGAGCCTGAAGACTCACACTATGTCGAGCAAGCACGACACAGTATAACACTGTATCTCCAGCCTTTCAGTAAAGAGATTTTGCAACAGGTGTACAACAGCGTAAGACACAGGCTTGGACAGGAGGGAGAAGTGATGCCAGCGCATAACAACAAGAAGCAGCTGCGCTGGGCTTTGGCTTCTTACGTTTTGCAGGCAAGCCCCTGATGCAATGTCTGCATGTCTGTGACCATGCAAGCATCAACCGAAAGTGCAAGCATAAACCGAATGTGCATCTAGCTTCGACTAGATAACACTAGCAGGCATTCAAGCATGTGCTTTGCAAATTGCAGTGGTGCTGCACCTCTAATCAGTCACTTTTCAAATCAACATGCACAGCATTGATACCAAGCGTCTGAGTACTTTCTGCAACATGCCAAAAGCACTTCAGTGCCGAAAACAATGTTTGCATCATATCGTGCCGTTATTGTCTGCAGGATGATGAAACAGATGAAGGTGAGTTCCCTCCAGACAATGCCATGCAGCCCTCCGAACAGCCAGACGTCAGGCGCAATGCAAGGCAAGCTGGCAACAGTGCTATCACAGTCAATTTTGAAGCAGCAGCTGACAGTCAGGTAACAATATGAGAGCCCGAGATGCAAGCCTGCGCCACCTACAGTACCCACTGCCACCACCTCTGACATTGTGCTGGCAAGCTTGCAAGCATATCTGGACATGTCCACAGTGTCGCAGTCTGTGACAGCTGGTCTGGCAAATAATATGGGTTTCTCTCTACTCTTTTTACCTGTGATGCTAAAGATTGATCTCTGCACATCCCCACTGTTGCAGCAAGATGTTGAGCAATAGACTGGGTGTCCCTCGCCTCACAAGCTTGATAAAGAGCAGACTGCCCTGCCACACCCACAGCTGCAATGTCTGACGTGTCCCCTGGAACTGACATTTCTGTGCACAGACCATACAGATCGCCAGCATTGGGAGTGTTTGTTACTTTGCAAAATCAGTGCTTGGCAATTCAAACTGCTTTTGGGCAGCATGGCAACACAGGAAACCAAGCTCCTGTCCATTGGTTCTCCAGGACAGGAGATTGTTCCTCACACCTTGCTGTTGGTTGCCCATACTGAACAACTGTTCCTACTGAGGCTGCCTGACTTTGTCATGTCCCTTCTTGCCACCCTTTTTTGCAGATTGTGCTTGTGCCAACCAAGCTTCTTTTGCATCAGGTATGCGAGGAGCTACCTGTCAAGGGTCCTGCCAAGCAGGCTACAGTCCCTTTGGACGTCAACAAGTCACCTTACCAGTTGCATGTGGATGAGGATCATGCAGCTCAAGATGCTGCTGAGCAAGCACCACTGCTTCAGTCAGCTGCCGTGCAAAGTCATGAGGTGCGTCAATGATATGCAAAGTTCCAGATCTGTTGCATATGGTGGAGTTGTAAAGTCAGTTATTGATTGCTTGCCAGGCATTTTCTGCTTTGGATTCTTCTTCAGACTATGAGATGGACTGCAGTTGTTAAGACTCAACCTGATGCCTTATCAGTACCCAGAGCAACATATGTCACGTACACAATGTCTAGGAACACTGTATCATGTCAAAGAACTTGCTGCAAGTTGCATGCTCTATTGTCGCTGCACCCGTTGCAGCTACAACCGTTACATGCTGACGCCAACTTGCTCAGACCCTGAACTCAGCACATCAGTCACATAACTTGATGGGGTGGACAGCTTGCAGACGCATGGCGGTATTAGGTGCGCTAATGACCACACTCATGTCAGTGGGCCGAATCTTGGCCTGCTGATTGAGCTGTAATTGACCTGTTGCAGGCTAAAGGATCAAGCCCGGTCAGCAGCCCTGGCAATGCTGAAGCTACAGCCAGAAGGGGTCTTGAGAATCCAGAACAGCACAAGCAAGGCCAGGTATGTCCGCCTTGTGAGTGATCACATTAAGCTTTGTTGGCACTTCCAAGAGTTTGCAAGCGTCACAGACTGCAAGCGCTTGTTTTGAGCCATCATTATCACTTGGCAGCCCTTGACATCTCTTGACATGGTCCACCTTTGACAGCTGTTGATATAAATTATCCTGGCGTCTGGAAAATTCAGAACTCTTCAAAAGGGCTTGTAGTCCTCACAAGGCTTTGAGTTGCCTACATCTCAGCCACCATCACCTATCTCCTGCGACCTCAGCATCATCACGCATTCAACTACCATTGTCCTGACTGTCATGTCTTTAGCCATTGCATGCTCAGCATCTACAAAGCTGCCATTGCGTGCTGCCATTGACTGCACCAAAAGGAATGGCAGGGATTGTTGGTGTAGATACACTTTTTTGTGGTCCTCCTGGTGACAGAAAGCTTTCTTGTGCCACCAGCAGCATTGATCCACAGGCCAAAATGCCTGCAATGTCATGCAAAGCTGCACCTTGCACATTTTCAAAGCTCCCACACTCTGTGACTCTTATGCTTGTTTTCAAGCCTGTGCTATGATGACAAGCAGAAAATGTGCTGCTTTGTAGGCATCAGAGTACAGAAACATCCCTCTGGGTCAGCTCTTGCAGAGTCAAGGACAGGACCTTGTTGGTGAGGAGCTCTTGATGTACTGGCCTGACTACACGCCCCAGTGGTGGCAGGCGGTTGTTGTATCCTACGAAGCCAACACTCAAGAGCACAGGTCAGCTACATGTGTGTCCTTCATGTGCCAGCTCAGCACCCTCCCAACTGCCTTGTTGAGTGTGCTATGTGCAAGTACAGTGGGATGAAGGTGCAGCCATCAAAGTCTATGTGATAAAAGTTTGCATGGGGCACATACACAACCCCATGGCATCTCCTTGCATCCCTGATGTTGTGAAGCAGTTTGTGTATGCAGTTGAGTAGGGGTGTTAACGCTATGCTTGTACCACTACCTGTTTGTCAAACTCCAATGCCTACAGCAGTGGCATGTCTGAAGCGCACTGATTTGACACATGCTGCACTTGACAAGCCTGAGGCTGCTGACAACAGTCTTCTCAACTACATAGTGATGGCTTGCGTCAGCGTCGGCACGCTCATAGAGTGCAGCATGCAGGCTGTTATACCCTGATGCCAATCAGGAGGAGCAAGTGGATTTAAGGACAGTCCCAGATGAAGACATCAGGCGGCATCCAGACAGCCCCATGACTACTGCATCTCAAAACTCCACCAGCCCTCATGCACAGGTCAGCAAGCTACACTTTGTGGTGTCACTCATGGCCTGAAGCTTGCAGATTGGTTGTGTTTGTGCTGATAATCCATCAGCAGGAATTGGCTCACAGAGTGTGTGGCGTTGCTGTAGTTGATTCATGATGCACACATTATGCACATGTGCACTGAAGATGCATACATGGTGCACAAGTTTGCTGAGTGGTGTGTGCTGAGTCACACTTTAACAGGTGTCTTGCTGTTCAGGTGCAAAGAACAATACAGAGGAGTCCAAATCAAGGACAACCCACAGATCACAGGCAGCAGCACATTGCAGAACAGCAGCATGCAAATCAAAGCACAGATCATCAACAAGGCTCAAGAGCTGACGCTGCTGGCATTGGCCTGACAGCTCATGAAACAGCCGAAAACCAAGTCAGCCAAAGTCCTACCACTGCCAAGCCTCAACAGGTGCGTAGCCTTGATTTCACTGCTACTTTGCTGCTAGGGATTTGCGGATGTCGAAGCACACTCACAGTCATCTTCAGTGGCCATGCGTGACAGTCTTACAGCATCTGTAAGGAAACCTTTGGGCCTTTGCCTGTGTTGGCAGCGCGTAAGCCATCAAGAACAAAAATCTATAGTCTGACTGCTGAAAGCCCCTGCACCGCTGTCATGTGCATGGCTCAGACTACTGAGCACCATGAACATGAGGCTGCTGTGCCACGCAGGGAGAGGCACACAGGTCACCCACAGCAATTCAACAAAAGCTTGCTGCTTGGCAGCACATATCTGAGAATGTCTACCTCCACAGAAGTAGAAACCAAGAAGACGAGGATGATGTCTTCACATGTGCTTGTAAAAAGCCAGCAGATGCTTCTCTTGGCTGTGGCGCAGACTGCATCAACAGGGCTACTCAGACTGAATGCAGCAAAGTAAGTGATGTCTCCTCCTGTGTGCAGATGCCAGCGAGTCCTTGCAACTTGCAAGATCTGCACACCTGTGCTTCCCCTGTTGTCACCCTGAGCACCAGCTGCATGATTAGGCGCCTATGGCTGCCCTCAGCACTTGATGATGCTCATCTATTGCAAGGATCCTGTGAAATGAACAGCAGCATGCTGTTTGTGCAGGACTGGTGTCCTTGTGGCCAGCAATGCAGCAATCAGATGTTCACAAAGAAGCAGTACCCAAGACTCGGCAAGGTCAGAGCCATGCTCACCCTTTTCTTGCATTGCCTCCAACCTAGCAACATCATGTGTGCTGCATTTCCCCTCTCTGATCTGTTCTATGACTTCATGCTTATGTCCCTGTCCAATCCAGCAAAGATGAAAGAAATTGAGCAGCTGCATGTCTTAAGATTGAGACGGCCATCGTCTAAAATGTTGCATGCAAGGAGAGTGCTGTACTCAGCTGACAGATGCCTCATTGCTGTGTCAAGCAGAGGAATGCTGGCCAGAAGGGCTTTGGGCTCTTCACCTGTGAAGATCTGAAGGCAGACCAGTTCATTATTGAATACGTAGGAGAGGTACGGACAGTCCTCAAAATGGTGCTGCCTAGGCTGTATGGCAGCTTCCGCATGCACAGTTATACAAAGCTGGCCAGCAAGTTGTCATATGGGTTGCAAGCGTCCTTTGTTTGCATCAGCCTGCCATCCATCATCATGCAGCACTGATAGAGATGAGCTGCGGCAACTGCAATGCAAGCATGTATTCTTCTATGTATAAGCATGCTAGCCAACACAGCTGCCTGCCTCTTAGACACTGGTATTGCATTGTCATCATCACTGTCGTTGTCATTTATGTTCTTCAACCCCCTTTGTGAGCAATGCAGCTTCCTATTTAACTTATTGAAAGTTCAGGTGCTTGATGACAAGGAATACCAGCTGCGCAAGCTCATGTATCAGAGTTCTGCTCAGCCCCACTGGTACATGATGAGCACTGATAATGGAGAGGCCATTGATGCAACCACAAAGGTCAGCAAGATGCTTGGACATGTGTCAGCTGTCTGAATGCTGCTTTGGTGGCAACTGACCACCTGACATGAAATCGCAATTTTTAGCACAAGCTTGTCATTTGCATTGCATCCCTTGCAAAAAGCGCAAACAGTCCTGTACAAATGCCTGCCTTGTCATGCGCCAAAGTTGTCCTCACAGTCAGGTGTTGAGGTGAGGCTGCTGCTGGCATGCATGTCTGAGCATCGACGGCATCTGCACTGTGATGGTAGCTTGCTGATGTCAGTTGTGCTGTGCTTTTGCAGGGTTGTCTGGGCAGATTCATGAACCACTCCTGTGAGCCTAACTGCAAGATGCAAAAATGGCAGGTGCATGGTGAGACGGCCATAGGTCTGTTTGCATTGCAAGACATCAACACAGGCCAGGAGCTGAGCTTGGACTACAACTTTCAGACGCATGGAGAACAGGCAAGCTCTCGTCTTGTCATGTTGCAGTTGCCTTGTGCCTATCTGCTCAATCACAGCATCTATGACGTTCGACAGAAAGACAAAGGCATGAGGCTATATTTAGGGCTTTGGATTTGATGCTGGACATCTTGAAAAATATGTATGTCATGATGTATTGTGACAAGATTCTGTAACATCCAGTGTAGAGTGTATGTCATCATGACAGAGCAGCATTGGACAGTATCGAAAACGGCATCTGGCAAGCTCTGCCTTAGCCTGCTTGGTGTGCACTGCAATGATTGAGCATGTCTGAAGGTATGACCAGGACACAACAATAGATTGAGTCAAGCTGCTGTGTCTGCAGCCAGTGCAGTGCTTTTGTGGGGCTGCCAAGTGCCGAGGATTTATTGGAAACAAGAAAGGTGCAGCAGCAAAGAAGCGTCAGACAGGGTGAGCATATAGGTGACAAGCTTTGTCTTTGAAACGTCTGCAAAGCACTGCAGCACTTGCAACTCGACTTCATGGCGCTTGCAGTCTTCAGCATCTGAGGGCATGCCTGGTCATCTCATACATTGGCAGTGGATGTTGTCATGCACATGGGCACCTCTGCATGCCAAATTCTGCTGTGCAGAGCATGCCAGTCATAAGCAGGAGCTTCAGGGGCATGTCACTGCAGACACATCTGACATAGCATCTGGGTGCAGGGCCAGCAAGCAGACACTTTCTGCACCTATGCCCCCAGCACCAGTAATGACGGCAGCTCCAGCTGGTGTCATTGCTAGCACTGCCCATGCACAGGCGACCCGACACAAGACGGCAAGCCAGCTCAGCATGGCAAATCCTACTCCAGCTCCAGCTGGTGTTCAGCCCCTCCAGACTTTTGCTACTGATGCCGCCCCACCACCTGGTTCCAATCCCAAACCTTGTGGCCCCTCAGCTCTTGGTCCTGCCCACCGACACAGGCCTAAAGCTGCAGGCTTGTCCATGCCTATCACAGACAGTGCAGTTGCCTCAAAGTCTGGCACCAATTGCAATCCCGTTTCAGAGTCTGCCCTTCACAAGGGCCCTGGTTCAAGGTCCAGCACCTGTGCAGAGGCACAAGCAGCTTGTCCCCAGGCTGCTCAACCTAGCGCAAATGCTTTATTTGTACCGGGCCTTGCTGCTTTATCTGCCTCACTCACGGGGTCTGCGACAGAGGTTGCTGCAGCTTTTGCTCCACCTTCTGAGGTTTCTGCTGCGCCAGCAACTGCTACAGGCTCTGCCCAGGCTGCGCCACCCTCTGAATCTGCTACAGCTGCTCCACCTGCTGGGCTTGCCACTGCCCAAGCAAGTGCTGCAGGCTCTACACAGGCTGCGCCCCAGCCACCTGGCCAAGCTCAGCGCTACAGGCCTGATCAAGTGGTTGAAACACTTGAGCGGGGTTTGTGGTGGCCAGCACAGGTGACTGCTTTTCTGAAAATCCTTAAGACAGCCACTGGTAGTCCATTAAGCGCTAATGCTCAGGCCGTGAACCCCAGATAAGCATGTCGCTTTTTGGTGTGACAGTAATCAAGTACAAGCTTGAGTGCTGTGCTTTGTGGTGGAGTGCATGTCTCACATCATGCATCGTCACTGTCTCTTGCATGAGCTGACTGTGCGTGTTGCCCGCAGGTCTGCAATCCTACCACAACACAGAGGGAAATTCTCAAGATGAAAGTCAATGATATCATGGTTGTCTACTGTGACTCAGGCTTGATCAGCAAGTTTGCTGTTTCAAGCGAGAACCTGAGACCTTACAGTGCAGAACCACCACCCAAGAGATCTACTGCAAAGTACAGAAGAGCCCATGCAGCAGCAGCTGCCTGCCTGGAGAATGACAGCGGCTTTTTATGAAAATCTGCTGATTACACAGAATGCAAATGCAAAAGATGTCTAGCTGTCAGGGTTTATATTCGGCAAAGCAAACAGCATGCCAGCCACGCCTAAGCAATAGCTGCACCCCAACTAGGGTTTGCCTGATGCATGTGTGTCGACGTCACAAGAAGACAATAGCAGGTTTGAATATTCAGCTATAGCAACAGCAGGTCTTTGCCTTACATGGCAGCTGAGAGGCGTCATGACATGAGATAATTTTCCATTTGATAGGTGCTCAACAAAAGACATCGGTGCATTGTGTCACGCCAGAGCGTGTATGCTGTTCAGACTATCACAGAATATGGCTGGGCTTGTTGATAGACTTTTCAGCCTTTAAACTCTCGGTCCAACTTTGATCTGAGACACTGCTGGGAAACGCTGCTTTGTGTGCCAACTTGTGGTGTCTTACCCAAGTTTGTCTCACTGATTGTGCTGTCGTCACTATACAAGAAACGAGACATGCTTTGTTGCTGCAGAACTGTGACTTTGAACACATACTGTAGACAGTAAACTCTGCGGTATCTGCAAACTTGCAAAATGCAGATCACAATGTGCATGAACAGAATTGGAACAGATACAGCCCTTGCATTGACCCATTTGTTGTGCATGCACAGTGAAATAGTTATTCAGATCCTGTCCAGCAATGTCAAATGACACCCTCATTGAGGCAGGTTAAGGAGGACAGGCTGTCTTTTGCACCTGTTGCTGCTACTCTTTGGCGCTGCCTACCAAGCATATTAGCTCACAATGCAGCGAAAGCAATAGTTTGCATTCTTGCCAGCCTGTATTGCTATTTTGCTTACTGGCTTCAGCCTCAACACATCATGCAGTAGTTTGGTGGTTTTATGACCTGTTGCAGCAAGCCATCTGGGAGGGCCTTGCCTAGGCAAAGCCTAGTAACGCTCACTTAAGCTCTGGCTCCGTTGCGCAATAGCGCAAGAAGCACAGCTTTAGTTGCGCAAGCCTGTCAGTCAGTCTTAGCTCGACAAACATGTCACAAGAAACAGACGCAACATTGGTCTCGGCTGACGCGACTGAACTAGACTTGACAAATGCTCATCTGCAGTCCTTGGAAGGAGTTCCTCTGCCCGAGACCTTGCAGGTCAGCCTTGCAATATAGCTCACGGAACAGCAATACGGGCAGATTAGTTTCGTTCGACCAATCCCTTCACACGCTGTTTGCAGCTGCTTGATCTGACAGCCAACAGGCTTAAGCACCTTGATCCCAGACTCTTGAGACTTCCCGGTAGGTGCTGAATACCGCACATCGCCCTCGCAGGTACTAGACTGCAGTCTGCTTGCTGCAAGCCTTGCCTTGCAATCTGCCCATTCCCATTTGCAGGTCTTCAACAGCTACTCCTCAGACAGAACCTCCTGACTGACATGACAGAAGTTGCACAGCTGGCCAATGCCTCAGGTGCCATGCAATGCAACGGCTCCTTCGGATAATGATGCAAGAGCTGTTCTGAAGCATATTTGATGCAGGCCTGAAGGAGCTGGTCCTCTATGACAACAACGTATCACAGGTCAGAACATGGGATTCTATAGCCCTGTGCACATGACTATGTGCATGTATTTCAAACCATGCAACACTGTGATGCAGCTGCCCAATCTGGCTGCATTCTTGTCCCTGAAGAAATTTGATCTTTCCATTAATCAACTTCGCTCCATGACAGCCCTATCCACACTTGAAACTTCTCAGCTCCAGGAACTGTACCTCACCAGCAACAAGCTGTCAACAATTGAGGTGCGCTTCCCCTCCCCCTTCCCCTGCTACAGCATCAACTTTGTCCTACCAAGTACATCAGGCGCTTGCAATAGTCAAGACAGATGCATCACGACTATGTGCACTGACGGATCTGGTGATAAGCATGCTAGAACATGTGTGACCTGCAGAGTTTAGACAACTTGGGTTCTCTTGAGCTGGTAGAGCTAGGTGACAATAGAATATCTCAGCTGACAGGCCTAGATCAACTCCACAGTCTGCGAGAGCTTTGGCTTGGCCGAAACAGAATCACATCCATAGATGGATTGAGCAGGTATGCTGTCAGCAGTCATGCATCAGCAGTGCCGTCAGGTCCGTTCACATAGCCTCGATCGCTTACGATGCTTCTCATGCTGTCAGTACCCGCATGCTACTGATTGACTAGCTGCTTTCAGTCGCTCCACATGTATGTCAAACAGAATTGTACACACCAACATTGCGAAGGTGTGACTGTTTATAACACATCGCACATACATTACACCGCATGACAACATGTTGACACATTACACATGTATACGCGCACATCTGACATGTGTCTGTACATGCAGTCTAAGTAGTTTGCAGCGGCTCAGCTTACAGAGCAACAGGCTGACCAGTATGGCAGGTCTTGCAGCCTGCACTGCACTACAGGAGCTCTACCTCTCCCACAATGGAATCTGTCAGCTTGAGGTCAGTGCTGAATCTTGTCAGGCCATGGCTCTGCACAATTGTTGCTTCCGCCTGCGTGTGCTTGTCATGCTGTTTGATCTGAGCCAGCATCGACTGTGAAAGTAAGTCAACACCATTTGATATAGCAAGGCTTCAAAAGTGCTTGCACTGGCAGTCTTGCTTCAGCACTGCATGTTGCTGCAGGGTCTGTCATCACTTTCTGGTCTGCAAATACTGGATGCTTCCAACAATCAGCTCAGCAGCGTTTCTGGCTTGTCCGCGCTGTCTCAGCTGCAAGACTTGTGGTTGAACAACAATCAGCTACTTGAACTGAACGACATCAATGCAGAATTGGATGGCAGCAGACGCACATTGACCTGTGTGTACCTGACGTGTAATCCAGCCACCAGAAACAATCCTTTGTACAAGCAGCATATGTTGCAGTGGCTACCCAACTTGCAACAACTTGATGCAGACTATGTTCGAGGTGGTCCTTGACATGAGGATGTTTTAAAAATAATAAGTCAGCAGTGTTGCCGAGCATGTACTGACCAGCATTGGAATTGATGTACATCAAGTGTATGGCGGTTTTTGAGACAGTAACTTATGATTCAAGTACAGGAACATAAGGCTAGTGCCACAGGTTTCATCAAGACTCACAGGCAGAAACATTTCTGCTTGGCTGGCTCTTATTTGTTTTGAGATATCTGCTAGGCTAGGGCTCATGCGTTTTGGGTTGCCAATTTCATTCATTGCAGCCGGGCAGGAGCATGAAAGGGGTACGTAGTTGCTGGCTGAGCACAATTTTGAGCAGCAAATCGCTTGAACCCCTTGATGAAAGCTCTGCTCAGTCCTGCTTACTGCGCTTGTCATCATCAAAGATCTCAAGTGCTGATGCATCATCTACATTAGCTTGCCGTGACCACATGGAGGCATACTTGCCCTGCTTGGCCAGCAGAGAGCTGTGGGTGCCACTCTCCACAACGCGACCCTGCACTCAAGGCATTACAACTGACTAACTTCACATCATGTTGCACTTCAGCCTGCAGCATTTGTGCAGAAAGGGCCATGCTTCCACAATAGCCCCTAGTGAAAGCGGTGCCATGGCAGAGCAAGACAGCAGTCATGGCACCATTACATTGCACGCTACTACATTGCACGCTATACAACTTCTGCTGAGCTGTATGTCCATCATGCATAAAGGCGCATTCAAGTTTATGCAACCAAGGTCTGAGCTGCCCAGTGATGCAAGCCGCATGCACAGTCTAGCATGACAGCAGCAAGTCTCAGGTGAACGGCATGCAGGGCAAATGCAAGGCGTGGCATACCCCTTCCAGCACAATGATCTGATCACACTGCGCTGCAGTGCTCAGTCGGTGTGCCACAAAGAGGGAGGTGCGGCCATGTGCTAGAGCTTGCAGCGCTTGCAGGATCTGCTTCTCAGTACGAGAGTCCAATGCGCTGGTTGCCTCATCACACAGCAACACCACTGGGTTCTGCAGGCAACCAATAACATTGCAGGTCACATCAAGTTTCGACAAGAGCATCACAGTCATTGTCACAGGCTGCTCCAGACAGACTGGCAGGAGTGTAAAACTGCTGGCATCAGCAAGCAAAGTCTGCCCAAATGACAATGAGAATGCACTGCAAATGCTAGCTCTGCCAGCATCAGCCCTGTGAGCAGGGCCAGGTGTCTCAAACGGCGCCTTGTCAAATGCTGAGCAAAGTACAAGTTGGATGTGTGGACAGTAAAAGGCTGCTTTGAGCGTGGGTTGCCCCGATGTTGCCCATGTTGATTGTGCAAACGTGTGATGGCTGTTGAAGTGTTGGTAGACAGGGCAGTGCACCTTCAAGAAAGCTCTGGCAAGGGCAACTCGCTGCTTCTCGCCCCCACTCAGCTTCAGCCCTCGCTCACCCACCACTGTGTCATACCTGCAGCACAAATTTCTTTGGCCCAAGACTGCATGCATGCTGAAGCGGCATCTTGAGTCAGTCTGAGCTGACTTGCATCTTCAGGCTGTTTTCCCGTGCAATGGGCCGCAGCAAACAAGGCAGTGGCATGCAACCCACAGAGTTACACAGCGCAAAGACCATTACATCTGACTTCTGTCTGTTACATGGACAAACCTCTGGTCTATTACATCGCATCAGCAGCCACACAGCCTTGTGGTAAGCTAAGACAGCTATGCAACAGGTGAAAACATATGCAGGTATGCTGTGTCCACGCCCATCAGGCATGGCCAGGGCTTGTCCTGGCCATGCAGCTGCAATGACACCTCATCAGCAGTCACACCTTGTTGTGGTAAACTATGAAAGCAGACCTTTCATTCACAGCACCGGGGGACAGTATGACTGCCGCGCAACAGAAGCAAAGCAGGAAAGCGAGTTTTGTTCACACCCGTCAGGCATGGCCAGGATCTGATCATGCACTGCGGCCTGTTTGGCTGCCCCATAGATTTCCTCCTGTGAAGCGCCTAATCGGCCGTACAGGATGTTGTAGTGGATGGTGTCATTGAACAGGGGCAGATCCTGCAAACACACAAATCACCTTTCAGAAAAGGCTGATGGCGTAAGGGCAACAGCATGGTCTAGCAACTGCTGAAGTGAAGAATGAAGCCAGGTCGAAGTGACCTGGCCTGGTCTCCTGACAGTCAGAAGAAATGCCAGCCTGCTGACCCTTTGGTTCAAGGAGGTGTGATCTGTGTTGTCCTACATGAACTTTTCTATCACAAAAGGCCAAGCAGTGCATTGTTGGTCAAGCGCATTGCTTGGTCAACGATTGTGTTGACAGGCACATCGTGTGCTGTATCAATAGTTGTATATACTACTATTTGCTGGCATTGGATCGATTGTCAAGAGCCGAAACGAAAGGCATCTGAATTATGCGTCAAACATGTAGGATGTTGGTATGCACGGGAGCACTCACTGGAGCAGTGCAGACAGCAAACAAGAATGCTAGGAGGAAGCAGGTCCAAAGCTTGAGCTAGCAAGCTCACCTGAGGGACTGCGCCAAACTTGCTCCTCAAGCTAGCCATTGTAACTTCCCGTATCTCATGCTGGCCTACATGTATTTGGCCTGCACTGGGATCATAGAACCTGCACATTTGCCAATTTCTTTCAAAGTACAGTACAGTAAGCTGCACTGGGCAAAGGACCCTTCAACAAGAGGAACGCCACTTGGCAATATTTTGCAAGGGACCAGCCGCAAGAGATAGCATGGATGCTGACTTGCAAGTCACAATGCCCAACATAGATAAGCCATTGCGCTGCATCCTGTGGCACAACTTACAGCACTAGCAGGCAGGCAGACAGGCAGACAGAAGTTGGCAATCCAGATGTTGCCAGCTGGCTGACTAAGCATACAATGTATACTGACAGAAGCAGACAGCAAGCCTTGGCCAAGCAGTCGCACCCAGTCTGTTTGCATCATTGCCTGCAAAGAGGGTTGAGGCAATTTGGGTTCGAAATGCCCTTCCTCAGACAATTTGAGTCCAGAGAGTTTGATACGTTTGCAGCTATACTTGACAATTGAAATTGTTGACAAGTGGCATTCTTTGCGTGAATCCTTAAGCCTTTGCATAAGTGACTGAACTCTTGGCCCTACACAGCATGCCTGTACCTGGACGCAGAAGCACTGACCAATGGAACAAGAGTCCAAGAGTGTGGGTGGCAATCCTGAAGCGATCGTGACTTTGCTGCTGCCACTGGACAAAACTCAACTTCAGCCAGAGTCAACAGTCAAATCTGCTTATAGGCAGCTGCTCATGTCTGTACAAGCTTACCTCATGTTTCTTGCCTAGCATGCCTGTAAGTAAGTGTACGAACAGAAAGTTGCATCAGCAGTCGTGGAGAGACAGGATTTGCAGACCTGAAGAGGAGGCGCTGAGCAATGAACTTGCTGCTGTCTGATTTGTTGAATCTGCCTAGCATGCCTGCACCTCAATGCAAGATGCAAACTGAATGAATGCAAGAGTGGGTGGGCAGACCTGAAGAGGAGGCGCAGGATGGTGGACTTGCCGCTGCCACTGGTGCCCACAAGCGCACAACTGCTGCCTGCAGGCACCTGGAATGACACGTCCTGCACCACAATACACCATTCGCTGATTGCTGCATCAATGATTGTGCTAAGAGCAAAATGTCTGGCTCCAGCCTAACACAACAGTATACAGTGTGCACTTGGCGTCCAACACCCAATCATGTTACCTGCAGGCAACAGAAATGACACACTTTGCACCACAACACACCATTCACTGCTTGCTGCATCAAAGATCGTGCCAGTGACAGGCCTAACTCCAGCCCAACACAAACGTCAAATGCTACGCATTAGACCTCCAATCCACCCAATAAAGCTGCAATAAGGCTGGAAGGACACATCCTGCACCATACCAAGCTCTTTTGGCAGTGTTTCTTGATTTTAAGGTTCATTGCATCACAACGACTTGTGCCCTTGAGTCATTGTCCCACTAGCCATCAGGCCAAGAGCAGGATGCTCGGTGCTAGTCATACTCATGCCATACGCAGTGCACAATAGGGCTGTAGCGTATACAGTCATGCTGCCTGCTAGCATCTGAAATGACACGTCCTGCACCACACCACACCCTTGCGTCATTGCTGCAAGGGATTGCTCAATGATCGTGCCAAGAGCAGGATGTCTGATTCCAGCCCAACACATATAATATACAGTACACCTAATCATGCTGCACTTGGCACGACACATCCAGCACACCACAAGTTTCCATGTTCTTCAGGCTTTGGTCGCACCACGTCACAACCTTGCCTTGTCGTCTGCCATGCATCATGCCAAGAGCATCACGCCTGAACCCCGCAAATTCGAAGTCAGGTACAGTACTGGGGGCATGCCTTGAGCACATCCGCGCTAATGCTATCAAGCCAGGGTTTCATCAGGCTTCTTTTATGCGCATCATAACATTGCTGCATGTGCCAGCTGACCTGGAGGGTGTCATTGAGGGGTGAGCTAAGTCAAGCCAGCAAGGATGCTGCATAAGCTAGAAAAGCCTCAGGTGAGCTTTGTCTAGCTGGGTAGCATCCTTGCTGGCAGCCCAGTCTGCATTAACTGCAGTACTATAGCACCACAAACAGTGCTTCCAGCGAACAAAGAAGCTGACAATTAAGCGGACACTTGCAAGCATGCACTCACACGCTCTTCGTTGCAAGTCACATGCTGCCCTACTCACACTTTTGACAATCATGCAGCAGAACAATGTGGCGCTATCATGTCACAACTCTCATATGCTATGCTAACTGCACACAGTTCACACAGTCCACCTGCCTTGCCTGCGAGATGAGTCGGTCAAAAGGATAGCTGAAGGTGACCACGTCAGAAGTGATGTCGGAATGAGTGCACACAATTCAGGAGAAAGAGCATTCTTGCCTGCAATATGGGTTGGTCAGGTCGGTAGCTGAAGGTGACATTGTCAAAGGTGATATCATGACCGCCAGGTGGGTCATTGGGTGACATCTCAACGGCATCAGCTCGGTCCTGCACAAGCACACACCTAAGACAAGACAAGCACACAGGCACCAATACCCACTGTGTATATGCATGGTTCCACAGGATGTCATGAATGCCTGGAGGGTCATTGGGTGACACCTCAACGGCATCAGCTCGTTTTTGCACAGGCACGCAACTCAGGCTGCAGTTCGTCTTCAAATTTCAAAATGTGGCGAAGCACAAAACACTTTGGGCTAGACAACAGCTTTTACTGTCTATGCAAGCCTTCAACAGAAATGACTGTCCCATCAAAGCTTATTTGGTGGGCTTTACAACTCTCAAGTCAGTGATGCTCAAGGCGCGTACCAGAACAATGTAGAGTCAGCGTCAATAGCATGCCTTTTTGACAATGTCAGAACATGCAAGCAAAGAATGTGCTAGAATAAGCAAGCGACACAAGCTTGTGTATGCTGTGCACTGAACTTGATGAAGCCTGTCAGAAGAGACAAGACCTGAAACAGCTCTTGCGCGCTGTGTACTAGACCAGAGAGTTTCACTGCTAAACAGCAAGCCAGCCCGTGTGATCCAGGTCACAAAAGCTGGAAAACAGCAGAAGTAGAGACTCAACACATATGGCGATTCAAGGGAAGAAGGGCCGGAGAGTCAACACACGTTTGTTGGATCAGGAACAGGGAGGGCAAAAACTCACTACAACTGTTGACTGGACTTGCATGAGGTTGAACATCTGGCCCATGTCAATGATGGACTGCTTCGTCTCCCGGTATACTGTCCCCAGGAAGTTGAGAGGCATGGACAACTGCAAGCAAACACCAACATTATTGATCAGACTTGTATGAGCTTGAACATCTGGGCCATGTCAATGATGCTCTGCTTTGTCTTCCGATATTCTGTCCCCAGGAAATTCAGCGGCATTAAAACTGCAAACAAAGTTGTCTTAGAGTAATGCAAGCATCGTTTGACTCAACACAAGTAACATCACTGATTCTTGGTGCAACTGCAGATGCAACATTGTGTGCATGAGCTTTGCATGCTCAACAATTAAGGCCGGTGTGTGTATAGGAACAATAACGAGTGGTATTTTCTCTGTACACAGGCAAATGGGCTTGACTGTGATGTGGTGACATGTCAATGATTTGCACACACCAATGCAAGCCGTTTGAGCTACATCCAGCACTATTTCCAAAATTTTACACCACACACTGTACTATGCATTGCAGCATGACGTACTTGAAAGAGCAGGCCATTGACCATGACCAGGTCTCCCACAGTCAAGTGCCCCTTGGCAATCCCGTCAGCAGTCAACACCATGGATGCTGCTAATGCCCCACTGAAGATGACGTTCTGCCCCAGATTCAGGGCTGAAAGGCTGTACTGTGTCTTCAAAGCAGCTGCCTCCCACTCTGCAAGCTGATGCCCACGTCAAGTGTCAATAGCATTTGTGTGCAAGCATGGTATGGTATTGCTGATAATGCGTACACAATGTGTGCTGTGACTGCGTAAGAGCCCCACTGAAGATGACATTCTGCCCCAGATTTAGGGCTGAAAGGCTGTATTGTGTCTTCAAAGCAGCTGCCTCCCAATCTGCAAGCTGGTGTCAACATTAGCTGTAAAGTATAAGGATGTCCACAAATGGTGTGCTGATGCTGTTCATGTTTCAGTATGCTGAGTTCTGAGGCAGTACAGTGCTGTCATGACATGAACTATATTCACATGGTAAACTGAACATGTCTGATCTGTTTGCTAAGGAGTGTTGGGTTTCTTGGACTCAGACCAAGAATGGGACAGACTAGCATCAAACGTGACAGATAGCTCTGCATGCATGCAGATGGCCAAAATATGAATTGATGCAGCAAAGGCTGGCAAGCTGACATGTCAAGCAAAGCAACGCTGCTCAAGGTAGACCAGCAGAGCTCAAATGCAGCCTTTGATGCAAATGCCATCATACCTGCTAAGCATTGATCATAGCGCCGCTGCTCATGCTGCTCATTGCCAAAGTACTTGACGGTTTCATAGTTGATAAGGCTGTCAATGGAGCGCGTGCTGGCATCATTGTCTGCCTTGTTCATTTGCTGCCTGAACTTTGTCCGCCACTGCAGTAGCAAACACCCCAATCATCAGATCACAGAAATCACTGTAATGTCAACCCTGAGCATGTCAGCTGAGCTGCATGGGTTTATTTGGTGGAATTGCTGCCAAATTGGCATGCATCTTTTGTGAAGGTAATCCACATGTGTACATTGCTGTTGTAGCTTTTAAGCCATAGCTACCATACATAAGATGGTACGGTTGCATCAGCATCAGTCCAAAGGTGAGATCAGTTAAATGCAATAGCTGTCGCAAAGCCATAACAAGCACTTTGCAGCGTGTCTTTCTGCACTGACAGTCACAATTTGTTGCTTTGAGCATGCTCAGAATGCTAGCTGCACAGGGCTGCCCACTGCTCCTGCTGCAGACATGATGAGCCACTGGAACAGCTTGCCTCTATGAAGAGCAGTAGTCAGGTACTAAGCAAATCACAGAGGTGATGGCAGAGGTAATGAGGGTGTACAGGGAAATGATGGCCCCAGGCATTCTTCCTCAGACTCATGCAGTGCACCATTCATTGCAGTGTCTGCGTCCACTCAGTCCAAACAGCAGGAAGTAAGGAAAGAGCAGCAGGGAGGGAATAAGGAGCTGACCGAAGTGATAGCAAAGGTGACTAGGGTGTAGAGGGCGATTGTGGCGCCTGTGAGTCCCGCAAAGGCAGGGCCGCACTTGTAGGCTAAGATGCCGGCCACAAGGCTCACCTCCAAGAAGGTCGGCACCACATTGAACACCTGCACCCAGACACAAGCACTGAATGACCTGCAGCTTCATCTGTCATACATGAGTGAGCGCAGCGAAACCTGGGCTGCACTTGTAGGCCAGGATGGCTGCCACCAGACTTCCCTCCAATAAGGTGGGCAACACGATGAACACCTGCATTTCTCACTCAAACTCATGCACAAGTAAGGCAGGCGGTGGCTACAGCAGGAACGTTTACAGCAATTCAGCTATACAGACTTCCAAATTATCTGTAATGGAGTGAAGTATGCTGATATTGCGATGGGTTGCACAGTGACTGCATGTACATTGCATGCAATCATGCACACACCTGCATAACAGCTGAACAGAGAATACATGATGACTGTATGTATTGTATGCACGCATGCTGGCTGGTCATAGCGCATGCACGCACGACGACTGTCCACATTGCGTGCCAACTCGCAGCAGCTGAGAAGGAGGCTTGAGTGGGAGGGAGGAGGGAGGGGGGGCTTTGAGCTGACCATGCTGGAGAGGATGAAGTTGATGCCACGAGTGCCGCGGTCTGTGATGCGATTGATGGCCCCTGTTTGGCGGGAGAGGTGAAACCGCAAGTCCAAGTTGTGCAAGTGATTAAACACCTGGTTGGCCAGATCCCGGATCGTCCCCTGCACCACCTGTACCAAGCAGAAGAGAGCGTCAAACATCATATGAGACAAACAGCACGGAAACAGAACAGATTGTCCAGGAAGCAATCAGGGTCTGACTACAAGAGACACGAGTCTGATCTTGGCAAAGACTGCATTTCTCATTTAAGAGGGCACTGCCAGCCCTAGCTGCCCCCTAGCCGTAGCAGCAGGGTGGCAGGCCTCAAATTTATGATGTGAACACGTCACAGTACAGACTTTTACCTTGGCAAAGACTGCATTCTGAGCTCATGTTGGAAAGCACTGGCAACCTCACCACCCAGCAACAGAATGGCAGGCTGACTGTGAGAGTCGTACCTTGGCAAAGACTGCGTTTCTGAGCTCATTGTAGAGGGCACTGCCAGCCCTAGCTGCCCGACAGCCCAGCAGCAGGGTGGCAGGCATAAGAGCCAGCAGGGTCAATTAATCTAATTGCACAGTGACTGCCTACAGGTCACTTTGAGGAATGTCATGCTGACTGTGATGTTGGGATCTCCTACCTTGGCAAAGACTGCAATTTGGAGCTCATTAAAGAGGGCACGGCCGGCCCTAGCTGCCCGATACCCCAGCAGCACGCTGGCAGGCATGAGGGTCAGCAGATGAGCGGCGCCGCATGTGTCAGTCAACGATTGCACAGTGACTGCTCATGACTCACTTGCAGGAATCTCATACTGACTGTGACACTTTTGAGACTCCTACCTTGACAAAGACTGCATTGCTGAGCTCGTTGAATAGGGCACTGTCAGCTCTGGCTACCCCGTAGCCCAACAGTAGACTGGCAGCCTTCAGGAGCACAATACTAACATGTGACATTTGACAGGCTTGCAAAAAGTTTATGCTGACTGTGATGTTGCAGACTCCTACCTTGGCAAAGACTGCGTTTCTGAGCTCATTGAATAGGGCACTGCCTGCCCTCGCTGCTCCGTAGCCCAGCAGCAGGGTGGCAGGCATGAGGGCCAGCATAGGAGTGGTGGCAGCTGTGGCGCCGCTTGGGTCAGCAGTCAATGCATCCACAGCATACTTGAACATGAAGGGCACCTGCACAGGCCGACTTCTTACAGCATACATATGACATACGCTTGAACATGAGTTGCGCCTGTCCAGGCAAAATGACAACGGCATAGTTGAGATAACAAGCGCGCCTGAAGAGGCCAAATTGCCACATACAGGTGGCAGGCATGAGTGCCAACAGGGAAGTGGTGGCAGCTGTGGCGCCAATTGGGTCAGCTGTCAATGCATCCACAGCGTACTTGAACAGAAAGGGCACCTGTACTGTACCAAAACATTAGCCACAGTGCAGAGCAAATGCTATGCAGGCCGCATCATGCATGCTCAGTATGATGAGATGCCACATGCTGCGAAACACTGAGTAGAAGTCTTGAGATGATGTGAACAGTACTTTGGCCTGCATGAGCATGTAGCGCAGGATTCATTCATGGGAATGCTCAAAGGAGACATCAGGTGATCTCAAACACATCTGTAAATGCTTCTACAAAGAACTCTGTGATGCCTTGACATGTGTTTGTCAATTGTGGCAAAGTATCGGAGCACCAGATTGATGAGAATTGAATGTGTCCTCAGTCACTGCCAGCAGCATTCACCTTACAAGAGCACGGTAGCAAGAAGCTGCAAATGAGAAGGCAACTTGCACAATTTACTTACTGTGACATTGAGAGCCTTGGCACCAACTAGCAGAACACTGGCACCAGCAACACGCGCTCGGTACTCTGGGTTGTCCTTTGGCCATACATAGCCACCCAACTGTTTGATGATTTCCCAGTCTGTCATCCCTTGCTGCCCTTTTTCAGCTGCAATCCCCTCCCCTTGGGCTGCTGATGATGGGTTTGGGGGGTCTGGGGTGGGGTTCTGAGGGGGGTGAGAGGGATGGGCCTCATGCGCTTCGTGATGACCCTCATCAGGTGGCTCTTTGAGGTTCTCAAGCTTGTCTTGCCGCTTTTCCTCCTGAAACAGGCTGATGGCGATGAAGATGTGGCAATCAAGACAGAGGTTTCAGTGGAAGCAGAAGTAGGCACATGCATGCATGACACAATTCGCTGCATCCTGACATGCATAATGGCTGTCCACAGTAGCCTCTTGTACAATGCTTGCATCTTCAACAGAGTCCACCTGATTGAGTTTGCTTGATTTGCCAGCTGTTGTGCTGTCTGAGCTGAACCCATGCCAGCTCACAAGCTGCATTGCCCAGCATCAGAAGTCACAATATCACAGATGCTGCAGAAACAAGATCGGCATCCCAGGTAACAAATGCACAGCAGCACAGCTCTGAAACAGACCTGATGCTGAGAAGCCACGCCATATAGCCTGGTCGGCACGGTCCATGCTGAAGAGCATGCTGCAGCAGTGCAGGCGGGACGAACATCGCGGTCTGTGTGCGTTGTCTGCGAGCATTCAATGCTACTAGCCAGATGCAGAGAGCAACGCAGAAGCTCGAGTCGCTGGCTACTGCTGCTGCGCCTGATCGCGAGAGCAAGCATCAGCGTGTTTTCAAGTTTCTGCGGGGACGTCAGTCAGTATGGTGGCATGCAGTTCCGCCCCAATGCAGTATTGCTGTAGAGACCATTGCAATAAAACTGTTTTCTTCGCTTGATGCAGACCGGCCTGTCGCAGCAGCACGTCCTTAGTCACTGTGCTGAGCTTGCACGTGCACTTGCATGCATGCTGCCAGGCATGTGGCTCCGAAACACAAAGCTTTGGCTTTCTGGCAGTCTGACTGACAGAGCAGGTGTCATTGTGCATTATGCATACAACAAGCCTTATCAGTGATGTTATGTCTGCGCTGCAGCATCAAGATCTGGGCCATGTAAACCTTACTCCATGCATAAGGCCGAGTGACCAACCTTTCGAAATGCTGTCATGTGATGAGATGCTGTCATCTTGATGAGGCTCAGTGGCATTGGCTGTTTACATGCATCGCACACTCCATATCAAATACAGCAAGACATATTACAAGGCATTGTACGACAGTGAAGCCCCACCTACTGCCCTAGCGCTGAAGTTCAGTGCTAAATTTGCCAAGTTTAGGTCTAATAAATCACCCAGCTCTGATGTGTTTTTGTGGCATCAATACCATTGCTTATGCAGAAGTCATTAACATACATGTTGGGCCAGCTACACAACCCAAAGTCAGCTCAGAAATGCAGCAGTGCTGATCAAGCTGAAGACAGTCTAGTTGAGGCATACACAGAAAGTACTAGTGCCAACATATCAACACTGCAGAGAAAGGCTGATGCAAACACATGCAGATTTCAAACAGACCATACCTAATGCTGCATCTGCTCAGATCAAGTGAGTGGCAAGTCCCAACTCTCTATACATGCAATGGAAAAAGGTCCACAACATAATCTGCACACTTTGCAGCATCTCTAGGCTGAAGTTGCTGCTGGTTGTGAGTTGTGAAGGCGATGCTCTTGAGGCTGGGAAAGTGCAGAAGTTCAAATGAAATTTCACCAAAGAGCTCAGAGGCCATTAGGTGCTGACAACTGCTCTGATCTTGTCAACAGCATGTAGCCAAGCCTGCACGCGTTCAGGCACAAATGGTCCAGGCCAGTTGGAAGCCACAACCACCAGCAGCTGTGTTGGGGGATCAGTGTAGATGATCTGGCCGTTTGCTCCATACATGAGTATGGTGCCTCGCTTCTCATCCAGATTCCATGTCTGGTTCTTGTACATCTTGCCTGGCGAGTCCATCAGGCCAAAGAAGTTGCCACTGAATGCTTGCCTTGCATCCTCATCACCGTGACGCGTGTCATGCACAAAGGCAGCAGGCAAAACCTGCGTTCCATTGATCTTCCCCTCATCAAGCCACATGAGACCGAACCTAGCCAGATCATGCACAATTGCACACAGGCCGCCACTGAACATGGGGACGCCCTTCATATCAGTGACAAATTCTGCGTCAGCCTCTGCGCCTATTGGCTGCCAAAGCAACTCAGTGATCAGCTCACTGAAGCTCTTCTTTGTCACTCTCTCACAAATCAGCCCAAGCACATCCGTGTCGCCTGCTCTGTACCTGCAATGCCGCGAGTCCTTACTACTGACTACACTTACTCATCATCAAGACTGCTTCATTCAAAATTGACCTCACTAATGACTTCACTTACTTGTCATCACTACTGCATCTTTTGTAATGATGACACATGCACTATCATTCATGACTGATGCTTACCTGGGGGCTGATTATAGGCTAGCAAATTGTGTCGACCAACTGACTGTGTTATCTCAACACAACCATCAAAGGAACAGTGCTCTGACTGCATTCACTAGTGTACAGTGTTCTCTTGTAGTTGTGACGCTTGATATAGTGACATTCTCGATGTAACAACAAAGAAGGTTTGAACTGATCACTGCATTCTGACTGCAGGGGCACCTGTGAGTATGGACAATTTGATATATGGACAATTAACTTGGGAACCACAGCACCCATCACAAAGAGAAGTTACGGTACCTGAACTTCCCACCATGCTCAGCCTCCTTTGGCAGCGTCAGCAGAAGAGAATAGAGGCCTTCAGGTGTGTTGTCTGAGGGGTCAAGGTCCACAAAGCGCATGGCTTTGCTTGTGCTGAACATGCTGGATGTCACACCAGAGCGCATGTCAAGCAACTGCTGAATGTTCGCCCCAGCAAAGCCAGTGTCAGCCATTTCTGGCAGATACTGCTCCACTGGTGTGGTTTTGTCTAGCTGCTTGCGCTCAAGCAGGATTGCTGTCACGCTGGCGACAACGTTTCTGGTGATGGAGGCAATGACGTGAATGCTTTTGGGGTCCATGCCTCTAGGGTACTCCTCTGTGATGATCTGCCCTTGGTGCATGACAAGGAACCCGTCTGTGTCTGTTGCTTGCAGGAAGTCTGCAAGATTGGTAGACTGGCCAGGTGCTGCTTCGAACGTGATGTCTAGCAGATTTCTGAGCCGCTGTGGCAGTGGACTGGCAGTTGCAGCCTTGTGAACATGCTGGATTGAGGTTTTGGACTGATGTTCAGCAGGTACAAAGTGATCAGGGGTCAAGGGTGGTCTAGCTTGGGTTGCAGCAGTGCTGCCTCCTGCCCATGCCATTCTGACCTGAGCCTTTCTGAATTGTTTGGCTGTGCTGGTGTGTTGCAAATGCCTACAGTTCAACAGGAAACTCACTGCAGTCTGAGCTCAAGCAAATGCTAGCCAGGCAGTATGTGGAACAGGATGTGCAAATGTGCCCGCAAAGATGTGCTTGATGATGACGCAGTCCCTGCAGCGCAACCGTCTTACCTTTGATGACGAGTTCCGGGTGAGGTCGCAAAGCAAGCAGGGCTGGGTCGGCTGTTTCCCGGCTTCGAAACACTACACCCCGCTGCACAGGCACGTTGTATATTAATCAGATAGACACACATGAAGTGCTTGATCTCGTGGCCAAGTCACCGCAGGCATGCTCTGCTCGCGCAGATAGCTGTGATCACCTTGACACGCAGTGGACTTCGTGCCGACTTGCAGCATGTACTCAATGTTGTGCGTTTGGGCGCGAGACGTCTCTATGCAAATTGTGGCGTCTCTGGTTTTCCAAATGCGGTCAGCGGCCTCAGGTTGTGGCAAACAGTCTGCTGCTTACGCATGCAACCTGTCGCATCGACGGGAGATCACGCAACAGATGACGACAGAAATCCCGCCTTGAATTGTGCGCAACGGATTGAGCCAAAAAAGACGCTACTGCATTGGTCAGTCGGTGCCGATATGCATATCCTGGGCAATTGCCGAAACGGGTCTTCAGCCTCTCACATGCCATCACAAGAAGTGGTAGACTTGATGCCATCATCATCCTGTGATTTGTACGATGCATGCATTCATTCTGAAGATCATGGTGCATGCACTGAGAGTGTGCACCATCAGCAGAACCATTCTCAGCTTTCCGGCTGTAAGCAGTTTAAGCTTAGATTTTTTCTCCAAATTTCTGAGCCATTCCGTGCATGCATATGCCTCTCTAAGCCATCTATGAGGAGCCTGACCTGTATGAGCTTTGCAGGCCTGCCAGACAGGAGGGACAGCAGAACTGTTGTAGGGGTAAGCAGAAATTTGCACGGTCAGCCTCCGTAGATTCCGTTGCCCAGGCACGAGCAGCGTAAGGTAAGAATCTCAACTTAGATAGCTGAATACACAGCGTAAAGTACTACACCACTGCCAGCTTGAGACAGTTTAAGGTTGACACAGCGGGAACGTGCCTAGATCGTAGTCGGGCGCACTTGTTGCGCTGAACATTGCTTTCACCCGGTCGAGTACGACTGATCGGAGATGTCGGCATTCACGCAGCTTCCGTCGGCCAATGCATCGTCTGTGCGCCCGATAGCTGCCCGGCCTTGCTGTACACAAAGGTGTTTCCAGCACCGGGCTGGCTCAGGTTCAGACCTGCTTTTCAAGCCATTTCAGACGCCCAAGCAGTTGCTTGTCTCACAGTCGATACATCGCAGCGGACGCAAGCCCGCAGTGACAACTTGCCAGGCCGTAGCCGCTCCACCACGACCAGCTAGTCAGCCACAAACTGGTCCAGGCGGCCAGGCAGCAACGCTCACTGATCATCCCATCGAGAACAAGCATGAGCAGAAAGGTCCTAAAATTCTGATTGCCGGAGCCGGCATCGGCGGTCTAGTGTTGGCAGTTGGTCTGTTGAAGAGAGGTTTTGATGTCAAAGTTTTTGAGAAGAACATCACTGCTATCAGAGGAGAGGGCAAGTACAGAGGCCCGATTCAAGTAAGCAAGTGCTGCAACATCAGAACACTCCGCGATGAGACCGTTCTGGCTCTTCCAGACCTGACAAGCAAGCACTGTATCTGCAGGTTCAAAGTAACGCACTTGCAGCACTTGAGGCTATTGACAAAGATATGGCAGACAAGATTTTGGCACAGGGTTGCATTACTGGAGATCGTATCAATGGTCTAGTAGATGGTGAAAGTGGCAAATGGTGAGCAGCAACATCCTGTTCCACACTTTGCACCATGCTGTTGTCCTTATGTGCCACTTGCATCACTCATATCCCATCAGTTTCCACAGCAGCTGCTTGCGTTGTTGACATGTCATATCAACCCCAGTCCAGCTCATATTTTGTCTGACATCTGACTGCAGGTACGTCAAGTTTGATACCTTCCACCCAGCAGTTGACAGAGGTTTGCCTGTGACACGTGTCATCAGCCGTGTAGTCCTTCAGCAACTGCTGGCTGAGACTGCACAGAAAATGGCTGGGGATGACATCATCCTGAATGACCAGAATGTAGTGGACTACGAGCATGTGGTACGTCATTCAATAGCTTTCCCATCACATGGTCCTTCACCTCACACTGCTGAAGGGTCTGCATAAACGGGTGTGCATGCTGATCAAGCCCGGTTATCTTGTTTTAGAACTGCATGCAGTATGATCAGCAAGTTTTTGAAACAAAACAACAAGAGCAAAATTGCTTGTTGCTCTTAGTATGCATGCATGTGTGCATGCAGACGACAGCAGAGCTTTCTTGTCTCATAGCAGCAGCTGCAACCTGACTGCACTTGTCACATTGCAGATAGACGAGATGGGTAGAAGGAGAGTGTGGGCAATCATGAAGTCTGGAGACCGCTGGGAGGGCGACATTTTGGTGGGAGCAGATGGCATTCACTCTAAGGTACAATGCAGTGCAATGCATTGCTTGCTGCAACAATGTGTTATCGTGTGCTGCCTCCACATTCTCTTGTGTGTCAAACAGCAGCCTTTGGTGTGTCAGGTTCTGTATGTGCTCTAAGCATCAGCAGCCAAATCCCAGAGACTATTTGGATTTGGAATCGTTCGCCCTGCTGTTGCGAAGTCCATGCTTGCTGAAGCTTTGGTTCTTCACAGCCATTTGCAGGTTGATGGTGTCTGCACATGAACATATTGCCATGCACAGCAACAATCACATTCAAGTCTCTGCCTCGTGTGAAGATTGTGCCTCTGTCACTGCAGGTCAGGAAAAAGCTGGTGGGCCCACGTCCTCCCACATACAGCAAATACACCTGCTACACTGGAATTGCGGACTTCACGCCACCTGACATTGACACAGTAGGCTACAGAGTGTTCCTGGGCAACGGCAGATACTTTGTTAGCAGTGACGTCGGTGGCGGCAAGATGCAGTGGTATGGCTTTCACAAGGAGCCTGAAGGTAAGCAGAGCTGATGACTCTCAAGAGCGCTGCTGACGGAATCCACTAAGAATCTCAGGAAAGCAGGCACATACATTGCAATCCCTTTGCATATGCACAGATAGCTGCATTCAGATCAGCTCAGTGGCCTAGACTAGGGCATTGTGTAGATGCAGACAGCCTGCACAATGTCTTTCAAAACAGGCTGGCTTGATAATGACATGTCTCAGTCAATGGCCAAGCTTTCAGCCTTCATGCAGCCTATTTGCGACCATGGTGAATGCCCCTTGCACATTGCATACCACGTTCAGCTTTGGTCATTGATTTGCTGCAGGTGGCAAGGACAAGGATGGACAGTGCAAGGCTAGGCTGCTGGACATCTTTGGCGACTGGACTGACATGGTCACAGATCTTATCAGGTGGGCCTGAGCTGCTCTACTTCCTTCTTGCGGGTCATATACATCTCATTTCAGCACTGAAATGGCACGCCACCATGATGCGGTGACCTGCTGCATCTGACTTTGAAACAATTTGATGAGCAGTCAGCCAGCTAATTTGCAGTAGGTGCCACAGGCATGGTCTGTGTCAGCCATCAGTTCCTGCTCTGTTGCCAGACTCTTTACATGTCAGGATTGACTCAGCATGATGCAGAACGTCCTTTCTTCCTGTAGCTTGCAACAGCTTCTGCACTACCTGTCCAAACCATGCAGAAGTCATTTGACAAAGCAGACCTCTGTGTTGTGCAGGGCAACTCCAGAGAAGGATGTGCTAAGGCGTGACATCTTTGACCGCCCGCCGGTGTTCAAGTGGACCAAGCAAAATGTCATTCTGCTTGGTGACAGCGCCCATGCAATGCAGCCCAACCTTGGGCAGGGTGGCTGCATGGCTATTGAAGATGCCTACCAGCTGGCTAAGGACCTCACAAAGGCCACACAGGCCTTCAGGCAGCCATACTACAAGCTGGAGGAGACTCTTGTGGTGGGTTCTGCTTCCACTTGCGCCAGCATTCACTGCGCTGCTGCTGTTTTGGATGATGCAGTAGCTTATGCCAGCATGTGATGTTGCTCACAGCAAGCACTGATGATGTCTGTAACATGCTTGTCAGTTGTTGCATTGGCTTCGCAGCAGGCAGATACTTGTGTGGCATGGCTGGCAGTGCAGCATTGCTTCTTTTGTACATTTGCTGCATGCTGTTGTTCAATTTTTGCTGCCGATGTCGTTGCTTGTGGCCTGCAGTCTTTCCAGCGGAAGCGCCTGATCCGTGCAAGTGTCATTCACGGCCTGGCAGGATCAGCCGCCATCATGGCTTCCACCTACAAGGCATACCTTGGGGAGGGCCTGGGACCCCTCAAGCCCCACCTCACCAAGCTCAAGATCCCTCACCCCGGTAGGGTTGGCGGCTATTTGGCCATGAATTTGACCATGCCCTCAGTGCTGGCCTGGGTGCTGGGAGGCAACGTGAGCAATCTTGAGGGTGCAAGGCAGAGCTTCTGCCGTATGGCGGATCAGCCCAAGGGTTTCAATGAGAAGGACTTCAGGACGTTCTTGAAGGATGATGATGCCCTGATCAGAGCGTCCAAGGCCACCTGGCTGCTACTGCCTGCTACTGCCACATACCACGTCAATGCAGGTTGGTGTGCTTTCTCCATCATCTTACCATACAGACAGATTTCGCCTGCCAGTCGTGTACAGTCACAATTGCTGGTCTTTGAGCGTAAACAGCCACATGCTGCTATTCCTATAACTGTTGCAAGGTCATTCCTTTGTCATCAGCATGCTATGCTCTCTTCTTGTGTATCATACAATGTATTCATGCTGGCTCACATTTGCGCACCCAGCTGCAGCAAGCTCGCTGCAATGTATGTATGCACTCGCCACAGGTGTGCTGTAGCACAATGCATTTCAAGGCATCATTGTGGACGACATGCGTTGCTAAGCATGGCAAAAGTCTTATCAGTAACACACTGGCTGGTAACATAATGATCATTTTTGCAGACGAAGAGGATGAGTTCATGGAGGCACTCATGTCCTGTGACATTGACGAGCCAGACTGTGATGTGACAGCAGCAGACAGATTCCACGGCCTCAGAGTAGCACACCCATTGGAAGCTCTCAAGATGGGACAAGGCATGACCATTGGATCAGACAAGTCCAGTGATGTCGTCATTGATGAGCCATGCGTAAGCTCACTCTACAACATTTACCTGATACACACGCTGTTCTTTGTTGAGTCCGTCCTTTACTGCTTGTCATTGACACGTTGGCAGTGTCACTGCAGTATTTGCGCCACTGCGGACCTCTGTGCCCAAGTGACAACTGGGCTGCATGGTCCCCTTGCACTTCCCTGCTGTGCCCATGTGCTGATTACACTGTGAGGCTTGAAGTGCGGATTTCGTAACTCACACTATCTCATATCTCCCTCTAGATAGTTTGGGACCAACAAACACCTGCTTTCATGCGCAAGCAGGCTCTGCGTCAAATCCATTGTGCCAACGCTTGCGCTGCGTGTAGACGCACAATTGCTCTGCTATGGTGCCTATGCTGGCTGAGTCAAAACATTCTGGTTGTGCAGATCTCTTTCCACCATGCACACATTACACGAGTGGAAAATGGAGAGTACTTCATCACAGATCTGGGCTCTGAGAGGGGCACCTGGGTCGGTGACAAACACCTCAAGCCTCATGAGGAAATGAAGCTGCATCCAGAGGACAGCATCAAATTTGGTAGCAAGCAGAAACAATGTATATTCAAGGTCAAGCTTGCCCACCATTCTGTAGAGCGCCAACTGCAGGATTATATCAATCAAATCAATCAGGTGTCAGGCTTCAAGGGAGTGGACACAACACATCCTCGCCAGACCGTAGTAGCCAAGTAGATGTGTATCAATATCATGCGGGTAGTTGCAAATGTCAAAATCTTTTGAGCAAATCTGCAGAATGAGCTTTTTCTGTGAACCAATGCGGCACTGCCATGTAGCGTGTTTTTGTCTGTGCAGCATTGTCTGAAGTTCCAGCAGCTTGTTGTCTAGTTTTGGAGGGATTGATTCTGGATGCAAAACGGCCAGATCTGCAGTTTTGTGACAGTCAGGTCAGGTGTTTCTGCACATGAGGGTGCCATTTTGGGGCACAAAGCGTTCTGGAGAAGATGATGACTTCTATGTTCAGACGTTGCCTGTTTTGCATTCACGGATGCACCATTGTTTTTCAGCTGGTTTGGGATTGTAGACTTGTCCTCATTCGATTTTGTTACAGAGACTATTTCATGAAGATCTGGTTTATTTGCAGGAACTGGGTACATTTACCCGTCTGCTGTTGCTGTCAGCTCAGGTACATTGTTTGATGTGCGAGCCTTTATAATGTAAAGTAGACTTCTGTAGTCCAATGCAACGACCCACTACAAGTCTGCAGTGGCTTCATACTGCATATGATTCTTGAGCCCTTGCCCATTAAGGTGCATTGAGGAAAGGCAATCAATAATTTCTGCTCGAAGCAGACTTTGCTTACAAAGTCTGATGCTTGTGCGTGTGTTGAAGGTCAGTGGGCATGCGAGCGAGCGCTGCGCCATCAACAATCACAGCTTGATCATTGCTGCGTCGACAGATGGTCTCAAACATGATCCTCCTGCCGCTGACCTTCTTGACAGTTACCTCTGCCTCCAAAGCTTCATGGAGCTGCAGTCAGACTGCACTGTGAGTGAAGAAATAAAAGGCATTTGCTGGGTTTATTTTTCAGGCAGTCAGCTTTGGACTCGGGATCAGTTGTTGTTTGATGCTCAGCAGTTGTGGTCGGCAATTTGCAGCGCAGCTGCAGCTCAGTCTACAGCACAACACAGATGCAGCAGCAGCAGCAGCAGCAATTGCAAAATTCATATTCTGTGCAGAGTTGTGTGGCATATGCATCAGTTTAGGAGTGAGTGGTGTCACAGTTAGTCTCATGCTCAAGTTACCTCTGAGTGTCAAAGGCATTTGCTACACCAGCCTAGCATGTCCTGAGCATTGTAACAAAGTAGGTTGATGCCAGTCAGCCTACCAGAGCCACATGACGAAAGCGTAATGTCTGAGTCAGGTACAATGCTCCAGGGAAGAGGCTGCCAATCAGTGCCGGGAACATTGAAGCGCACAGCATTCCAGGAAGCACTGGTGCTGAGAAGCCTACAAAGGAACATCCTGTCATGTCGCAGCCTGTGCCTGCTGGCAATGATGTGCACCATGACATTGCAGCAACTCACCTGCCTCCTCAGCTGCAGTGCTTGAGGTGTGTATGGGGTTTGCATCCCCTGTGAGGCGCACCCACAGCTCTACATCTGCGGCTTGAAAGCCGGGGTGTTTCTGGGTGAAGCTTTCTCTGCACAGTCCACTTGAATTGCTGCTGCCAGCTTTGAAATGTAGGAGGGTCTGACTAGCTCTTAAATGTAACTGTACCCTTCTTTAGGAGATGCTGCTTGATGAAGCAGCCTCGAACTTCTGTATGCTTCCTGGCAAGCTGGTTGTGAACGGCGCCACAACCTTCTTGCAGCGCTCATGCACGTTCCAAGGCCGGGTCCGAGAGTTCAAGCGTGCTGTGTACGCGACAAGCCTTTGCGAACGAACGTGCTTGAGCTATAGTCAAGTCAGATCTGGTCACCCAGCATGCGCCAGCGGTCAGACTCGTGCCGGAATATCAAGACCACAACTGCAGCCTCCGGCAATGCACAGCAACCTTGTGTTTCACGACAAGATGGCAAGCGCACCACACTCGATTTTACAGTTGCGGCAGTTCTGCAAGCAGAGTGCAACCAGTGTTTGACAGAATATGATGCTGACTGCAGAATCTAAAGGCCAGCCGTTTGTCAGCTTGATGCATCCAAATGGGAAATTTGGATAGCGTGACTGCATACTTGACCAACATCTGAATGTCCAATGCAGATGAAGATTCTGCTGCAGCGTCATACGCACATGCTGTGCAACATAAAGTGGGATGCATAGCATGGTGTACAAAGTGAGAATCTGCACAGATAGAACAGTTGGCTGTTTCATTCACTTGCAATCGGGAATACAGGGTGAGATCTGTTGTCCGCCGTGACTCTGCAAGCAAAAGGATTGCTGGCAGGCTTCAACATTCTTCTTCATGCAAAGCTAGCTGTATGGTGTTGATCTTCAATCATCAAACAGCTGGGCGCCTTGACATGCTTTAGCCAGCCAACAAGGCATGTTGGAACAGATGTCATGTCACGTCATGCATACAGTTGACGAAACAATGTGTCATAACATGTCAGGGTTGTCAGAAACCCTAGAAGACCTGTTTCCACGTAGGCAATTGAACCGCAACTTTGATCGTGCTGAGCTTGATTGCAGCATCGCGCACTGTATCAGCTTTTATCAATCTTGGAAGCATGTCTTCCGCCACGTTCAGAAACGGACGTCAGCACTGGCGTCAGATCGCAAAGCTAGCTGCTGTCGCTGCTCCCGCAGGCGCACCAGGGAATCTTGCTGTGCGCCAATTCGCAAGTGAGGCTGGCGCATCAAAGGGAGGCGGTGCAGCCGTGAGTTTGCTTGCTCTGCGATATTTGCCTGTCCGTCAAGATCTGTGAGACCGGTTCGCTAGGGCTTGTAAGCTTACATCTACATGCTTTGCAGAAATGGCTCCTAGGGCTAGCCGGACTGGGTGGTGGTCTTTTCGCTGCTCAGCAGTATGGCTATCTTGACGGGGTGCTAGGGGCCCCACCTCAAGAGTCGAAGGTGCTGCTCTTCGCTCAACTCTGTGACTCCGACAGCAACGCCAGCAGTGTGATCCAACTCGTCTGCGCCGCTTTGTTGCAGCTGAGCACTTCGTCGACGTCATAGCCAATGCCTCTTGGCACCATCATTTCCAGCTTGCGTCGTGCATCTGCAGGCTGGTACACCTTTCAAGCCAGACTACCAGGCTGTCAGGAAGGACATTGCTTCTCTGCTGGAAGCTGAGGACTATGATGATGGTAGGTAGCACTGCTGTGACCAGTGCTTTTGAGAGAGCAACAATCCTGACAAATGCTCAGGGTACTGTTGGTGCAACAGGCTCGTATGGTCCTCTTCTTGTGCGCCTGGCGTGGCACTCATCTGGAACATACAGCAAGGAAGATGGTACAGGTGGCTCAAACGGAGCAACCATGAGGTCTGACTGCACCTGTCATGTCTGCTGGCATCTGTTCGCTTCTTGCATTGCTGTTTGAGAGGCTTTGGTGTTTGCCAATGCAGCTCACTTGCGGTCAAAAGCACAAAATCTCTCTTAGTAGCTGCAGGATGCAACCTGTCTGTCCATGTTGCACATCAATAGCAATTTGGCGCGTAGAGATGTCCATCTTGCAGGCTCTTGCAAAGCACCGCAAGTGTCAGCTAGCAGATCACATATTCCAGCACAGTTCAATGGTCACACAAGATGCTTGTTGTGCAGGTTTAGGCCAGAGGCAGAGCATTCAGCAAATGCTGGTCTGCACATTGCACGTGAACTGCTGGAGCCCATCAAGAGAGACTATCCCTGGATCAGCTACTCTGACCTGTGGACACTGGCTGGCTGTGTTGCAGTTGAAGAGCTTGGAGGTATGTTGCATCAAGTATGGCAATAGAAACGCTGCTGAAATTGGCTGGAATGGGCTTGAAACTGGAATTGGCAACCATGAGGAATCTCTCTGACCTGCTGCATTGTGGGGTGCAGGACCCAATTCGCCCCATGTCTTGTTGCAGTCAAGATTGATATGCAACCTTTTGCATGACTTGACAGATCTGCAGTTTTCAGCGTCACTAGCATGTTGCTGTGGGCGCACATGCACGTCAGCTGACACTCTTGACTGTTTGAGCTTGCAAGCATGCTTTGCCTCTACAGCTGGCAACTCCGTCTGGCTTGCATGCAAATATAGGCAAAGTTCTGAGCAGCATCAATCCAGCATCTTGCAGCATCTTGCTGTTTCAGCAACTTTTGGTCACAACATCTTCCCTCAGCGCTGGCTCTTTTCCTGTAGGTCCTGAGATCAACTGGAAGCCCGGCAGGAGTGACAAGATTGACCATGCTGCCTGTCCTGAAGATGGCCGCCTGCCTGATGGTGCCAAGGGCGCTCCCCACATACGGGATATCTTCTACAGAATGGGCTTCAATGACCAGGAGATTGTTGCCTTGTCAGGTGGGCTCTTCATGTGCTTTGCCCTTCCGCACACCTCTGCAACACTTGCACACAGTAGATTCAACAATCTGTTGATGGCTGCCTGGTCAGGTAAGCACTGTACATGCTGTACTTTGCGCATATCTGTAATGTGTTTGGAGTAGCATGTGCTGCTCTGGCGTCGCAGAGAACTCTATGCAGTCAAGACAAGCTCAAGCTGCCCTTCATGGTTTTGCTGTGCTCGCTTCAGTGAGCAAGATGTGATGAAGCAATTTGCAGCTTGACCCTTGCTGACCTCTGGTGCTGCTTATTTCTCATTGCGCTGAGCATGCAGGCACAAGCGACGCAAGAATTGCTCACTGGTATCTTACAGCATGTCATGCTATTTGTAAGGTTTGATACAGGCTGTGCTGACAGTGGTTTTGTTGCAACGCAGGCGCTCACTCTCTGGGACGTTGCCACGCAGATCGCAGTGGGTTTGTGAACCCCTGGACCAATGCCCCCACCACCTTCTCCAACCTCTACTTCCAGGAGCTGCTCAACACCAAGTGGTCAGTCCCTTTTCCCTTTCCAGCCCTGCCTGCCCTGTCTACTTTGCCAGCCATAGGCAAGGGCGTCCTGCAACAAAGACTTTCTAGCTGCATGCGTTCAATGTGATTAATCAAGCTGTCTGCATGCAATCACAGCACTGCAATGCTGAATCTTTGTGTTGAGTTATTTGCCAGCTGCAGCCTGCTCATTGTCTGTGGATTGTCTCTATGGTATGCTGCCACCAGCAGTTTTGTGCTTGAACGCCTAAGATTCTGCAGGAGGAAGAAGAAGTGGAATGGCCCTCCTCAGTTTGAGGACCCCTCAGGAAATCTCATGATGCTTCCTACTGACATGGTGAGCAAATGCACAACATCAATTGCAAAGTCTTGGCTGCTCCTGCATCTATTTGTTCTTGCTGGGCAGTTGTGCTGCAAGCCTTGAGGCGGCTATGAGTTGCATATGCGTCCTACATAGTCAGAAGCTAAGGCTGGTCCAGCTTGCTCATGGGTCGATATGCATCTGCTCGTGTTCTAAAGCTACTGCTGGTCTAAGCTTGCTCACAATTTAGTGCTTTCAGTTGCTGCATGTGCAGCCATTCATGTGCTTGCTTTGACCCATTCTGGACCATGTCCCTGATCCCAATGTCAAGGCTCTGTTCTGTGAGGCTTGTGTTACAATTGACTGTCACAGTCGACTGTCAAATGGCCCAGGGCTGACTGTTTGCTGCAGTCTTTGATTCAAGACAAGAGCTTCAGGAAGTATGTCGAGGTGTACGCCGAGGACCAGGACAAGTACTTTGAGGACTTTGCAGCTGCTTACCAGAAGCTGCTGCATTTGGGAGTGCCTGTCAACAACCCTGGTCAACATGCACCTGCCTAGGTTCAGCAAAGTGGCACTGTATCAACAATGGTTGTTTTGTGGGTGTGATTGGTGTTTCTTCTGTACACTGGGTCAAGCCTGTGCTCAAACAGCAGATGCTGCACAGATATTGCGCAGGATGTGCTTGCGGACTGATACGGACTGATTCTGTAATTCGTGATCGAAGCTCATGGTTGCTGTTCACGTGAACGGCCAGCATCTACTGTCACAACATGACACGTCACGTCAACAACCCTGTCTTGCATGGATCGCCTGCAATGTGAGAGGTATGTCCCTGTCTAAAAGACATCAGCAAGCAGTTGAAACGTGGTGATCTATGGCACTACTACAATCACTGTATAGGGCAAATTGTACAGCATTATAACTAAATCAAACAATGAAGAAGGGTTTGTGTCAGAACAAACGATCGAGCAGACAGACCTACAAAGACACAGAAGACACATGATTGACTGTGCACTAATCGGCTGAAACTGCTGTTGGTACATTTGATGCAACAGTGATCGATGATTCATGGCTCAACTCATCATATCCACTTCGTTGACCAAGCTGGGTACTGCACCATGCACTTCCTCCTCAATGCCTGCATCGTTTGAGCTTGTATCAGACAGCATTACATGCAGAAGCACACGACATGTGCATCAAGCCGGCGATCAAAATGGCAGGCAATGCAATACTTGATCGCACACACTGTTTCTAGGCAGGCAGACTCTTCTACTGGACCGAACTGGCCCTATATATAGGTAGGTGAGAATGTCAACATGATGCTGCATGACAGATAGTTATAGCTTTGGACAAGATTCTACAAGCATGCCTCATTATGCAATGCACCCTGGCCAAAAGCAGATTGGTCAGTAGGGTGAATGGCACACTGTATAAGGCACAATACAGTCAAGGTAAAATCAGAAATGCATAAGGCGCTTACTTGCAGCAAGAGGCAAGTCCTGGTACTCTGCTAGCTCTGTAACTGCCACTCTATGCAGCGACAGCAGCAGGCTGTTGCGTGCACCACGTCTTGCAGCCTCACTCCTTTCTCTCCCCTGAGCAGCACTGCTTACCCTGCTGCCTTGCTGCGCTGGCTCTATGCCATTCAAGTGAGAGCCATCATGCTGTGCAACTGTATCAGCATGCTGTGCTGTTTCTGCACTGCCCAGTTGTGATTTATAATGCTGTGCAACTGTCCCAGAATGCTGAGCAGCACTGCTGCCTGGCTGTGCTGCCCCTGTGCTGGGCAGCTGTGACTCACGATGCTGTGCGAATGGCTCAGCATGCTGAGCAGCACTGCTGACCCTGCTGCTTTGCTGTGCTGCCACTATGCTGTTTGTTTGAGCACCATCATGCTGAGTAATTGTATCAGCACGCTGGGCTTCAAGTTGCGAAGCAGCCAGCTGATCCGAAGTTGCAACGTGCTGTGCTGCCCATGTGCTGGCCAGCTGTCTTGAGTCAGCATGCTGTGCAGGGGTCTCAGCATGCTGAGCTTCAAGCTGTAAAGCATCTGGCTGATTCAGACTTGCAAGAGGCTGTGCTGCCTCTGCGCTACACCAGTTTGAACCATCATGCTGTGCATTTGCCTCAGCATGCTGAGCTTCAAGCTTTGAAGCCCCTGACTGGTTTGAACTTGCAAGATGCTGTGCTGCCTCTGTGCTGTCCAAATTTGAACCATCATGGTGTGCAATGGCATCAGCACGCTGAGCTTCAAGCTGTGAAGCATCAGACTGAATCTGAGCTGCAACATCCTGTGCTGCTGCTGCTGCTGCTGCTGTCACTTCCGATGTTGCAGTCTGTGACTGCATCGCCATTGGGGCTTGGGTTTGATCAACGTGTGATGATGCCTGGACCATTGCTTGCTGTGACCCTTGCATTGCTTGTGCAGCTGATGCATGTGGTGCCGCAGCTGAGGGTTTGCTACTCTGAGAAGCAGAAACAGTCTGATCAGCATAGTTGACATCCAGCATATGCTCCTCTGCTGTTCCCTGCACCAGCACCATTACACCAAACTTGCCATCATACTGCTAAATATGGGTCTTTCAAGAAGCAGAGTGTTCCAAGTCACTGAGAGCAGCCTGAGCATTTGATGTGCTGATACACTTGTTGCTTCTCCGGATTCTCAGCAGTCCTTAGTCATGCATTTGTAAGATCGCAGAAACACAGTTGACATCCAGAATATGCTCCTCTGCTGTTCCCTGCAGCACCACCAACAAATCAAATTTACCATCACAATGCAAAATAAGCAGCGTTCGAGCAGCAGCAGAAAGCTTTAGGTCAACAAAACCCCTCAGCATTTTCTCTCCTGTACAATTCTGCTTGCTTTTGCAGACTGTTGTGCACTTGCACCGATCCTCTGACAGGTATGCATGCTATGGCGTCAGCAAGACTTGCCGAATTTCTGTCATGGACATCATCTCAACCAAAATGCCTGAAATTGTGACCTTCATGACCAGAGTCATGGCTAGCATCTGCAACAGGTTCCATCCCAAACACCTGATAGCACTGGGTGTGTCCTTTTGCTGTCATTTTCATCGCTGTGTGTTCAATGCTTGAACAATACCGTCATGACCAGGGTCTCATCATGTACCGCACGGCTAGCTCCCATGCTGTGAGCTCGTGCCGCAATTTGTTGCCTTAGGCTAGCATCCGCAAGATGTTACATCAAACAGACCCAATAGCGCTGAACACGTCCTTTTGCTGCGTTCTGTATTCAACGCTAGAACAATGCCTTCATGACCAGGGTCTCAACATGTACAGCTTGGCTGGCGCCCATGCGGTGAGCTTGTGCCGTGACTTGCGCTCTGCGTCTGGCATCCGCATGCGACCCCATCACAAACATCCAACAGCACTGAAATATGAAATGTCTTTGCCATGATCTCCTGTGACCAAAGCTAGAACAGTACCTTCATGACCAGGGTCTCAACATGTACAGCTTGGCTGGCGCCCATGCGGTGAACTCGTGCCGTGACTTGCGCTCTGCGTCTCGCATCCGCATGCGACCCCATCACAAACATCCAACAGCACTGAAATATGAAATGTCTTTGCCATGATCTCCTGTGACCAAAGCTAGACCAGTACCTTCATGACCAGGGTCTCCACATGCATGGCTTGGCTGGCGCCAATGCAGTGAGCCCTTGCCGTGACTTGTACCCTGCATCTGGCATCCGCATGCGGCTCCATCACAAAAATCCAACAGCACTGAAAAATGAAATGTCTTCGCCATTTTGCCCTGTGACCAAAGCTAGAACAGTACCTTCATGAACAGGGTCTCAACATGTACAGCTTGGCTGGCGCCCATGCGGTGAACTCGTGCCGTGACTTGCGCTCTGCGTCTCGCATCCGCATGCGACCCCATCACAAACATCCAACAGCACTGAAAAATGAAATGTCTTCGCCATTTTGCCCTGTGACCAAAGCTAGAACAGTACCTTCATGACCAGGGTCTCAACATGTACAGCTTGGCTGGCTCCCATGCGGTGAGCTCGTGCCGTGACTTGCTGCCTTAGGCTAGCATCCGCAAGAGGTTCCATGAGGAAGACCCATCCCACAAAGCTGAGGTCTAGCCCCACTGATCCCGTCTCATCCATCAGCAGTACACCCACCCCTGCCTCATGCTGCAGTCACAGCGCTACAGTCATTGCAATGTCACAGCTGTTGTACAAGCAGCAATGGAATTAATGCCAGAAATTGCATGAGCAGGACATTATGAGAAAAGGACACTAAACATAAGGGCAGTCTCTTGGTGAAGACAATGCACTTCAGCACCGGTCACTGCAGTCTGGCTGCAGTTGTGACTTCCAAGCACAAACACTTTGATGCAAGGACAAACTCCTTGAAATTAGTGCAGTTGTACATCTGCGTTCGATGTACAGCTTGCTGATGCAAGACTGAGCAGCATCAAGGCATGAAGTGTGTATGTTTGGTTGTGTAAATTGGCAATAACCCACAAGGCAAAATTGAAACCTCCCACGGGCAATTGGTCTAGTGGTATGATTCCCGCTTAGGGTGCGGGAGGTCTGGAGTTCAATTCTCCGATTGCCCCCATGCTCCAACTGGTTGGAAATGCTGTATTGCTTCAGCATGTACCTGATTGCGCCTGTCTAGCATGTGTTTTGAATAATGAGTTTCACATTGACACACGTACCTAGCTGGGCCACTAGCCTGTCTGGCATATGTTTTGAACGAAAGATATTCATGCTGACACACTGGGGTCTATGCCTACAATGTGCACCGTGCTTGCCACACCTGGAAGGTGGCCACAGCTGTGGCCTTGTCTTTGGGGTTCATGCTCTGCTCCGCCCCAGGCACACTGTGAGCTTGCATGTGAGCAGCTATCAGCTGAATGTGCGTCCAAAGAAAAGGCTCAAAGCATGAAACAAAGTTGACAGTGGTCAGTCGTCTTGCCACACCTGGAAGGTGGCCACAGCTGCAGCCTTGTCCTTGGGGCTCATATTCTGCTTCAACACCTCCACTGAAACGCTGTGAGCTTGCAAGCGGGCTGCTCTCAGCTGGATGTTTACCTAATGACAAGGTGCGAGCATAAAACCAAGTTGACTAGGGAAGATTATGTTGCCACACCTGGAAGGTGGCCACAGCTGCAGCCTTGTCTTTAGGGCTCATGTCTTGCTTCAGCACCGCCACAGGAACACTGTGAGCTCGCAAGTGAGCGGCTATCAGCTGAATGTGCATCCAGAATTGGCTGAACACTATGGCTTTGGTCATGGCTCTGACTGCTTGCCCTGGCCTCTGCATGCGTGACTGCCTTCAGTCATTGCAAGTGAAAATAACACAGTGCTGGCCCAGCATCAGGCTAGCTCAGCATCGTCTGTGCAAAATTCTGGCTCACAGTAATTGCAGCAAATTGCAAATGGCATTTCACAGCATCCAGGAAAGCTGTGATGTCAGTGGGTTGGGGTACTTCGCCTGCGGCGAAGGGCAGCTTGGTACATCCCCGAGATCAATGCAGACAGCGGAGAAGATGCTCAGAAATGGGAACTTGCCGGTGATGACACACTTTGTATAAAGGACTCAACCTGACATTGCAATCTGACACGAGGAGCTGGATGCAAGCAAGCTCAACATCCTCTGAATGAAAACGGGCCAAATCAGCTGTACCTGTCATCATACAGTATCAGCTGTGGTATTTTATGATGACATGCAGCAGAAACACAACAGTTGTTGCATGAGGCGGCTGACCTGAGGAGAAGGGCAGCTTGGGGCAGCCCCAATGTCAATGAGGCGGCGAAGAAGATGCACGCACTTGGTGGACTTTGTGATCTGCCAGTTTGCACTCCAGGCACCCCCGCTCAAACCCAAAGCTCCCTGCAAAACCCCCGATGACATTCACCGTCAAAGTGTGACAGGGACAGTGCTGATTGGGTTGTACAGTGCAACTAACAGGGGCACACGGCATGCTTAAGCATGCATGACTGATGTGTGATGTTAGCACAGTAGCTGTGATGCTGATCTGTGATGGGCAATGGATGAGTTGGGCAGGACTGAAAGCTCTCTGCTCATTTGTCAGCTGAGCTGAGATCATAGGACTTGACAGTAGCTTCAGTGGTGCCTGTTGGTGTACGTGTTGCTTTCATAGGGCTTGAAATTGGTGCTTCTGCTGAGTTGCTTGTTTGCAAGGCTAGCTGTTTCCTCTTGGGACTGCGTTGCTGCTTGCGCTAGCTCTCCGAGCTCGTGAAACAACACTTGACATGAGACAGCATCAGCAGCAGCAAGATTAACTGAAAGCCTGCATTTGTGTAAATGACATTGCCTGCAAGATCTACAACTCCAAGTAGCAGCTTGTTACTCACTGGGGCATTGACTTTGTGATATGCAAGTTGACGATATCTCTTGCCAGTCAGTCTCTCAATGCCACAGTCAAGGCATACGTCTTGTCTTGTGTCTGCTGAGTATCCATAACAGAGCAGCAATTGCGCTACAGATCCAAAACACATGCATGCTACATCTTTCCGCATCTAATTGATGCAAGAATTTGCTCACCTTTTGTGTATAGGAGCACTGCCACTCAATTACATCCATGGGTACATCCCACTTAGGGTTAGGGTTGTTCTCCAGGCGGGCAGGGTCTGACACTGACTGCATCTGGTAGGGTTTGCGGCAACTTGGGCAGGCTAGCCTGTCTGTGGATATGCAATCGAGGCAGAAGAGGTGCGCGCAAGGAGCCACTGTCAGCAGCCGTGCCAAAGCTCCACAATTTTGACACTCGCCTCCATGCCTGAAGGAGAGTAACAGTCAATGATCAAGCAGAAGAAGAGTATCAGTCTGAGATGTAGAATGGGAGCAGCAAAGTGCAGAAGAGGGACAGCCAGAAGAAGGAGAGGAGGTGCGAGTGATTTCACCGTCAACAGCTGCGCCAAAGCTCCACACTGCTGACATTCCCCTGCATGCCTGAAGAAGAGCAGCAGTTAAAGAAAAAGAGCAGTGCTTGGAGAAGAAGTTTGCTTCTGACAAATTGGGCATGCCAGCCTATCAGTGCATATGTAGTCAAGGCAGAAGAGGTGCACGCAAGGAGCCACTGTCACCAGCTGTGCCACAGCCCGACACCGCTGACACTGCCATCCTTGCCTGAAGAAGAGCAATAATCCAAGAAGAGCAGCATTGAAAGAAGAGGAGCAGCAGAGGAAGGGCAGCAGGGATGAAGAGGTGCGCGCAAGGAGCTACTGTCAGCAGCTGCGCAACAGCTCCCCATTGCTGACCTTGCCCTCCACGCCTGAACAGGAACGACGATTAAAGAAGAAGATCAGCAACTGAAGAAAAAGGAAAAGCATCAGTCGAAGAAGAAAAAGTCCGCGCATGGCGCCACTGTCAACAGCTGCACCACAGGCCCACATTGCTGACACTGCCCTCAGTGCCTGAAGAAGGACAGCTGTGGTTGCAGAAGAGCAGCAGTTCAAGAAGCTTGCAGGGCTTGAACAAGGAGAACGCTTCTGGCAATTTGGGCAAGCCAGCCTATCTGCAAAATTGCAATTGAGGCAGAAGAGGTGCGTGCAAGGAGCCACAGACGGCCGCCGTGCCATAGCTCCACATTGCTGACACTGCCCCCCATGCCTGAAGAAGCACAGCGTTTGAAGAAGAAGAGCAGCAGCTGAAGAAGAGGAGGAACGGCATGACGAAGCAGAGGTGCGTGTAAGGAGCCACAGTACACAGTCGCGCCAAAGCTCCACACGGCTGACCATAGCCCGCCCTGCCTGGAAAGAAGCACCAGTCAAGGAAGAAGAGCAGCACTTTAAGAACAACATTTGCAGCAGATAGAACAGGTCAGCCTGTCAGTGGAGTTGCAGTTGAGGCAGAGTAGGTGGGTGCAAGGAGCCACTGTCATGCCGAATTCTCACCTACGAGCGGTTTCAACCTAGGTCAAGGGGTGGGTTGGAGTACCCAGGGGGGCCCAGTCAGCACAGGTGGAGGTTGTCAGACTTCACCACATGAAGCAAAAATGGGATTTGAGCAGATACGATCTCACCTGAGGGCAGTTTCAACATAGGCCAGGGGGTGGGTTGGGGGTACCCAGGGGGCCCAGTCAGCCTGGGGTTGGGGAAACCCCAACCGCTCCCCAAGCAGCTCCAGGGTCTCTTTCACATCTGTCTCCTTCACAGCTAAGTCACAATTCCCCGCCACGCAGCATGACAGCCTGCAGGCCAAACAAACTTCTGTGGAGAAAAGTCTAACAAAAACCAACCAAGCAAAATTGCAGAATTTGGCTGGTTTGCCATCTGCAAAGCAGCTGCCTGAAACGCAGAGAATTGAACTCATCCAAAAGATAGAGTTCACTCCTCTCATTCACACAGCTGATGAAACCAGACATGGCCTTTCCTAGTGAAGACAACTCCCATTGTAAAACTGAACACCAACAGCTAAATCATGCACTGACCTGACGTTACGCAGCATCTCTTTGCCCCACTTGCTGTTCCGCACGCTCAGGGTCTACTAACACGATGATGCCAGACATGAAGCTCTCTCTTGCAAGACACAAAACATGCCACAAGGAAAAAAGGTTCAACACCAGTCAAGTTCTGCACTGACAGGACAGTTGCGCAGTATCAATCCATCTGCAGAAACTGTAAAGCAAACATTGCACTGACCCGTTGAGCAGCATCTCTTTGCCCCACTGGCTGTTACGCACACTCAACAAACTCTTATTGTGGTCCTCATCATTCTGGTCAGCCAGGGCAAACTCAGCTTTGTTTCCATCACACAATTCATGACAAATTTAGTGACAGCAATGCAAGAATGGACTTCTGTACTGACCTGACATTGCGCAGCATCTCTTTGCCCCACTTGCTGTTCCGCACGCTCAGCAGGCTCTCGTTGTGGTCCTCGTCATTCCAGTCAGCCAGCAGCAGATTCAGCTTGATGACTTCAATCAGCTCGTTGTAGCTGCATGCATGCTCAGGCGCAAAATCCAGCTTAGTCACCTGCACCACAGCTATGACTAATCCTCAGGCTCTGAATCTTGATGCTGTTGCGTATGCAAGCCCAAGTTGATCTGTGCTTCTGGAACCCTGCGTTCATCATTCCAGCCAGCCAGCAGCAAATTCAGCTTGATGACTTCAATCAGCTCGTTGTAGCAGCATGCATGCTCAGGCGCAAAGTCTAGCTTAGTCACCTGCACCACAGCTGTCAGAGATCCTAGGCTAGTTTGCAGGCACCCCTAGATTGATTGTATTGATGTCAGTGTACATTGGTGTTGTCGCTGATGTTGATTTTGACATGTTGCCATTGTTGCAGATGTTGGTGTGGAGAGGTTGCTGAGTTAATTGGTGTCATGGGCAACACAGTCCAAAAGCTTGACAAGATCCAAGTGAGCTTGTCAAATGCAGATGTAAAGCAGCTAACCAGTTCATGTACTCTTCGGTGTGCTGTGTATCAGCAGTTGGCCCCTACATCTTACAAAAAGCAGATGCCAGCGTACTTTGACAATTGCCATGCCAAGACACAGGATAATGGAGCCCTGACTGATGTTGAAGGTGTGATTCAGGCGCTAGCAGGGTCACAGAATTGCAATGGCAGGCGTATAATTCAAGCGATTATGATCACGATGATGCAGCAGTATGCACCTTGTGATGGCAGGGAGGGATGGTGACCAGATCTGACTTGGCTGCCCGGATCATGATGCGACTCAGAAGGGCCATTAGCCGCTCCCGCCCTGCCCTTTGCCTTGCCTCAAAGGGCTTCTGCACAGCGTCCTGCACCACCCAAAAGTGCACTCAGAAACAGTCCAAGGTGAAGTGTGCATCTTGTGATCATAGGGAGGGATGGCAACGAGATCTGACTTGGCTGCTCTGATCATCATGCGACTCAGAAGGGCCATTAGCCGCTGCCGCCCTGTCCTTTGCCTTGCCTCAAAGGGTTTTGTACAGCGTCCTAAGCATCCACAAAGGCAGTCAGTGGGTGCCAGCACAAGAACGGCAGAGCAGGGCAGGGCAAGGGAGGGCAAGACAGGGCACATAAGGGCAGGGGAAAGCTAGGCAGCACGGCATATTGCAAGGGAGGACAGCACAGCGCAGCTCAGCACATTGCGAGGCAGGACAGCACAGCTTGGCACGGCACAGCATAGCACAGCAAAGCACAGCACAGCACGGCATGGCACAGCGCAGTGCAGCAGAGGCAGGGCAGTCAGGGCAGGGCAGGGCAAGGCAACACAGCTTGCTATGGCATGACTCGGCACAGCACAGCAAAGCACAGGGCAAGGCAGGGCAGGGCAGGGCAGGGCAGGGCAGTGTAAAGCCAGGCAGGGCAGGGCAGGGCAGAGCAAAGTCAGGCAGGGCAGGGGCTTGAGGTCAGAAGGTAACAGCCCTACCTCCCAGGTTCTTCTGTGGGTGCCATAGGGTTGCTGCTGAAGAAACGCAAGCAGTGGCTGCAGGTGGGCCACATGGGAGGTTGGGGTTGAGGGGGTGGGGGTCCCTGTCATCACCCACCGCCTGCATGTGCACGTGCATCAGTCACATTGTGTTGCACGTCAGACATGTCCCAGGTGAATTGCGAGGTAGAAGAAATGGGGTTCCTTGACATCATCAACTGCCTGTACACCATGCGCCCCTCAGCCATGGAAAATCACAGATCAGTCAGGTCTCTGACGACGCACTTTGGGGTGCTGTAGGGCTGCTGCTGTAGGATAGCAGGCAGGCTGCAGGTGGGCCACATGAGAGGTGGGGTTGGAGGGGGTGGGGGTCCCTGACATCACCCACCGCCTGGACCCAACACACGATGATCATTCAGTCAGTGAACTTTAATATATGTGTGTGTATATATATATGTCTCATTGCCTTGATGACCCAACCAAAGGTCAGCATGTCACATCAGTACTGTCAGCATGATGACCCATATGCATGACATGTCAGTGATGACCCTTACGGGCCACACTTGAGGGGGGGCCACAGGCGCTGGGGCTTATCAGACATCACTCACTGCCTACACGTAACATGAGAATTGCATTTCTGAGTTGTCCAGTATCAATTATGTTGCTGTTGGGCCACATTGGAGGTGGGAGTGGAGGGTGCAAGGGTTCCTCAAGTCCCCCGCTGCCTGCATATAACATGTGTATACGGCACTTCCAAGTTGTTACAGCAAGGTGCAGCATTGAGAAGAAAGCAAAGTCGCACACAGCAGCGTGACGGTTGATGGCCGCCCAAATGCTGTGCAAGCGCTATCATGAACTCGCGTAGACACCAGCCTGACAAGATAAGACTTGGGCCACACACAGCTAGCACATGTGCTGGGACGCGATATTGTTGTCCATCATTAACATTGACACCAGAGAAGGTTTAAAGTCCATATCTTAAGTGTGACAGCTTCAGCTCACCTGTCAGCCCTGAGTGCGCAGGCCATCTGCAGCTTGTTAGTAATGGTCAGGCTGGCACCCAGCATGTGACCCTCATCCAGAATCACCCGCAGCCAATGCACCTGCAGACAGTGCTGCTGAGTCAGCACTGCTGATGTACGAGTCAGGCAAGGGCTTTGCTTTTTTATCCGGGTTCTGCTAATGATGATGTGTTTAGGCGGAATTAGACATGACAATCAGAAACATTCATGGGATTGAAGCACTCAAGAGAAGCTGTCTTGGCACAGTGCGACAGCACCATGAATAGCGCTGAAGCAGTGACAGAATAGGTGGAATCAAGGAGAAGTTTTTAGATGACAGTAAGAAGAGCTGGAAGAAGAAGAGGTGGTCACACAGCAAGAAGCAGAAGAAGAGGAGGTGCTGGTGCCGTGACAATGCATCCAGTCAGTGGTGAAGCAGAAGAAGAGGTGGCGACAGCAAGCAGGAGTTTGAGTGACAATAAGAAGAAACGATGGAAGCAACAGTGTAGGCGAAAGCAAGAAAAGCAGCTGAAGAACACGCGGCCATGCAGCAAGCAGAAGAAGAGGTGCAGGACCTGTGTGAGGGAGCTGGTGCCCTGTTGATGCATCCAGTCAGCGCTGAGGCAGAAGAAAAGGTGAAATCAATGGAAAGACCTCAAACTCAACAGCAAGAAGAAGAAGAAGAAGTGTACTTGGCGGCAAGTTGAGCTGAAAGAAGCAGAGGAGCAGGACCTGAGTGAGGGGGCTGGTGGTGCATCCAGTCAGCGCTGAGGCAGAAGAAGAGGTGAGATCAATACAGAATGGTCTTACTGGACGGTAAGAAGAAGACGTGTGGGTGACAACAACAATGAAAAGAAGTGCAACTAACAGTAAAATGAACTGAAAGACGAAGAGTGGCAGGACCTGAGTGAGGGGGCTGGTGCCCTGGTGGTGCGGCCAGTCAGCGTTGAGGCAGAAGGAGAGGTGACATCTGTTGGAAAATGTCATACTCAACGGCAAGAAGAAGAAGAAGCGCAGGTGACATCAAGCAGAAGAAGAAGAAGTGTATGTGACAGCAACATGGGGTGAAAAGAGAAGAAGAGCAGGACCTGAGTGAGGGGGCTGGTGCCCTGGTGGTGCGTCCAGTCAGCGCTGAGGCGAGTGAAGGTGGTGATGACTAAGTCATACCCCCAGGCCAGCTCATGCAGGGCACCTCCCCGCCCACCCACCCAATACTTCACCCCTGCATGCATCCAGGCATACATGTCTGCAAAGCTGTATCCTGCTCAACTTTTGTTTCGCTCATGCACCCAATACAGTGATTTCTTTCTGTAACGTCTGCTTTGGTTCCCAAGAAAACTGTCCGTATACCAAATTGTCCTTACTCAGGATTGCAACTGCAGTCAGAATGCAGCCATTGCTTACCAAATGCATTGTCCTTACACTGTGAATGTCCTTACATTGGGCATCCTTACAAAGAGAAGTTTCTGTATCAGGATGGGCCGTTTTCTCTTGAGGCTTTGCAAAGCAATTCCCAGAGCTCAAGCAGTGTCCAATGGCTTGTTTCTTCAGTATCAATGGCAAATCCTCAATGTAAGTCGTGCACACGCATCCCAGCAAGGTTGTGTCATTGAGCATCTGTTTGCTGTGCTGTTGTGTGTGACGCTTGACAGCATTTGCAATCTCAGCTACACTTGGAAGTGTAGCGCAGCTAAGACCACAAATGCTGTCAAGCACAACCAGCAACAGTGTGACAAGCAACCTTTGGCAGCATTGCTACAGAGGAACATTGCGTACCTCATGCACAAAGGCCAAGGGTAAACTTAGAGTGACTTGGTAGATAACTGGGTATAACAATGTCTTAAATCCCTTGATATTCAGGGATTGAGTGATTCAGGTTAGCACAAGACCAAAGTGGTTCAAGACAGTTGATAGCTCCAGTATGTACTTAGCTGGGCCTCTTGAGCCTGTCTAGCATACATTTCAAATGATATGAATTGAATGAGCTGAGACACAGCTTTGGTTGTAGTCAACATTTGCCAGGATACAGCTTGCCCACCAGTCGCTGACTGTCATGTGACTGACTGACTCAGCAACCACATGACATGATGGTTGCGTCATGGCAGAGCAACACCATGAGCAACCATCCTTGATTGACTGTCATGCGATTCAAGGGGATGCCAATGTGCCTAGGAAGTGATTTGTCAATTATCTGCTGACAAAGCACGCTTGCTTATGCTTTCACGGTGCAACCCTGTCAGTCATCCTACTGCAAGGAGAAACACCATATGCCAATCACATAGTCCATCCATAAAGTTGATTGACAAGCACCACTGTAGACTTAGTTCATTTTCAGGGTGTTTGGTCGAAGATGACACCTGATGAGTCATCATCAGCAGGGCCTCTGTCCCCTGCCAAGACTGCCACTCTTAGGGTATTTGGCTTCATGTGAACCCTAATTTGGTGCAGCCAGTGGGGAATTAGGGTTGGCGGCAGCACCAGCAGGGTTGCTGGCGACACATACACCTTCCTTTCATCTTCAGCAGGCCCTGTAATCCCAACATAACATCTAACAAAGCCTAGGTTGGGACATGAAACTGCCAGTAGATGCAGTTCTGGCTGTAATGTACAAAAACAGGCTAGCAAAAGTCTGAGATTTGATTTGAGTCATGTCAGCCCTGCAAGCAGGCAGGGCAGACAAAACATGCTGTCTTGTGTGCTTGACCCTCAATACAGATGTATCCAATGTTCGGGTCCAAGTTGAAATTTTGCTAGATGCTGCAAAGCTGAGCACATCTGCCGCAGAATGGCTGAATGCAATGTAGCAATGTAGTGCATATATACAGCGACCTCTCAATTTAGCAGCTGCTGCTCTCCAGATGGATTGTCTACTGCAAGCACTGCTAGCGCTTGTCTTGTGTGAATGTGAAGCCAGACACATTGCATGGCATGATGTCTGCGTACACAACATACATACATGAACACATGTTGGTTGGGCTCAAAGGCCTTGCTAGATACATAACGTCACCAAGCAGCTAGCTTTGAGCAACTGAGTCTGTTTACATGCTGGATGAGTACAAATGCACTGATCAAGAGTGTCACCATTTTCATGACATTTAGATCCACAGCCTCCTAGGTGTTGTTGTATCACATGTCTCAGGCTTGTACAGTGACGTTTGCCTACTCGTAGCATGCTCAGCATGGAATTCAAACCTTCATGAAGAGCAGTCAGCAGTGCTTCAGTGTCCATCAACAGGCTGCTGATTTGCCAGGGCTGCCCCCAACAGCCCTTTGCCCTGCTGGCACTCCTCTTCCTCTTGATGCCAGCATGTGTTGCCTCGGCGCCTGCAGAGAAAAGTTTTTGAATGCAACAAAAGGTTTCGTCAATTTGGAATTGACACAGCACAGCACAGCACAGCACAGCACAGCACAGCACAGCACAGCACAGCACCGCACCTGTGGATTTGGAGTCCCTCTTCTTCTGCTTGAGAGGCTCAACTAGCAACAGCCCTACCTCTCTCAGGAAACCCTCCCAATCAGGCACCTTGCGATGGACAGACGGCACAGACAGACCGTCATGGATCGCCTGAACAGCCAACATCTCACTTGAGCATGCACAGACGGCATGCTCTGACCGTCATGGGTTGCCTGAACAGGCAACAGGCAATATAAATGCCACAGGCGGACCCTGCATATGCTCTTTGAACAGGCGAGATGGGCAACATGAGATGCAAAGACGACGAACAGCAGTCATCATTGATTGCCAAACAAAGTTGCGTAGCAATGTAGGTACTGTTGCAAATCAAGTTCCTAATTCCGGTGCTCCTTTTTTTGCATGGGCTTGGGCATCTTCTGCACAATCTACGCCCTGTTCTGCTCTCATGTTTGCCAGTGTTGCTTTCATGCCCTAAATAAGCACAATCAGCAACGCCTTGGCACCATTTACGCAATTTGCAGCTGTTATGAGATGCATGCAGCATCACAGATTTCAAGCTATTTGATTGACCATGATGTACACGGACTTTCCAAAGCACAAGACTGGTGGTTCTCATTGACTTGAGTTTGTGTCTTGCATACAACTCTTCTTTGCAAGTGTGGTAAAAAGCATTGCAGGCAATCGCAGTTGGGGTGCATAGACTGCATCAAAAGCTCACCTGCTGAGACTGTTTGACTAGCCACCAAGCAACAGATGTTCTGTCTGCGCTCATTGCAGCATACTTCTGCAGAATTTGCCTGAAATGAGCAATATTCTTGTCTGTGTTGGCTGCCTCGCCTTGTTGTATATAGCCAGGAGAATCTGCAGAACAATGATCAACTCAATTGACAGCTTGTTTGGACTGCTGGACTAGCCACCAAGCAACAAACTTGCTGTCTGCGCTCATGAAAGCAAAAAGCTGCAGAATTTGCGGGAAGTGGGCAATTTTCTTGTCAGTGTTGGCCTTCTTGCCTTGCTGTATATAGCCAGGAGAGTCTGCACAACAGTCATGAGCCCATTGGCAGCATGCACACCATCAAGAACATGTTGTGCAAAGAATGTTGTGGTCATTGGCAATTGTATTGTCAGTGTTGGCCTCCTCGCCTTGCTGTATATAGCCAGGAGAATCTGCAAAGCATTCATAGTCTTGATGACAAACCATGGACATCAGAAAACCAGGGCGTCTTCAGGCACAACAGTGACAATGAGCACAACTGCACTTGCAAAGCTCTGACTATGATGGCGTCATCCGGCAAAACAGGGACGGCGGGTGAGGAACTGGCACAGGCTTTGACAGCGGTGTGGTCCCTAAGCGCAGCAGTGACAAAGTGACAAAGGGTCAGAATTTACTAGCAAAAGCTTTGACAATGGTCTTCAGAACGCATCACAGCTACAGACTGCACAGACCAGTAAAGAGCAGCTACACATTGCAGCAATATGCTTGCAAAGGATCCGACAAAGGCGTTGTCTTCAGGCAGACCAGTGACTAAGCTGACAACCCTCTTGCAAAGGCTTTGACAACGCGATATCTCTATCGACAGCAGTGACAAACTGAGGGAACATACTTGCAAAGGCTTTGACAACGGTGGTGTCTTCAGGCACAGCACAGGAGCGCATGCTTGAGAAGGGATGCATGCTGCATACCCAGTCTGCTTCTTCTGCCACCTGCACGCATGCATGACTAATTGACATTACAGATTGCATGCTTGCAGCTACAACACTGTGCTGTTGTGATTGTGCATGCATGGCTGCAGGTAGGAGAAGAGGCAGTCTACACAATGTGACCTGGCCGGGGCTGTAAGTAATACTGTGTCTGGCTTCTCCACAACACAAACTTGGAGAATGCAAATGTCAAGCTGTATTAAACTTGACACAGCAAGAATGTGCATGACATGCTTGCATCTGCGCCATCACATGTACACGCTGCACACTGTAAGGTCTCTAAGTCATGACCCTGAGAAGTGGGTACCTCAATGGCATGCTTCAAACAGCAGGTATGCACGTTGCATGTTCATGTCACACACTTTTGATCACTACATCTGAGGTGGTCCAGCATGAGAAGAGACTAGATTGCTCACAGACGGTCGCTTGGTGACTATATGTACTTAACATGGCCTCTGAGCCCAACTAGTATGCAAATGTATGTATGTGTGTATGTATGCATGTCACGCACAGGGACCAGCAAACACTGAGCCACAGCACATCCTGTAGCACCCCCACTTTGTAGCAATTCGTGCTCGTGGTCTTTACATATGATATGCGCAAGCAGAGCAGACGAAGGCAGCATTCAAGAATCGTGCAATAAAACTGCACATGACAGCTGTTGCAGCCAGATGATCATAATGTTGATCATCACACATTCCAGCACATGTGCTGGGTGTGTGAGGCCTAAGTCCTGTCCCCACAGACAGGGTTGCAGTCAAAATTGCTCACCTGATGCCCTTTTGGAAGTTCCCGCCATTTGTTGCACAAGTCGCACTGCACCCAGGTATAGTCAGCTTCTGCCAGCCCTTTCCCGCCTGACAAAGCATGAATCATCCCGCCCTTACTTTTCACAGAAACAGGCAACTGTTGTGGTGATGTCATGTGTGTACCACATGTGATCTGAGCATGATGTCAACAGCAAGCGATACGGACAAAGTACAGGTGTGTATGTGTTGTAAGTAGTACATGCAGCTGGTTGACAGCAAACAATGTTGTCAGCTTCCATGTTTGCAAAACCGGTTGAAGGCAGATCTGCTTCATAGTTCCAGCAAGCTCTTGCGCAAAGATACTTTGAACACACAAAGGGACAGCTAGACAATGAACAGCAAGCAATGCTGGAGCTATTTACCGTTAACACCATCTAGCTTTGCAGCAGAGGCCCTCGCCTGTTGCATCAAAGATTTCTCCTTTGATGCAGATGCTGTGTTTGGTGACTGTGGCAAATTGTGAAAGCAGACTCACTTCGTTGTACCAGCAAACTCTTTGCCAAACATGACGCACACGTAGAACTGAGGCTTGACAGCAAGCGCTGGTTGAGCGATATACCATTGAAACCATCTAGCTTTGCATCTAACGCCTTTGACTGGGTCAAAGACTTCTCCTTTGATGCAGATGCTGTTTTTGGTGACTTTGGTGTAAGTTGGCTTGACAAGGATGTCAAGTGGGCAGCAGACGAGGAGGAGCGGCGGGTGGCCCTGTTGGTTGCGCCCTGGGGCTTTGCAGGGGTAGATGACTCACCAGGCGGGACTGCACACACATTTACAAGAGCCTTATTGAAAGACGAAGACTGTCGGTGACTTTGACAGAGAAGAAGAGAAATGGCTGGATCTTGGTTGCGCCCAGGTGCTTCGCAGGGGTTGGTGACTCACCAAATGGGACTGCGCACACAGACACACTCAGCAAGTGCATGATCAATGAACTAACCAGTGGAAAGAAAAAGCCTCAAGCTTGGCAGACAATTCACAAAGTGAGTTGCTGCAAATGATCTCTTGCAAACCTTGTCAGCTGGAGCCTTTGGAGAGCTAAGGCCATGATGATCCGTTTTAGACAGGCATGTTGCCAATGGTGACACTCATGTAGTCAGTACATGTCTGACCACACAGCATGTGCCAACTGTAAAGATCACTCTGATTCACGCAAGTCCAACTGGCATGTTGGCAAAACAGAAGCAACAAGAAACCTTTTTGGTGATTAGCTGTGAGTCAGTCGCAAGACAAGCTTCCTGCGCAAGCATGTTGATTTTGGCATTTGTGACATGCACACCAGCAACTGCAACAAAGTAGCACGCTCACTCTTACCTATGTAAATGTGTGTAAAGCGTCTGTAACGTATCTCAAGCGTTACTTACTCTTACCTGTGTAAAAGGCTGCAGGCCGGCCTGCTGTGTCTTTGACCCAGGTGCATTTGAGTGGGTCCCCTCCAGGCCCCAAGGGGGGTTGGGGTAGGGTCCCCCTGGTTTTGGAGATCAGTGCCAGGCCAGTGATGGTTTTGCCCAAACCCTACAGGGCAGAAGCTGCGATGACCCTAGTCTGTCAGCAAGGCACAAGCCCAGATGCTGCAAATCATGCTACAATAACTTCTCTTTGTAAGGACACTCAATGTAAGGACATTCTCAACATAGAGACGATTTCATTGGGGACCAATCACTGCAGTCTGACTGCATTGGTACCTCTCAATCAGTTGCAAGGACAAATTTCTTGGAACCAAAGCAGCCATTACAGACATTACAAAGAGAGATCACTGTAGAATTAGCAGCTGGCTTGCTAAATAGGCAACATGCCACAAACTAATGAATGATGCACTGGACATTTTGTCAATACACATCAGAGAGTGATAGCATTAGTACGGGACAATGCACATTCACACTTATACTTGTATGCCTTTTCTCGTTCTTGCTTTCTATTTGTGTCAAATACGCTTACTGGCTCATCACAAAAGAGACCGCCCCTGCAGTCCTGGGGGGTAGGGGGTGGGTCAAGCGCAATCTGTCCAGTGGCTGTGCATACCCAGCAGGGCAGACCCCCTGAGCTGACCAGACCCCTCCAGCAGGGGTCTTCTACTTCTTCACATGCAGATTCCCTCTTCAGCATCCATTGTAAGGCCCGCCTCTGAACAGCAACATGTGAAAAGCTTACAAGTGCGCCCTGCTTTTGTAAGTCTGCTCACTGAAGTTTGGGTACAGAAAAAGGGGAGACTTGCATAACTGTTGTGGTTTGTTGATGTCTTGCGATGTAAATTGCGAACCACCTACGCCTCAGCAAATGTGCCGAGTGGAATTGAGTAGATCTGCAGCTGTCTGCAGTTGAGCATGTTCTTAACTGCGCTGCGCCGTCAGCTGAGCTGCTGCTGTCGGTCACGAGTGAGTATGCACAGGCAATGATTAGTGCCGAAGGTTGGTATACCTGAAAAAGACAGCAGCCTGTTGTGATGTTGGTAATTCACAGAAATAGCACAAGCTGTGAAGAGCTGCAAGCAAATGCTTGCCAGCAACACAGCACTCTGGGCATGCCTGCTGCTCTCTTTGACATACATTGACTTTGCGCTACTCTCATGCAGGCTCCCATCAAAAAGATGACGGGGTGCCTAGATATACAGGCGTGATGGAGGTGATAGGTGCCACTTTAAGCCATGCTCAACACGCAGCGAAAGCTGCCATACTCAGCAGAAAGTGATTGTCTAGATGCCCCACCTGGTGGGGATACAGGTGAATTTTGAGGCCTGGTACTGCTTGCAGAGCCTGCGCCCTGAGTGATGTGCAAGTACTGCTGGCAGCTGCCAAGTCACAGTGGCATGCATCAACTTTGCGCTGCTTTGACTTGTGCAGACTTTCGTTACAATAATGAACAGATTGTCTGGATAAACTGCCCTGATGGGGATACAGGTGCAGTTTCAAGCCTGGTACTGCTTGCAGAGCCCGTGCCCTGAGTGATGTGCAGGTGCTACTGGCAGCCACCAAGTCGCGGTGGCATGCATCAACTTTGCGCTGCTTTGACTGCTGAAGGCTGTGACTATAATGATCAACAGGTGTCTGGATATACTGACCTGATGAGGGTCTGTCTAGATGCAGTCTGTGGCCAGACACAGCTTGTAGAGCCAGCGTCTTGAGTGCTGTGCACGGCAGTCTTAGGCCTGACACAGCATACAGCAGCCGCTGTCTAGTGACACAGCAGCAATTGACTGGCTTGAAACGCTGACCTGATGGGGATACAGGTGCAGTTTGAGACCTGGCACGGCTTGCAGAGCCTGCGCCTTGAGTGCTGTGCACGGTCTGACACAGCATGCAGCAGCCGCTGTCTAGTGACACAGCAGCAGTTGACTGGCTGTAAACGCTGACCTGATGAGGGTATAGATGCAGTCTCAGGTCGGCTACTGCTTGCAGAGCCTGTGTTCTGAGAGCTGTGCAAGTGCTGCTGGCAGCCGCCAAGTCACAGTGGGTCAGCTGTGACAGCATGTTGCCTAGTCATATGTTGTGATGGCACAGATGCATCAAGAGACTTGCCTGATGGGGTAAAAATGCAGTTTGAGGCCTGGCATAGTTTGCAGAGCTCGGGTCCCAAGTGCTGTGCATTGCTGCTGGCAGCTTGCAACAAACATCATCCATTTAAACAGCAGACTGTACTCAAAATCCCACTGACACAAAATCAACTGAGGGCCTGATGGCTCTGACCTGATGAGGATAAAGATGCAGTTCGAGGCCTGGTACTGCTTGCAGAGCCTGTGCTCTGAGTGCTGTGCAGGTGCTACTGGCCGCCGCCAGGTCACGGTGACTCAACTGTGATAAGATATTGCTCAGAATGTAGTCAGGCAGGTCTTCCATCCTGCAAGCAGTTACACTGGGTCACGTCACAGGTACACAAACAGACAAGCTGGGCTTGAGTTGACAGCTGCTAAGTCACAATGGCTCAGCTGTGACAGGATGTTGCTCAGAATGTAGTCCGGCAGGTCTTACAGCCTGCAAGCAGTTACACTGGGTTGCTGCACAGGAACTCAAACAGACAAGCTGGGCTTGAGCTGACAGCTGCTAAGGCACGATGGCTCAGCTGTGACAGGATGTTGCTCACAATGTAGTCAGACAGGTCTTCCAGCCTGCGAGCAACATCGTCATGTGATCACACAGACACCAGCCCCAGGCATGAGGTGGTGTTCTCAGCTTGACCTTGGAAGAAGAGGAACAGACACTGCATCAATGAAGCAGACAAGGAGTGGTCTGAGCAAATCTGAGCAATGAGTCATTGGCAGTTTCCAGAGTTGCCAGAGTGTAAGAGCGGCGAATAGCATAAGTCCAAGTAGTGCAACAGCTCTGCAGCAAGCTCAACTTGGCAAGAAAAAGAGAGACTAGGTCCAATCATCTCAGCGATGCAAATCTGAGTGCGTCCAGTGCCTAGTACAGTGGGTTATCTTCACAACAATTGTGGTGATTACCAAGAAAATTGTCCTTACTTCACACTGTCCTTACTTGGGGGTGCTATTGCAGTTGGAAGGCAGTGAAATGCGCTTCCAAGTAGGATGTCCTTGCGGTGCGTGCTTCTACATCAAAATCCTAACGCACTCAACCACCTGCTTTTGAGACCTGTGCAAACTGGTGGTGCCGGTGATGAGTCAGCAGCAGGTTTGCTGACGACCCAAAGGCAGGCAAGAAGAGGAATGTGGGATGAAACAGAAATTGTCCTTGTCAGCAATGCAGTAACTTCTGCCTCGTCGCTGAGCGTTACCGACTGACCTGCTTTTGGCTGGTGCTTGAGCTGATGGTGATAGTGGTGATGATGGTGATGGAGCATTGGCCGGCTCTCTGGCATAGGAAGGCAGCTCCAGGAAACAGCTTGACAGGCTGCGCAGCATTGTTTCAATCAGTACAAGGACTGAGCTGCATACGGTGTCCTGATGCATGCACTTGTGCTCATATGGGCTTACAGCAAATTCACATAATTGTGGTGTAAGGTGATGATGGCGGCGATGGAGCATTGGCCGGCTCCCTGGCATAGCAAGGCAGCTCCAGGAAACAGCTTGAGAGACTGCACAGCAGAGCCTCAATCAGCATGGTCACCAAGACTTGATACACAGGAAGGCCGCATGCAATTCACTGCATGCTTGTTTGCATGGGCTTCAATCAATTTGTGGCAGGCTTGCTGACCTGGACGGCAGCTCCAAGGAACAGCTTGAGAGGCTGCACAGCATTGTCTGATGATCAGTACAGTCACCAACACTGGACACACAGGAAGGCTGCTTACAACGTGTTCATGCACGCATGCATGCGTGCTCATATGGACTTCAGGTACCTTTGCAAAAATTTAGTGTAAGCTGTTGATGATGGTGACTAAGCGACGGCAGGCACATTTCACATGCATGAAGGCTGCACACAGCGTCCTCGTGCACGCATGCTCGCATGGACTTCAAACAGGATTGCAGTGTCCGACAGAGCTTTGTCCATGAGTGTGATCAGACAACTTGCCATCACCACAATGAGAGAAGAATGCCTCTGGGTGTGCTCTTACAAGTGCATGACGCTCAACAAAGTGGAAGCAGTCCCAACCTGAAGTCTCCACCACTGTTATTGACTGCATGTGCAGGCGGATCTGGCAGTGCTGCGCCTATAGACTGAAGTTCAGAAAACACCAATGCTGCAGCTGCACTGCGCTTCCAGGCTGTAAGGCCCTGCCAGAGCCTGGTAAATTTGCACAGGTTTGGTGTAAGTACAGCGATCTCTTAACGCAAGGATGAATACAACAAGGACATTCTCGCTGTGTGAACAATGCAACAGGGAACCAGTGACTGCTTTCTCACTGCAGACGTACTTTTGAAGAAGGACTTCTTCAAACTGATGTAAGGACAGCTTGCATGGGCATAGCTGCAGTCATCATATCCAAGAACACTGTCACAGCATCTGCAGACGCTTTGTGCAGCTGATGACGTGAGGGCATGCAAGATGCGCCTGCTTGGTGATCTTTTCATCTCAGCCGTGAGCTCATTGCAACTGCTGCAGCCAGACTCACATTATCAGCTATCAAAAGTTCCTGCAGAATGGTCTGTACGGTTACCTGAGGGGTATGTATAGATCTAGTCGCACTACGGGCCCACCGAGCGCAGTGTCGATCCTGCCCAAAACTCTAGCGTTGTCTCGAGACACCTGTCAGAACCGCAACTTGTTCTGCAAATGCCGGAGGATATGACATTGCACTCCTCGCAGCGACTGGCGTGAGTTGCATGTCTCGCGTGCTCACAGTGCGACAAGCTTGTCACCTACCAAACGGGCAAGAGCATGCAATATCGGCAAGTTGCCTGAGTGTTGGCTGGTTGGGGCTTCGTACGCAACACCACTGCATTCCATCAGTCTTTGTGAGCGCAAAAGCTTGATAGCAAATTGGATGTCACACACAAGCGTAGCGCACAGGTGCCACTGTTCAGCATAACGTCCTTCTGTACCCGTCCAATTGTTGCAGCTTGGAACTGCTTTTGCCCGGCACGACATGCACATGCAGATCGACACATTTCCCGGCTTGGGGCGGCAGTCTCAGCGCAATGCACCCAATGCACTGTTCGTGAGACTGCGGATGATCAGCCATCTTATCAGAAGTCAATGCTGTTCAGGCATCACGCTACTGCTGTGCAGTGAACGATCTATATGTGCATTGCTGTCTGCAAATCAACTTTGCTGCAGCGTTGCAATTAGCGCAAGGCTCATGCGCATGATATGCATGCCCAGATGGGCATATAGCTACAGACGCACATATGCACACCTTGTAACGGCTGCAGGCGCCATGCAGTTGCGTGCGCAGCTGCAGCTCTTACATTGGCCACTGCAAAACTTTCGAAAGTTATGCTGCATGGCATGCATGCAACAGGGAATCATCCGGGTTTATAGATATCACTTCTCCACCTGTTTTGTAAATAGCCTCAGTCACATCAAGTCCTGCATGACTCAAGTTGAATGGCCTACAAGCTTAAGATTTGTGTAGTTGCAATACACTTGAGTACAAGTTTGGCCGTCACAAACAGGTTTCAGCCAGCCACAGCGAGATCTTCTGCTGCACTTTGCATGTTTCCGCTACAAATCCTGTGCACCATCCACGACTCAGGTGTAATTTCAGGCCTGGTGTCTCCTAAACTTTCAGCGCACATCTCCTGAGCATGGTGAACACACAGCTGTGCAGCCAGCGGAGGAGACGATCCTCATCAGAAGTCGTTAGCAGCGCCAGGATAAGTCATCTGCCTTCAAAGCGCGGGAAGGGCAAGGGGCATGGGGACTTGGACGTCCTATTCGGCAAAACGTCGTCCAGCTGGAAAGGAAAAAAAAGGAAGATAAAATATAAAAAATATGCTGGCTCCTTCCGTTGTGTGCTATGGTCTAGAAGCTAGACCTTGGGAGGGCTTTGATAGCTTTACACAATCGTGACATCTCTTTCGAGGATATGCAAAGTCAACATGGACCTTCGCAAGTAGTAGGTTCTTCCTTCCTTGGAGGTTTGCAAGCTTATGGCAGCTTGCTTAGAGACACATCTGCAGACTCAACTATTTGATTCTCAAGCTCCTCAACAAGTCCGGTATGTTCTTGTTGATATTTGCAGTCTGCCGCAGTTGACCCTCCTGACAGTATCGAAGCTAAAGCAAAGCAAGCTGCTCTTGTTGGTGACCAGTTAGAACACTCGTTTGGCAGAGGAAGTGTAACTTAAGTCTATCCTGCTGTTTGCAGAGACGCTACCTTGCTGGGGTCGAAAAGAAATCGCTGCTCGCAAGAAGCAGAACTACTTGGCAGCAAGCATCAGAAATCTTGTGTATGGCAAGGGACTCCTGCCTTGCCCGGATGCTCAGCGAGGGACTTTGATAGCCGGCGGTTCGTTGCGACGAAAACAAACCTGGCAGCAAGCCCCAACGATAAGACTGCAACTCAGGCTGGCATGGCCGGTGCTACCGGCCCTACGATGGGAATGGACCGTTCTTTGTCAGGTACGCACGAAGCACCGGGAGCACAGCATATGCACCTGACAGCGCTGTCTGATACGTCTTCGCGCTCTGCAGAAGTGAGCTCTCTGCGAGCTGCTGCGACAGCAGCTGTGGCAGAGTGCACAGGCGGATTGGGAATTGTCGGAGCAAGTGCTTTAAGCAACAGACCCCAGGCCTCAGATGGAGGACACAGCTCATCAGATGCAGCTCAGCCAGCCTCTGACTTGCAAAGTGGTCAGTCTCTTGGATCTGTCACCCGCAACACTCAGAACTTGGCAATCAACGCTGAGCCCAGCGCACCAGAGGAGCCAGCACGTCAGCACTCTGAGCACCATCAGTCTGCAGGATATGCACTGGATGTCCTTCAGGCCTGTCCGCCTCACGGCGCCAAAGCCATCTGCGGTCGCAGGCCAAAGATGGAGGATGCATACACTGCCATCCCTTTCCTTCTGGAAGTTCCTGTGCCAGCAGATCAGCTCTGTGTCAGTGAACTCATTCCACCTAGGATAGCTACCCATGTCAGAACAGCGTCAAACGCTACAGATCACGAAGGCACAGAGGAGCATCACACAGGCCATGACTCAGCAACAGTCCCACAGTCATCCTCCCCCTCTGCTACAGCTCACAACCACTCCCAGTACATGGAGACCCTCCATTTCTTTGGCGTGTTCGATGGTCATGGTGGTGCTGAAGCAGCTCTACACTGTGCTCAAACTCTGCACCAGAGGATTGCTGAGGCGCTGTCAGCTGTCAGCTCTCCAGCAGCGCAGGACAAGATCCGTGAGTCCTTTGCAAAGAGCCAAAGAGAGGCTGCCTCCAAGCTAGGCACCTCTGCAGTCTCACAGCAGCAAGTGCGCGAAGTCCAGCCAGGCTTGAAAGGATCCTTCAGTGATGCTAAGCTTCAAGCTTTGGCAGAGCCAAAGGCAGACTCAGACAATGAATCAGAAGAGAGTGCTGTGAATGAAGTTTTACAGGAGGAGCGCAGGGCAAGTCGTGACCCCTCTGACAAACCCCCAGCACCCCAGCAGCAGCCCGACAAGGTGGCTGCACCCACAGACGCACAGACAGAGGGTGGGCAAGAGGACAGCGATGCTCCTTGCAGTGCCTCCAAGTTTCAGTCAGCGCTGACAAATGCGTTTACTAAAGCAGATGAGGAGTTTGGCAAGGCAGACAATGCTGCCTTGGTTGGGACCACAGCTGTGGTGGCCCTTGTGGGCAGCAGACAGCTGTATGTAGCAAATTGTGGTATGTTGCATCTAAGACTTGTCAAAACTGTATCTGCCCTGCTGCATGTGCTGTGATTGAAAACTGCCTGACGTGTTGCTTGCCAGATGTACAGCCTATTTTGGAGTTTCATGGACGATCATCCTTTGGTTTCTGGTTTGCGCTCAGTTGTGCACCTGTTCAATGCAGGCCATTTTGTAGCAGTGAAACCCTTGCTGTTGCGTGCTCAACATGAGTGTGGCTCTGTTTATTGTTTGGTGTAAGATCACAGCTGTTCAGCTGCACATGATCATTGTACAACGGGACGTTAGGAGCTGCTGCTGCATTCTGAGTTCACACGCATCTGCACCACGCTCCTTGCTTTTGTAGCCTGTTTGCTATACATGAGTACAAAGGTCCTTTCTGCAACTTTGCAGGTGACTCACGTGCTGTCCTGAGCCGTGGAGATGTCGCCATTCCTCTGACTGATGATCACAAGGCAGCCAGGGAAGATGAGACTGTAAGTTGCCTTGGCTCTCTCTTCTGCATGCATATCAAAGGCCTTCAGTTTGCATTTGTGCTGTGATGTTTGTCTGATGATCACAAGGCAGCAAGGGAAGATGAGACTGTAAGTTGCCTTGGCCTTTTGCTCTGCATGCTTTTTTGATAGACCTTACATTTGCATTTGTGCTGTCACTGTGAGAGCAGCTGCATAAGGCACTGCATGCAGTGCATTTGGCTCTGGTGTCACTGATGCCTTAGTGTGCCTTTATCAATGACCGCAAGAGTGACTGCAGATCACAATGCCTTGCTTTGATTGAAAAACTCAGATTGGAAAACTGAGACCAGATGTCCATCCGAAAATGTGTAGTCGCAGTCAAGACTGCAAAGTCAAAGTTTGACATCAATTTTACTGTGGATTTGTGCTGACAGCAGTGGTATTGAAGCACAAACACCACATCAGAGATTGCTGCATTGCTGCATGCAGCAAAGATGCACAAGCAGTGCACTCATTTACATGTGGCATTTGTGCCACCATATCACTGCACTTGTTGCTTGTGTGTGCTGCATCTTGCTAAATACACCCAACTAACCTGTACATGCTTGATCTCTTGCTTCTGCTTGCGTCCAGCTAGATCAGTACGCAAGGTGTGGTCATGATATGGTATTGCAACTTTGACCCCTCAGTTAGCCCAGTATGCATGGCATAGTCTTGGCAGTCAATTAAGACTACACAGCCAGCTAGGGCAGCATGCAAGGTGTAGTCATGGCAACCAGCTTACCCAAGCATGTCATTTTGTGCATGAAATGTCGTCATGGCAAAGGCATGTGGTACTAGCTTACCTCAACATGTGGGTTCGTGACGCAACATATAGTTTTGATGTTGCAGTTTCCATTAGCTTGATAAAATGTGTCTTTTTGTTGTGCATGGTATAGTACAAAACAGGGCTTGGGCCACACTCAGCTAGCTGCTTTGCCTCCTGATATCATATTCTTGCTGATGTAGTATTGCGTAGCTGTTGAAAGTCTGCGAGTGTGTGTGCTGGCCTGTGTGGAGGCAGCAGCAGGACAGATCCTGGTCAGGCCTTGTATAGCAACTGTTAATCGTTTGCTTGTGACTAGTTTGCCAGTTTGTGACCAGTTTGCGCAATGTGTGGCTTGCAATGCTTCCAACTTATGTGATTGTGTGAGTGGGCGTGCAGGCCCATGTGGAGGCACCTGGAGGGCAGATCCTGGCCAGTGATGGCATTGCGATTGTAAGCAGCTCACACAAACATGTGCCTTGCAATTGCTTCTGGCTTACATGATAGTGTCACTTTCTGCAGGCCCATGTGCAGGCAGCAGGAGGACAGATCCTGGTCAGTCTAGGTGGCCGACTGCCACAAGCTCAATAACGTTGGATGTGTGCCTGGCGTTCGCCTCCAGCTGACGTGATTGTGTGATTATTTGCAGGCTCGTGTGGAGGCAGCAGGAGGACAGATCCTGTTCTGGAATGGAGTGCGGGTGATGGGCGTGCTCGCTGTGTCCCGTGCCATTGGCGACCATTGCCTCAGACCCTTTGTCATTGCACAACCTGAGGTACTGCTGTTTAGCCTTCATTGCATCCATGCATTCCTTTCACAACACATGCTAGACAGGCTCAGCAAACACTGGACCAATTGACTGTGCAATCAGTCCTGTGCTCACCCAACCCATTTATCTCGAACATAGATGGTGGGAAGGTCTTTTTGCACAGTTGTCTGCCAAGTGTCTCTGGTTTAACGCCTTCATTGCCCAAGCTGAGATTGTACAATACTTCCTGCCTGTTCTGCAGTGCCGGCAAGTCTATTGCAATTGTGTTGTGTGTGGTGGCTCTTTTCACTCATTACTCAGGCATCAGCAGAGACCTTAGGGCATTGCTAGGTGATAGGTTTGTTACGCAGCGTCTGGCATATCTGGCCAGCGCTGTTTTATAACAGCTCACAAAGTCCTCGTGCATATGATTGCACCCACCTGCACAGACTGGACTTCCCTTGCATAGCAGTCTGTTCACGCCAAAGCATTGCTTCTGGCTTTGATCCAATATGCAGTCAGTGCAGCTGCCTTTGATAAGCACAAGTTCTATAGCCCGGTCAATGTGTACACAGCAATATCTATGCCACCCGCGTGTTGCACGGGGGTGTAACTCATGCAACAACCCCATGCAAGCTGATGATGACGCATGAGTTACACCCTCAGCTTTGGCAAATGGGTTATACAATGTACATACGTACATTCACAATACCAATTGTACTTGTACTGCAAGGTGGGTCTGTCAGGATGGGCCTCACATGTTTATAGCCGTCGAGACTGCTTGTACACTTTGCAACTCGTGCTTGCCTATACATTGCTTCTTGCAAATCTGTGCATAGCGTCATAGCGTGATGTATGTCTTGACTCGTGGGCCCATCAATATGTGAGCATTCTGTGGGCTACAACATGCACATGTCACAGGCACTTCACACTGTTTTCACGTTGTACCCTCCACCACTTGTTTGCCGGGCAAGTGCATGTAAAGCAGCTGTTATGATCACAGCACTTTTGCAACTGCTGCTCCTGCTGTCAACATTAATGCTGAGCTGTTGCATCTGGCCAGAAGACATTCTTAGCATTTTGGGCTGTGGCATTGCAACAGTTGCAGTTATCAGTACGTGTTGAAACCATGATTTGCACCACAGTGGCCGCAGGTCACCATGTTTGCCTTGTTAAGCTGTTGGTGAGCTGCTATTGCTAGCACAGGTGGCAGTTTGCAGCATGTGCTGACCAGGAAGTGGGTCCTGCAGCCTGTTGAATTCATCAGGATCATGCTTAAGGTGTTAGCTGTCTGTGACAACATCATGCCTGGCACAGCAATGCTGTCTCTTGGTGGCAGACAATGGAGTGGTGTAAGCCGTGTGGCATCATATAGAAATTTCTTGAGGACAGACAGCCTAAACTGTCTGCAAGTTGTGCTGTCCTGCAAGTCTGGTCAAGAGCTGCATCAGCTGCTGCTGGCGACCAGTCTATTCAAGAGACCAGCACAGATTTCACAACCCACAAATGGCCACGAGCAGTGACCATCAGCAGGTTGAGACACCTGTGCTTGTCCCTCAAATGAAGAGTCGTCAGCACCAACCCCACACGACCTTGTATTCTGTGGGTCTGATGAGCATTCTGCTAGCAGGATCCAACGCTGACCAGCGGTGCTGTTGACAAGCTGCTGCTGCTGCTGCTGCTGGTTAGCAATAGGCTGTACACCTTGCCCTGGCCCCTGTGAGAACTGGTGTTTGCCATTACTGCAACAGCAGGGCTCATACTTGTGTTGCTTTCAGATCACCATCCTGGCCCGCAAGCCTGATGACGAGCTGCTACTGCTGGCCAGCGACGGGCTGTGGGACGTGCTGACCAACCAGGAGGCGTGCAGCCTCGCCAAGCGCTGCCTGCGCCGCGCCCGCCAGCGCGGAGCCACCCGTCAATCCGCCGCTCGTATCGCTGCGACCGTGCTCACCAGGGCAGCCGTGGACCGGGGCAGCAGGGACAATGTTACAGTCGTGGTTGTGGACCTCATGTCAGGTATGCTTTTGGTACCTCCTGCGCAGTTGACAAGGCCTCATGTCAGGTGTCACCAGATCTTGTGATGTGGACAGGGCCTCCTGGCAGATATGGTTCTCTATTAACGCCACCTAAGGCTGTTCACAAGTTTATCTCTCAAACCTGCTGTTGTGTGGGTTACAGCTTTGCTGTCAACAAGCACTCGCCTCAACCACAGCATGATATCAAATGCTTCCATTTCACTGCTTCTGTTGGTTTGCCAGCAAAGGCTGTGACTAGTTCAGTCGTGCTGTGTGCATTGGTGAGTGGAACGCTGAGGACGTCAACAAGTGGCTAAACTTGTGCACCTCTGTTGTTTTGCCATAGGCCTGCAACCCACCTTATCATGTGTGCATCATTTGCTGCGTATCTGTACCTCTAGCAAATGTTGCCTCAGCCAAAACTGCGTTATGTCGACATCACTCAGCATCAATGCCTAACCAGGGCTGCTTTGCATTGTGCAGTAGCAGTGAGGTGATTGTTCAAGCAGTGGCACACATGACAGTATGCACTCATCGCTTCCCCATTGCTTCCACAATGTCCTCACTGCTGTTACAAAGTGCACTCAACCTTTGGTCTGGAATGGTCATTAATGATCCGCATCTTAGTAAACTGCTGTTTTGGGCAATTGCTGCTGAACAAAATTTATGAGAGGAGCCATCAAGCCATTTTGCGGTCTGTGCATGTTTTGCATGCAAAATGCCACATGCACCATCAAGTATCTGTTGAGTGACAATCAGTTGTGGCTCATTCGTCACAGGGCCAGCGATGTGATTCGGCAAAGATGTTCAGAGGGAAAAATGCTTCTCCGGCAGCATTAGCTTGCTTTGTGGATGACGTTTTTATTCTTGCATGCTCATGGCCCAATACCAAGCACACCTCGCTGTCGTGCCTCTCACAGTGCTTCAGAAGTCATTGATAATAGCAAAAGATCTTTGCAGTAGTTGAAACCTTGAGATCGCTGTTGCTGCCCGCCGCAGACTAGGCGCGCTGCTTTCAGCGTAGATATGTTGTTGCGCTCCTGTATCACCTCCAGATGCAGCCTTTCTAGTCACAGCATCTGAGCACTTGGATGCTCCTAACTTTATTTGGTGGCGCGGTTTGAATTGCATTGCTTCTGGTCCAAGCATGGCAAATGTCCCGCTTGTTCAAGTTTTGTTGCAGCTCAATGCTGTTGCAATAGAGTGTGTCATCATCTGACCTGTGTTGCGCAGGTGCTGAGTCAGAGGACCTGTCACGCCAGCCATCAAGCTTGGTTGATGGCTTTGAGAGCTTCAATGATGATAATGGTAGTGAGAGTGGGTTCCCAGGCAAATCCCCTCGGATCTCAGAGACCAGCGAGCCAGCTGCATGATCTGAGTTATGCTCATGACATGAGTCATGGCTCATGATTTGAGTCATGCTCATGTCAGTGCTGAGCTGTCAGATTGGCATGCTGAGCACATTGAAGAGTGCCTTCCTAAAACACATCCATTCTCTGTACGACAAGCCCTAAAAAGTGACCCTACGACTGAGTCCTGAATACTGCTGCTTCCCAGATGCAATTTTTGCGACGCAGTGCAAGCCAATGAGACAGTTCATGGACCCTTCTGTAGGATGTTTGTTGGGCCATGTTTCGTCCAAGAGTTTTGCAGCTGTTTATGATATGAAGAGCGCGTTCTGCGCACATACAAATGAAGCCTTGTCCTGGTCCTTAGCTTGTCTATGCTTTGCTGAAGTTTTCAGTCAAGTAACATGTGTGCTATCTTGACTGCTGTGCTACACTGTTATTCACTGCAAAACAGCTACTGTGCACTGTCTGGCCTGGTCAGGGCAAAACGGTTGAGATATTACGTAATGAACTGCCTTTAGGCTCTTGCAAGATAGGGTATGATCAGCGCCTGCATGGCCGTCGGCTATACAAGCAGCACATCTGGCCACGGAGGCTGTTCAGATCACTTCTGCTCTGAACTGCCATGCCAGCATTGACTTATGCTAGTCTGACACATTGTGAGATACAGTTGACGTGCTGCGCTGTCTCATGCATTAAATTACGATCGAATTGTTGGACCATCTTCAAATTCACAAGACGCTGGTATACATGTTGAGCGACAAAGATCGCTGCAGGAATGCAATTCATGTGCAAACACGGCGCTGGCTCAAAAAGCTGTCATTTGTGTACAAAACAGCAGACATTCTCACATAGCAGCTTTCCCGAAACAAAGCGCTTTCAGATGATCAACAGCATGACACAGCACCATCAGTGACACTCGTGGTACACAGGTCAACAGCTGACCGGATCCACATGATTGCTTCTCATGGTCAGTCACAGGACGCCAGCCTTGATGACTTTGACGAACGACAACAGCAACAGAATTGTTGGCTGCAGACTCCTCATGTCATGATAACACTTTAGCCAACTGATTTTCTTTTGGTATCACGCCTGCAAAAAGGTGCCATGCGTTTTCAAGGCCTATCAGGCACTTAGACACCTCTCAGCACGAAGCAAGATTGTCAGATTGTACACACAAGGGAAGCACATGCGAAAACGACCAGACCGCTTTTGTCAACAGAGCTTCAAAGCAAGCCTTGCATGATGTATTGCCATTAAAGCAAATGCATACCAGGCAGGCAATGACATCAGGTGATGCTGCAAATTTGCAGCAAGCTGCACACATGATTCCTCAGTCTACATAATCTACAGTACTTTCTCCTGAAAGGACAAATTCATACAAGGAACTGCCTCTTGGAAACCAAAGCGGTGTCAATACTGACGAGAGAACTGTATAAACAATGCACCATGTTGATGACAATGCAATTGCTCACCTGCAAAATTTGAAAATGAGCCCTTGTGAGCCCCATCTAGCGCCATAAGACCCTGCAGGCTTGCAACCCCAGCTGATTTGGCCAAACCCTTGACAATTTCGTCTAGGACTGCTACATCAGCAGCTGCTCTGTGAGACACAGCTGGCGCATCTAACCCAAAGTGTTCCCTCAGGTCTGCTTGGCTGTGCCTGCATTACAAAACAATGACTGCCTTCAAGAAATCATGAAAATGTTTTTCAAGAAAGAAGAGATGTTTAATGTGCTTCAGCCAGCCAATAGGGCTGATCTAGACCAAAATGTGCCCTCACGTCTGCTTGGCTGTGCCTGCATGAAGAAACAAGAGTTGTTTGCAGAAGTATTGTCAAAAATGTATGGAGAGCATAATACATGTTCTATGTGCTTTAGCCGGCCAACATGGCTGATCAAATGCCATTCACTATACTTTCTGCCTAGTGACTCATGGGGGCTTTTCCATTCTGAAGGGTGTGCTACCAGCCCTGAGCTAGTCCTTCTTGCCTCTGTTCTGTGTGTCAGATAAGGCACTGATAATTGGTGCACAGGTTGTCAGTCAACTGATTCTTGACCACAAACAAGCCACCCTGTGTCAAAGCGGTGATAACCAGACTGTAAATCACTTGAAACTGCATCTTACGTTTTGAGGTCTTTCAGCAAACTCCTGGCAAGTGGCAAAGTGTCCAACCATTGCCAACTGACTGGAATGCTACTGTCGCAGCGCTTGAATTCTGCTGTTAGCATCCGGTTGTCAAACCGGTTTCCGTTATGCGCCACCAGCACTGGCACCTCATGCGCTTTGCAGCACTTCTTGACAAACTGCTGGAGCTGCAGTGCTACCTGCCTGCAAGTGATTGCACAGCATCACGTCAGCTGAGATTTTGGTGTCAAGCGTTAAAAAACGGAAGACAGCGCCCAGACTTGATCACAGGTGGCTGACACTGTGTGCAATGGGGTTGTTGCTCAAAGTGACGGCAGTACCTTCCTATATGTGTGCACCCAATGCATACGCAGATTGCTTGGACTGTAATACCCAGCCTTATACTAGTGTTGCGTAAAGAATTTGTAACTCTGTAGTACCAATCTGAATATATCAACATGAGCTCTTAACTTGGGCACTTCTTGTGTTTTGCAGCACTCCTTGACAGAGTGCTGGAGCTGCAGTGCTACTTGCCAGCAAAAGATTGCATAGCATCATGCCAGCAGTTATAGTTGCCTTTAGTGAAATGATTGACGCTCAGCAGCATGACTGAACATTGATCAAAATTATGATGTGCATTGTGACAAGAGCCGCAACAAAAGCCAGGAATTCATTGAATTCTATGCACAAATAACCAAAGATGTTGATACTCTCAAAGTCTGGTAGACCGGAAATGCTTCCTTTTCTAAGGAGATATCCAAATGCGCTGAGCTTCTAGGGCTGGCTCAAGCCTCCAATGCAAATACCAGCAAGCAAATGAGCTTCATACGGACCTTGCACTTCCATACACATGATGAGCAATAAACTGATAATAATTATAACAGTAATAATCATAATAATTAGAATAAAAATTACATGTTTCAGCATATACTGCTAGGTATGTGTGGCACAAGTCCTATCTCGCCAGGCAGGCTTGTCTTGAGCGTCGCGATATGGACGCCTGATGTTCAACTGTTGATGAGCAAAGGCCATAACAAGGTAAGCACTTACGGCTTGAAGAGGGAAAAGGGCCTGATGGACATTGAAGAGGCATTGTGACAAAATCAAGGCGCACTTGCTATGCACAGACCGCTGTAGCCAGGGGACATACTTTTGAAGGAAGGTCGTATTCACGTGACTGCTTTGAAGATGCCACGGTTTTGCTAGCGCCTCTGTGGACGGTTGCTGGCGCATGCAAGGGTGCATGCATGAGTCAGTATGACGTACTTCAGGGATAAACAGTACACACAAGACCTGTGAGACTAGCCAACAGAGGACATACTTGAAAGGTAGGTTATGCTCATGTGACTGCTTTGTGGGAGTCCCATGTGTTTGGTAAGCGCCTCTGTGGACGCTTGCAGGTGCACGCAAGGGTGCATGCATGAGTCAGTATGACGTCATTAAGGGATAAACAGTACACACAAGACCTGTGAGACTAGCCAACAGAGGACGTACTTGAAAGGTAGGCCATGCTCATGTGACTGCTTAGTGGAAATCCCGTGGGTTGGGTAAGCGCCTCTGTGGACAATTGCAGGTGCACAGGACACCAGAGTTGCATATTCCAGCAAGCTTGAGCTGTCCTTCATTGCAATCTCAACAATGCGAGCTCCTGCAGGTGAAAGACCTGCGGCATCATTTCATTTGTTTGATTGTTGAACATTGTAAACACCACGTTTGTGCACAAAGGACACCTTTGAACCTGTTCTGCTTGATTGCATGTTCTAAAATGTTCCGCAATGCAGTTTTCTGCGTGCAGAGAGGAGGCCTACTACGCAAGCACTTGCATCGTGTGAGTGTTGCATATAGGGTAATCCATACATGCATGCACTGAGCCCTTGGTTGCTGCTTTGATGCTGCATTCAAAAAGGGGTGCACTGCTGCAAGTGCAATAAGCGCACATGCACTGCTTTATGTTGTGTCTCAAGCATGAGCACATTCAGTGTATGCTTTTGAGAAAAGTCTGGGCACCAATTGCATTAAAATAGGTTTCAGCTGTGTTGTACAACCACGCTGCATATGATCATTGTGAAACTTGCGCATGGAACTCATCTCAACCAAATACGCTGTTTCACAGTGGGCAGACATCTTACCAGTGCTTTCAATATCATAGATAAAGAAATGGAAGCTGGGGGTTGCATCTGAAGATCTGGCTTCAGGGTCTGACTTGGCTTGTGCAATTGCTTTGCCCTGCACACCCAGCTGCGGCCCGGAGGAAGCTCGCCTGACTTGCTGCAAGTTGCTGTTGCATGTGTCGTGCTGGCTCTTGCGCGCAGCCTGTGGTACGACTTGCAGGATGACCGAGGAGCCTTCCTGACGCCCCCGAGCAAGCTCCTGGTGCGAGAGGTGTCGCTTGCAACATCGGTGACCGCACGCTATCTTGTCTCTGCATTTGTGTCCGCACTCAGGCAGCCCGAGCGAGAACTGATGGCTGGGTTGCTGCGCTGCCTTAAGCTGCAGCTCTGGCGCAAGATGTCGTTTGCAGCAGGCGTGGCCGCAGCTTCCCTTGTCTTTACATTTGTGCCCGCACTCTGCTGCAGTTGCGGGGCGCTGGTAATCCGGCTTCAGCTGATCTGAAGGCATCGTGCGCAAATTCGGAAGGCGAAACGCTCTGTAGCTGCGCAAGCGATCTGAGCTTCAACCTGGGCACGTCTGAGACTCTATGCAACACACCCTTATACTGAGTCTGCTGACACTGCAGGCGTCGAGACGCAGTCGAGGACTAGGCTACGTCTAAAGATGGTGCAGCACAGCACAGCATGACCGGTTAGCTAAACGCAGAAGCTGATCAAGCATGTGTTTAGCCACGTGTCGTAAGACGAAACGTCGAGTCACGTGTCGTTGTTTGAGCATGCAGATGTCTGCAGCATCTCTTTTGCACACTAGGGAGCACAGCCTGTTTGGAAGATATGTCAGCAAATGCTGTTTGCACATGAATATTGGTTTTGCGCAAACCACCGCATTGGCATCCCACACTGCTTCAGGACATGGGCACCGCAGGCTTGGCTGTCATATGAAGTCGAACAGTTCTTGACATTGTCTGTATGACATTCTGCTGGGATTCCTGTGCTTGTAGGGAAAAGCCTATTAGGAAAAGAGACTGTATGAGTTCACACATATTGCATCCGCTACAGAGTGTACAGACCTACATCGCAAGGTAAGGAGTCAAAACCCTCCACCTGACTAGCACAGCTTTCTCAAAATACCAGGTTTGAAACAATGGTAGTACCTTGCCATCTTGCCAGTACACCTTCTTTCCGATATGCGCGCTGGAACAATAACTGCACTGAGTGTTGATTGCCCTCTGACACCCAGGCATTGCTGTGATTGTTGCGCTGTGACAAGCTATCTTCACTGCGTAATACAGACTACATGTGCATACTGTTAGTGACTGTCTTGTCTGCTTTGCTTCTTTCTTTCTTTGTAGTCAGTTGTGGTGAATAGACGGATTATGACTAAGCACTGCTGCAGCGTTACATATATTTGTTATTTGCACAGCTAGCTATTGCAAAGGGCCCTGTAGCAGCCAGTCTTGGTATTCTTCTTTCGAGCTTGTGGTCAGGATCTGGGTGGCATACTTGTACTTTGACAATTCCTTAGGAACTGGCGCAGGAATCTTAGATCTAGCTGCCAAAGCACCTGCCTGCACATCAGCAACCAGCAGCCAAGATGAGATAAGATTGATCTGAGCAAACTGTTTGAGTACAGGTCAAACAGTTTGCTCAGATCAATCTGGAACTTGGTCACAGAATTGCAACGAACGGCCAAATTTGGCAAATTTCACACATCTTATAGCAAGTTTTTACAGCAACACATCAGCAAGTCCTGCCACAAAGAATCTGTTGGTCCAAAAATCCAGCATCATGGCATTTGCAAAGTCATGTCTAAAGAGTGCAAAACTTCGTCACGCAATAAGGATAGGCTCATGCAGCACTTTTCTGAGGTTTTGTTTTCTCTTCCAGCATCAACTTCTTAAAATAGAGCTGCAGAGAAGCTGCAGCCTCATCAGATATGTTGAATTTTACTGAATCACATCTTGGAGTGAATTTTTAAGTAAATGACTTCCTGCTGCCCAGACAACTTGGTGACAAGGCGCTGACAACAGCCTTTGCAGCTAGTGCTTTAACACTGGCAGCAGCTTACCATTTCAGCTGCCATGATTTCCTGTACTCTGAGAATGCGGGAGGCCTCAAACGCCCTGAGCGTTTCAGGGCAAAGCCCTCCTGTTTGTAGATGATGCCCTAGGGCAGCCGCATCTTCAAGTCCCTGGTTTAGCCCTTGCCCTGCGTCGCAAAGCCTGACGCACTTACCGTGTATTCAGAATTGACATGACATATCTCTTGAGCAAAGCACAACTGTTCAAAGCATGATCACGGGCATGCAACTGATTGTCATTGCTGAGTCCTGATGCCTGGTACACATGTAGATTGCCGATTGACAAGCAAAAGCTATGACTGTCACCTGAAGTTGCTCTCACGCCATGCGCCTGCATGCAAAACATCAAAAAGCAGAGCTCAATACCACCTGAACTCATTACATGGCATGATCATATATGTGGATCAATGGGATGACTGCTCACTATCACCTGAAATTGCAACAATGGCGTGGGCAGCATCACACAGAAGTAACCCTCCCCACACCCCCACACTTGTTGTGCCCTAACCTTTATCCCCCTGCACTGGTCCCTTTCTATGGTGCTGAGGTGTTGAATGTCAACATACAAAGCTGAGGTCCCTTGCACATATAAAGCTCCACAAAGACCACATTTCATCGTCACCTAGCATTGCTCTCATGGCCTCAGCAGCATCACCCACAAAGATCCTCCCCCGTTCCCTCCCTACCCCCACCGCTGCTTCTCACCAACCCCTGTACGGGATGCTGGCATGCTACATGGTCAAAGAAAAGCAGTGTTTGCTGTCACCTGAGATTGCTCTCATGGCGTGAGCGGCATCACCTACAAGAGTTACCCCCCCAACTCCCCAGTGACCCCTGTCCAGGGTGCTGGGGTGCCGTATGTTCAGCTTGTGCTCCAAAACGGTATCTGGTGCAGTTGCTGCCATGGCTGCCACCATTAGTGATGGCCCATCAGCCCACAACGCTTGACTACGCTGCGTGGCGAACTTGAGGGTTGAGGCTTGTAGGCGTAATGTGATAATGACAGCGACATGGAAGTAAGAAAGAAGAGCGAAAGTATATAAGAAGAGCCCATGCTGTTAGACGCCGATGCAAGGAGCCTTGTGAGAAGAAGCAGCCCAGGATGAGCCATATTCACAGCAATCGTGACACTGTTCAGGAGAAGTGCTTAATGTGAGTTATAATCATTGAGTCTCTCTCCACAGGCTGGCTTGTTCTAGGGTGTTGCCATGTGTGAACAGGTACAACAAGTAGCATGGAAGGGGGTGAGTAATGGAACCTCTCAAGTTGCTCTCAATTTGGTCTGCGCTGCTTCAAAACTGACGCATTAGCTTTGTCTGATGCAGAGCAGCTTGCTAGATTGTTGTGCTGGATACCAAGGCGTGACTTGAAAGTCAGCTTGCACACAAGAGCAACCAGCTGCTTTGTAAGAGCCCTATCTTTGGCACTTTGGTTTTAGTCATGCCAGTCACTCCCAGCATGCACATGTAATGTAGTGTCTGTGACTTGACATCCATTACAATCAATGGGCCTAAAATTACACCACGCTCACCCTGCCACATTGGGGCAACTACCTTTTATTTCAAGTTTGTCACACCACATGTCAGATCAACACATCGTCCAAGGTTGACATGCATACAAAGGCATGCAGGCTTGCATATGTTTTGTCACTGCAATCAAGCCCTACAAAACAATCACCTGATGCGCACTGAGAGGTGCTTCAGCTGTTGTGGTTGAGGACGATTTTGTTGCATCTGAGGCTCTTGAGTCTTTTGCAGTGATGCTGTCATTGTTGACATCGCTACTTGTCGGCGTTATGAAGCTCCAAACACAATTTCCCTTGCTGATTGGGTAGTAGTTGCCAATGAATGTTCCCATTCTGAACATGTGCACTTCTGATTTGGGAAAACCCTCTTGTAGGGGCAGGACTGCTCGCACTGTGGTCATGCCCTGCATCAGCCATGCCCTCCATTAGTCATGGCATGCCTCAGTCATGCCATGCATGAGTCATGCCCTCCACGAGTCATGCCATGCATTGCTCATGCCCTGCATCAGTCATGCCATGCATCAATCATGGCCAGTGTCAGTCATGCCATACATTTGCAGATGCATGCCTTGCAGCAGCTCAACACAGTCAGTGTCTCATGAAACTATTGCATTGCGCCCTTGCAGACTGGACTTCTCACAGACTGGCAATGTGAAGCAACCAACTGCCTGTATACAATTCTTTTTTGCTCAGACAGTATCATGCTCTGCTTTGCGTACTTGCAGACTGCCAATCTGCTGAGTCAAATGGCACCATTTGCACCGGTCAAGTCACCACAGTAACACAGCCATACTGCTTGTATGTGGGTGCAGGCAAACAGCCAGAGGTGCTTTACCGTGAAGTCTGGTGGCCCATCAGCAAGATTTTGTTGGCGCACTTTACTGAACACTCCATCAGCTCCAATGACAATCTGAGCCTTGGCGTGACTGCCGTCAGCAAAGTGAACCACAGCATGGTCATCGTGTTGTTCCAAGGAGGTGAATTGTTTTCCCAGCTGCACTGTATCTATGGGTAGCCAGTCTACTAGGGTTTGCCGTAGATCTGACCAACCTGTAGCCATCATAGATGGGAACCCATACTTCTCCTCAGAGTTGAGTGCCTCCACAGCTGTCCTAGTCACTGTACCTGACGTCATGCTCACTGACTTCAGAATGTGTTGTGTGCAAGATTGTCATTGCATGTGCACAGCTGTGAAATGTGCTGTCAAGTTGTCATTTGATAGCTGAGTTGCAGGTGCACATCTGCATTGATTGCATAGTTGCCTGCATCAGGCACAGCAGATTGGTAAGAGTTGCATGTGAGTGCAACAGACTATGATGTAGTAGCAGCAAGCTTGTGTTTGCAACAAGAGTCCCAGCTTCAATGTAACATTGACATGATGCACATCGGACATGCATAGATATTGAGAATTTGATGTTGAAGCATTGGATTGCATTTGGCTAATGGCGCATCTGTGCGGCAAATTTAGAGCATATGTGCATACCACTCAGCACTCAATAGGCTTGTTTTCTAGAGGGATACAGAGTGACTGGGTTCCTGCTTAACTGCAAACTGCGTTTGGACACTGGCATGCATGAGAATTTACCATCTGGTGCATACTGATTGAACGCATCCATTGGGACAGTCATATCCAGGACCTGTGCATAAAGCTTGGGATCGATTGCATTGAGAGCCCGGAAGCCATTCGATAGTATGAAGAAGCCTGCGCCACACGGTCTCAAGTCGCTTGCTCGCTCAAAGACCTGCAGAAGAGACGACCCCCGGTCACACTGATACCTGATCAGGTTCAACCATCACCACGACCGTGCAGGTTGCTGTTCGACCGGGCTCATGTAGAGCATGCTCTGCAACCCCTGGCTTAGTACCTGGACTCTGAAAGGTGGACTTTGAGCTTTGAGCACAGCCGCAGCGGTGGCCAAGCCCACCGGGCCTGCTCCAATGATAGCCACATCGAGCATCTCGGACTGCTTCAGCGACGGCGTGCGTTGGCTCAAGCAAGCTCAGCAGTCTGACGATGACTTCTGAGACGCATGAACCGCGTTCGACAAACATACGCGGGCATCAGACGCTCTGCAGTCCGGTTGCATGCCATCTGCGGACCCAGCACGGTGTGTAGTCGCAGCTGAAAGCGCGTGTGGACGACTTGGATGATACGGGCACACGGGCAAGGCTGGCGTGGGCACGTTCGCGCAAACGGCCGTACGATTGTGCACCTTCCAACAACACTATGACGATGGATGGCAATGGAGTCACCGCTGACCATGCGAAGCTAAAGCTCCTCAGACTTGCATTGAGCTTCATCAGGCATGCTGCACGAATTTGCTGCAAGCTTCAGCGATGAAGCATCAACTTTTGCTGCATGATGTACCAAAACTTGATGAGCCATGACATTTCCCCTCGACTTTGACTTTCAGAACAGCTACCGATAAATTATTTCACACAGCAAGCTTGCTTAAGCAGCTATCAGTGTCATAATTTGAATAAACGATGCTTTGCCAAGAATTGTTTACTTTGGCAGTTGCTGAGCACAGTTTGTGATGTACATTTGCTACCTGTCATGTCCTCATGGCAAGACTGGCACTTGTCTAAACAGCAGCTTTGGAGTACACACAAGCAACAATATGTCATGTTGAGCTAAGAAACAGTAAAGCTGGTGCAGCACTGTGATCCATCAGCTGTTGATGCCAGTTGCATATTGCATATACAGCTGACAAAGACAACATGCGTAGTGATTTGATGCTCATAGCATTGCTGCTGCTGCTGCTGGTGCAGCACTTTGTGCGTTGCAATGGCAAGCTGCTAAGCTTTGATCAAATGGGTTGAGACCAATAAGAAATCAGACACAGCAGGAAAGCAGCACCATCTGGCATCATGCCTGACTTGACTGAGCTGCAAAGCGCCGTCTTTGGGCCTGAGCTTGATCTACGTAGGCAGTGACCAATTTGATCTTTGACACACGCAGACCTGTCAAAAATGGCTTGAGCTCATCATCCATTACCTGCACCAAACATACTCTACAGTCAGACTCACTAAACACTGTATACACAAGAGCTTCAGCAGCCACATGCACTGAGTAAATAGGAGCAGAATATAATTTGTTGACACTGAAGACTGTCACAGGTATGACATGCAGCAGGCCACCACAATTCAAGTGTCGTATTGTTACATAGGATTGTGCAAGGATATGCTTGCTGCTGACAATAACACATTGCAGCAATGGCCCAGAGAGTTCCAAACCTAGCAGGCAGTGAGTTCAAAAGGTACTTCCCATGACCACTGCAGTTTCAACGCAACCAGCTACAGTGCAGCACTCACCTGCCACATGTACATGAGGCACATGGTGACTGCCTTGCGCACGTCTGCGCTGTGGTGGTCAAACGCCTCAAACAGGCCTGGCAATAGATCTGGGCTTTGCAATTCCGGCAGCAAGTCAGCACTAGGCATGCGCTGCACAACTCGCCCAATGTTCTTCACACTAGCCTGCGGTCCACATATCGTATCAAAAGGGAGTAGTCATCCTTTCGTGACTGCAGCAGACTGTTGGCATCTAGGCACTGGGCATGCAATGCACATCTTGCCCAATGTTTCTGACACTAGCCTGCATGCCTCACGTAATATCCTTTACAACGTCCATCAACTTTCATGAACTCAATTGCAGATATCATTTGACAGCAAGTCAGCACCAGGCACGTGCTGCACAAATCACTGTTCTTCTTGAGGCTAGCCTGCATGCCTCACACAAAATAAAAGGCACCAGGTCCTGACAGTGCCAGGTATTGGCAACTTGACCTTGAACAAGACAGCATGACCATTATCCTGTCAATGCCCATTGCTGACATGAATGCAGCTAATGAGGCAACATATCTGCAGAAGTCTATGCCTTTTGACTTCAATCAGAGAAGCTATGTAATGCCCAAGGCTTCTTTACAAACATGAGGAGAGGAGCAGGAATATCTGACCTGTACAAGGGGGGTAGGGGGGCAGGCAGGGGTGCTGACGGTGCCAGGGGTTGGCAGATTGACCTTCAGCAAAGCCAGGGCAGCTGCTGAGGGCTGTTGCGGCAGTACTGCCCCCAGCACTTCATCTGCTGCCATACACACCTGCAACACAGATACAATTGGGTTCAGTGGCTTCTTCAGCAATAGTAGTAACAGATTACATGTTTTAGCAAAGGTACTATGTGTGTGCGGCACAAGTTCTGTCCTGCCAGGCAGGCATATTTACGTGATTGGCGGAATGTTCAGAGCGCAACCGGCAGACAGCCTCCAGCAGGGCAGGCATAAGGGCTGGTAGCCAGGGCTGCAGGGCAGGGCCTTGCTCGGCTGACTCATTGATTCTTTGATTGAGTGATTGATAAGCATTTTTGATTGCTTGCCAGATCAACAAGCATTGGGTATCTGATTGATTGAGCAAAATTCACCTCAGGGCGTGAATGGCACACAGCCTGCAACAGGGCAGCAACCAGGGCTGGTAGCCAGGGCTGCAGGGCAGGGCCTTGCCCCGCAAGGCCCTTCACAGTTGTGATTGCTGTGCGCTGATTCTGCCAGCTGCTGCTGTGTAACAACGGCAGAACGGCAGACATGACCTGCACATCAAGAAAGCTACTGGGGGCTTATGCAGTGGAAGACTGTCAGCAGCACCTTGTAGCAGAGAGAATGTCTGCCAGCTGCTGCTCTGTGACAATGGCAGCAGAGTGGACGAACAATGTGCATCACCTCAGGTGAAAGATTGACGCATGACATGTTGACAGTTGCTTGGTACCAGCTCTTTCTTAGAGGGGAATGACAGAGCCTTGACATAAGCATGACAGGCATACTGTCATGATTGAGCCCATTTAGATGTAACGTCACTGCTATGAATCACAATACACAATGTTCACACGACAGTGCATCTATTTTTAGTTGTAAGGCAGAAAGCCTGAGTACCAAAGGTGCTGACACTTACAAGAAATGTGTGGTCAGATATGTTCAGCAATGGTGGCAATGATGCCGCAGCACCAAGGCGGCTGAAGCACAACACAGCAGACAGACATGTTAGCAATGGGCTGTTGCAGAAAGTGACGACAAAACCTGCCCTTTGCTGCGCCTGATGCAGTGACAGACAGTGATTACTGCATCTGTAGTGCATCCAGAAGCTAAGCAAGCAGGCAGGCCAACCTGAGGGAGGCATGCTTTGAGCACAGGGCCCTCTGACAACCCAATCTGATGCTGCAAATCTTGCAGCGCCTGTAGCTGCGTGGCCTCATCAGCACAGCACACTGCTTCAACAGCACCAAGTAGCAAAGAATCTCGGCTTGCAAACGTTCTTGCGCCCAAGCTGTCATCCCCGCTTGCAGCCACAGAATTGTGACCCATGTCTGTCACATGTGCATGTGGCTGAGCACCAAAGGGATCTGACTGCGCAAGCTGTACTGCGTTCCCTGACTGCCTGATGCCTAAACCTTCTGCTGTAGGGGTGTCGAGTGCAGCCCCGCCAAGCCTGCCAGGGCTGTTTGGTGCATCCCTGCTATGCCTTCCAGGACTATTGGGCGCAGCCTTGCCAGGACTGTTGGGAGCAGCCCTATCATGTGGTGCATTGATGTATGCACTGTTTTGTAGCACTCCTCTGTCAAGAGAAGCAGCACTGAGACCTGGCAACTGCTGAGGAACACACAAAACAGGGTCAAGATTCAGGCGACTGCCAGCCATGCCCCGTTCTTGCCCTTGCTGAGCTGCGGACTGTATGTTTAAGCCCCTATGTGTGAGAGCATGGCTCGCATGAGACTGTGGCCTCACAACAAGATACTGATCAGTTGGTGCTTGCAGCGATGCAGCTGAAGTCGGTGGGAGCAGCAAGCCTTGTGCAACAGTGTCTGGGGTCTGAGCTACAGGACTGGGCATCTCTTGCTGCTCTGTCGGCTGATGCTGCGCGACTGTGAAGACAGTCTTTCTGATAGCACCCGTGGTGTTCACAGTCACCCTTGTGTGCAGACCGCTTGGCGCCGCACTCTCTGCTTTAGGTGCAGGCAGTTGATGTGAATGCAATTGCACCCTTGTTTGCTGTCTGTGCTGCTGAGAGGACTGCTGGTCAAATGGCAGAAGTGGTGCACTCTGTTGGTGTAACTGCAGACCAACTGTTGCTTGCTGACTGTGCTGTTGAGACACAGCACCATGCACCCTTGATGCAGACTCTGAATTTGACTGCAAAGGCATCCCTGCTTGCTGTCTGTGCTGATGAGACACATCACCAAGCAACGTTGCAGCAGACTGTTCGCATGACAGCAGGTCCATCCTTGCTTGCTGCCTGTGCTCTTGAGACCCATCTTGGCTTTGCTGCTGCTCAAACAGGTGAACTGATGATGCCTCCTGACGTATGCTGCTCAGGCTGAACTCTGACATCAGTGGCGACGGTGCATGCTGCACTTGACTGCCACCATTGTCAACATCATAAGGCAGATCAGTGAAAGCGCTTTGCGCTGGTTGCTGAGCTTCAGGGGGGCTGTTTGGTGCAGAGGGCCCTTGTGAAGGGGCAGAACGATGTGCCGCCCTGTTGTTTGAGTAGGGGATGAGCTGGGCTTCCAGGTTGGGCAACATGGGAATCAGGGCTCTCCTGAGCGTCATCTGCAGACACTTGCAGTGCATTTGAGGGTTTGATGCAGAAGCTTGTGTAGCCAGCACATACTAGAAATGTGTGTGTTGACCATGATGCAATCTGGATAAATGCGCAGGCCACATGTAGTTTGGAATGTGCAACTCAATGTGCAGTGAAGTGACATTGCACCGCTACAAGAAACAAGCAGAACTCAGAAGGTTTTTGAACCCTTGTGCAGCAACCAGAGGCACAAGGCACAGCACACATTTGGGCGGACTGTTGATGCATCAGATGTGTCATGACCTGATCTGCCTGCAGATATGCAGGCTTGCAGACTTTTCCACTCTGGAGAGAGCAGTAGTGTCTGATGGTGTCATGGAGTGTGAACGCAAGTTGCTGTACGCCTCAGCTGTTGAGCACGGTCACTTGAAGGGCAGTGTGACAGGCATGTCAAGACATGATCTCGGATCAATGTCAACAACAGCAGTCAATCAGCTGCAAAAGTGTCCTTTGATGGGCCAGAACATGAGAGGCTGACCTGATCTGGGGGACTAGCATGGGCAATGTGGGTCAGGAGGGTGGGTCCGTCCATGCGTGTGTACACCAGATGCAGGGCCTGGCAGGCAGCCCGCCGCACCTCTGCCTTGCGGTCACCCACCAACCCCGCCACTCGCCCCACCCATACCCTGCAGCCAGACACAAACCCTACATCAATCATAGCCCACCAAACATGTGGGCAAGCAGGGTGAATCCGCCCATGCATGTGCACACCAGGTGCAGAGCCTGGCAGGCAGCGCGCTGCACCTCAGCCTTGTGATCACCGTCCAGCCCCGTGACCTGCCCTGCCCAGACGCTACAGCAAGACACAAACATTGATACAACCCTCAGCCCAGGACTTGGGCCACACACAGCTAGTTCTTATATCAGCATGTAGAACAAAAATCACCACTCTTCACTCATAGCCCAGGACTTGGGCCACACACAGCTCATGTTTGTGCTGAGACCCGCCCCACCCATGCTCTGCTGCAATACACAAATTGAAGGCACCACATAGCCCATTAAAAATTTCCATCTTGCAGCATGCTGGTGCTCACAGCTTTTTTAACAGGAAGAATAGAGCCTGGCACCTGCACAGCGCTTGACATTGTTGGGAGTGGGAATGCCTTGTGCAGCAAATGTCAGAAAAGTCAAGCCAGCTGGAGTAATCAGGATTAATGACCAGTCAGGTCTGTCTCTACAGCCAGATTTTGGTGCACATCTCATCTCTAAAGAGCAAAGCCAGGAGTCGACTGGAATGCCCATTGATGCAATGGCATGTTGGAAGCATGACATGGCAAGCGTGCTGTTTCTCCTGAGAGCAGGTAGAGCAGCACTGTGACCGCCATGAGCAGCAAAGACATCTAGGAGAGCGCATCTGCGCAGATGGCAAGTAATGTGTCTCACCTGAGAGCAGGCAAAGCAGCAGTTGTGGTCACACTGTGACCACTATGAGAAGTGAAGATGTCCAACAAAGATCCAGTCCAAAGGCAGTCATGGATTGCACACCTTATCATATGGCACAGTGCAGCCAGGGGATTGTTGCACAACATATATGGTGCAAAGCCGAGAGTACACTATACTTCTTGTCTATGAGACAGGCAAGCAACGTGTCTCACCTGAGGGCAGGCAAGGCAGCAGCAGTGGTCACACTGTGGCCGCAATGAGCAGTGAAGACGTCCAAGAGCGCACATCTGGTCTTGGCCATCTTCAGCACATCTAGGCATCTAGTCAGCTGGGGCAAGCTGACCTCTACAGCATAGTGCCGCAGGGCACTTTGCAGACACCTGCACTTATCATCATGACAGGTTGCATTTAGGCTTATCATGCATATGGCCTGCAAAGCTTTTGCAAGCAAGTGCAGTCATCATGACATGCATTTGAGTTTCTCCGAGCTTGTTCAAATGCCAACTTCTGTATGCAATGTTCATGCTCAAATGTCTGTGGCTTCATGCATGCTTGTCTGCATCAAGAGCCATGCAAACATAGCTGTTGATCTGAACATGTGTCCAATTGCCTCGACATGTTTACAATATGGGTCAGCAGTGCAATTTTGTCCTGTTGAGGTCATTAAGCCGGCATGCGGCACAACCTGCGCAATGCATGCAAGCTATACTGCAAATTGCCGGGAAGTTGGGCAAATTCTGGCAAGACTAGCATTGAAACGATGCTCGCCCTGTAGCACTTGCCCTGACTCCCTCCTTGGGGTCTGTGATACGCTGTGCCAGCAGTGGCATCAGCCGGTCCAAGGTTGACTGTGCCAAGGCAGGGTGATGCTGCAACTTCGCTTGCTAGACATGCAAGTTGGGCTGCATACTCAACATATTGACATACTCTGGTAAGATCAGCGTTGGAGCAATGCTTTCCCTGTAGCGCTCAACCTGAAGGCCTCTTTGGGGTCTGTGATGCACTGTGCCAGTAGCAGCATCAGCCGGTCCAAGCTTCCCTGTGCTAAGGCAGGGCAATGCTGCAATACAACTTGCACAAGACATAAAAATGGTGCCGCAAACTCAACATGCAGACATGTTCTAAATCGATACAGGAGTATTGCCTACCCTGTGGCACTTGTCCTGACTGCCTCTTTAGGATCTGTGATGCGCTGTGCCAGCAGCGGCATCAGCCGGTCTAAGCTTGGCTCTACCAAATGAGGATGATGCTGCAAGGCGGCTTGGGCAGCTTCTAGTGCAGCACTGGCCACCTTGAAGTGAGCATCACCTACACCATCAGAACCAATTGACCAACTGTGTCAGCGAACTAATTGACCAGCCGAGATTGCTGTCTTTGGCCAAACAGGCAGGTCAGTATACAAAAGAATGGCTGTGAAGGTACGCTAAGGCAACAAACCAAGCGTCCTAATATCCGGAAGCCCAACACCATTGCATCGCTGTTGCAGTTGAACACTCTTGCAGATTTGGACGCGCGTAGTGTACAAATTCAGTCAAGACCCTGCATGCATTTAGCGAATCGGAGCCTGTCTCACCTATATGCTCCAGCAAAAGCTGAACCAGCTTCTCACTGCAGCTTGCTAGCTCCAGTGATGGCTGTGCATCAAGGCTGCAATGGGACAGTCTGACAATTTGGACATGCAGATTGTGAACATGCAGTCAGCCATTACGTGCATGGGAGCAGTCTCACCTATATGCTCCAGCAAAAGCTGAACCAGCTTCTCACTGCAGCTTGCCAGGTCCAATGGTGTTTGTGCATCAGGCTGGAATAGCTGGTGCATAGCTATGAATACCTCCGCCCTGGCCTTCCAGTCAGTACCAGCAGCTGCAGCCATTGTCAGTACTCGGCTTGCAGAGGGCGCTGACACAGCATCTATCCATGCATCTGACCTTGCCGACAGTTGTGCATGGTCAGTTGCAGCAGCCTCAAAATGCTCTGAAGGCTCGCTGCGTGGTAGCTGTGAGCAAGGCTGTTGTTGGTGCGGTGTAGTGCGGTCACTCTGCAGGCAGAAGCTGATTTTGAAAAGCACCTTAGGTGGACAGCCAGAAAGGCGGGAAGAGACGACATCATTGCATTGACGGCTTGTTTTGATGTAGGCAGCATGAAGGGCCATTTGCAACCGATTTGCACAGGAGCTACGAGCCTTCGAGCTGCAGAATGTCAGCACATGCATGTGCAAACCCATCCATCATAAGTCATCATTGACCTCTACCAAGGGTTTCAGGGAGCAGAGAGCAGATAAGACCATGCTTGCGACAGCTGCCACTTGCTGATCAGGCAGTGATATAACGTGTGTCTGAACATGACAAGCTGTCAGAAGACAGAGATGGCCAAGACCTTGCATTGCAATGCAAGCAGAGACATGATGCATCGCTCACACAGCTGTGTACATGCAACAGCTGGCGACCAAAACCACCTGCAAGCGCTGAGGGTCTTCCCAGCTAGGCAGTGCAGCATGGACCACTCTCTTGGCTCCAGCAGCAGCAGAGGGGGTAGGGGGGACTGCAGAGGGGTTGCGGGTGGCAGCCCTGCTATGGCTTACTGGTGCAGGCGGTGGCATGCAGGAAACTCTACGAGCTGACAGTGCAGATCTTGCAGCTGGTTTTGTGCTTGTTGCTGGCTCAAAATCTTCATTCTGCATGCAAGAAGAGATTTAGTCAGAGGACTGGCAGCTCTTTTTGCAATTGTTCCTGGCTCATCATTTTCACCCTGCATCCAAAAATTTAACTGACTTTGAAACAGTGTGTTGGGCTTTGCTGTGGCTGACTGGTGCTGGTGGTGGCATGGAGGAAACTCTACGCGCTCACAGTGCAGATCTGATTGCTGGTTTTGTAGCTCGAGATCATCACTCTGCACCCGAAACCAATGGTGTGACTTGTACACACAATCCAAGCCTTTGGAACTCAGACATAATGGACCAGCACAGTGCTTAAACTACTGAAATCACGTCATCAAGCAGGAAAACATGTTCTACTGGGTGAAATGTCATGATTATGCGTATGCCAGGACTGCTCATCGTAGCAAGTGTTGGGGTCAGAATCAGAATGTGGACCATGACATTGCTGGCGTGCTGCACCTGTGTAGATGAGCTGAGAATGCGCAGCGCAGCGCCACCGACTGATCTGCGTAATCTGCCCTTTTGGGATCCTGGTCGACTTGCCTCACTGGAGAAGCTGGCTGCAGCAGATGCTGTCATGCTGCGAGCCTGACCTGACTTGCCTGCAAGCAGTCACAGCAACAATGGGCCTTTGTTTGCCGGCATTAAGCACAACTTTGCTTGAGAACGATTTTCCAGCCACAAAAGGCTGCTGAACGGTGCAACATGGCTGATGTCCGGAATATCTAGCTGCAGTACAAGCAATCTGGCAGACTGCTGCAGCGACATGATACCTAAACAGCAGAAACAGGTGCATTTCTGAAAGGCTAGCTATCAATGCACGATGAAGGAAAAAAGAATGCCAGCAAAGTTCTATGTTGCCAACAACAGCATCTGAAATCGGCATTCTGAGCAAGTGTCTGACGTCCAGTGAAGCACTGCTGAAGTGAAAGCTCGCCTTCTGCAGTCTCACATCGCATCTTGAAGTCTGTGCAACAAATACGTTGAGGCATGCAGCCTTCAGAAATACAAAGCACATTGCAACTGTCTGATCCAACTTACAGTGTGATATTTGCATAGAGATGCCAAGCTTGCTGCGGCATCACTACGACTCACCTGAAGGGGGTCTAGAGGGAAGGGTGGGGGAGTTGGGCAAGGGTAAGCTGCAGGCTGCTGGCAGTGCAGACTTGCTCTGCTGTAGTTTTGGCTGGCCTGTCAATGGCGGCTGATACTGTCCTGCACACAATAATGGCTTCTCAAGAACTTGCACCTGGCTTGTCAACAGCGGCTGATACTGTCCTGCACACAACAATGGCTTCTCAAGAACTTGCACCTGGCTTGTCAACAGCGGCTGGTACTGTCCTGCACACAACAATGGCTTCTCAAGAACTTGCACCTGGCTTGTCAACAGCGGCTGGTACTGTCCTGCACACGACAATGGCTTCCCAAGAACTTGCACCTGGCTTGTCAACAGCGGCTGATACTGTCCTGCACACAACAATGGCTTCTCAAGAACTTGCACCTGGCTTGTCACCAGCGGCTGATACTGTCTCGCACACGACAAGGGCAAGTTACATGTCTGCAGTTCCAGACCTCAACACTGCAGCATGACCAGTTGGCTACATTCCAATCTCCCCAAGCCTCAAAGAATGCACCCGTGCATGGCCTAGAGATGCAAGTGTACGCCAGCACAGTTGATCAGGAGTGCATGTGAAACCCGCTTGACTGAGCTTCTCCTGTAGGTCAGTGTACGCCTCAGAAAGGCTTCTGCATGTGGCAGCATGGCTCTCAGTAGCCAGCGTATGCACTAGTGTTATCAAGCAAGGGTATGCAGACTTAATGATAGCCATGCAAATTGGACCTGGAATGTAGGTCAGAGTTGCTTGACTGAGCTTCTCCTGCAGGGCAGTGTCCATGCGCCGCAGAACGCTTTCTGCACATGTGGACATGGCTCTGGCATAGGCAGCGTACATGCGGATGTTGTACAGTATCAATATACATGATAGAACGTCAGACCTGGAATGTATGTGAGGGTGGCTTGACTGAGCTTCTCCTGTAGGGCAGTGTCCATGCGCCTCAGAAAGGCTTCTGCACGTGGCGGCATGGCTCTGGCATACGCAGCAAACAAAACAAAGACAAGCATACTTGACCTGGAATGTAGGTAAGCGTTGCTTGACTGAGCTTCTCCTGTAGGGCAGTGTCCATGCGCCTCAGAAAGGCTTCTGCACGTGGCGGCATGGCTCTGGCATACGCAGCAAACAAAACAAAGACAAGCATATTTGACCTGGAATGTAGGTAAGCGTTGCTTGACTGAGCTTCTCCTGTAGGGCAGTGTCCATGCGCCTCAGAAAGGCTTCTGCACGTGCTGGCAATGTCCTGGCATAGGCAGCATACATACTGCGCCCGATGGCTCGTGTATCAGAGGAGGAATCTTGGGCAGCGCTCCTTATGGACACCTCCACCAAGTCTAAGCCCTTGATGCAGGTGTCTGCCTCCCAATCCTCCAGAATCTGCAGCAAATACAGCTTTTGGGATTGCGAACATCTGTAACCCACTGCAGCAGTTGGTCATCAGCTGGCACGTCTTATGTTGCTGATCCTTGGCGCCTGCACATGCCGCTACGCAGGCACATTTTAGTTGTGATTGCGCACAAGTTGTGACTTGTATGCAACGTCTTCTGTGCTTCATGAGCATGTCAAAGCTGTCTTGCTTTGTGCCGCCTTGCATGTGATGTCTGGGATGACACCAGTCATGGTTTCACTACTTGCACGACGCAAAAACTGATCAATACTGGCAGTGACTGCCTGGCAAGAAGGGATGTGAGCTGCATTAAACTTCACTATATGCTACTATATGAATTGCGTGTAGTCATGATGAGGCAGGCTTTGCCTGGAGCATGCACTTGGCACATCAGTGCATGCTGACGGATGCAGAACTTGTGATCAAGAGACCAGAATTCTTGATGGGCTTACTGGCACTGCAGTGAGTACAATGGCATGTACTGCTTGCTTCCAACTGAGAAACAAGTAATCTTGCCTGGAGCATATACTTGGCACAGCACTGCCGCAGCTTTGCATTCTTGTCTGTACAAAGGGCGTCTGCAACGGGCTTGAGCAGGCGGGCAGAAGGACAGTGATGCACCAGGGTGTGGCAGCACAGATCTGCCGCATCTGCCATCACCTGTATATCAATCAATCAACAACACCTGCCAACACCTTTGTCTGGCAATCTGGTGCAGGAATGTCCCAAAACATGAGCACGTCTTTGCATGTGTGCTGCTAGCATGAGTACAATGGTTTTGATGGTTGAAAAGGCATGGCAGCGTAGGTCTGCAGTGACTGCCATCACCTGCACATGGCAACCTATTTCACTGCATGATATCCGGACCCAATGCGCTCTATCACAAGCTGGTTCCAGAAGTAGTGCTTCAAATGTTGTGACGATTTCACTCACTGCACAGCTCTTTGAAGAATGAGCACTCTACTGCACGTGGGCTGCTAGCAAGACCATGAAGTCCTGAATGCTTGAAATTTGGGCAAGCCATTCATGTAAAGTCATCCAAATGACATGACATTTGCAGCAACACAGAATTGAAACATGTGCATCTGATACTTACTGCATCTCCATGCAGATTACACATGTTGCAGCAATGCAACTGTAGGCATGACAGCATCACCAGCGTGAATGTCACTTGCATCAAGTCGCCAATGGGGAACCATGCAGCAAAGCAGGCACACAAATATGCAAGCAGCAGAGCAACATCAGTCAGTCAGGTGCTTGCCTGAACTGTGATCACAGTAATCTTGAACAGGATAGGCAGGAAGTATACAGCCCACAAGTCAAAGGAAGGGCCCAGGGCTGCTGCTAGCAGCCCCAAGATGCGGCAAGCTTGCTTAGACACTGCAGACCGCCTGCAAAACACAGCATAATTATAACACCTGTTCTGACACCTGTCAAACTGATTCTTGGACACTCACATTGCTGTGCTTGCTGTACAGGGCTTGTTCAGTGTGGTACTGGTGCTGAATGATGCAATGGGTTCCAAATCAGATTGATTGTAATGAAGCCTTGATACAGCATGCACTGCAGCATTTCTGCTCAACACAGCTCCCCCAATTTCGGAGAGCAACAGATGGCAAAGCAGACAGCAGCAGTCATGCAGCAAATATAAACCTGTCATTAAGCTGAATGGTAAGCGGCTGGCGCAAGGGCTTCAGCGTGTCCAAAAAGCCCTCCAGTCCTGCAGCGCCGCCCCGCACCAGCCCCTCCAAACGCAGCATGGCCTGCAGCAGGATTTGGGAGACTTCATTCATCAGTTGGGGACAGGGCAGGGGGCAAATGCCATTCTGTGGTGCATGCAACTAAATACATGGTTGCAGCTGTGAGCCTAGAAGAGTCAAGCTTTGGCAATGCAATATGCCACCCAGCACTTGATGATGTGCCATGGAGCGCTGCTGCTACCATATCGCTGAAGCATCTTGGCGTCAAAAGCAACCCATTTTGCCCATCAACATCAGGCGTTTGTATCAATAAGAAGTCTCAGAGAATGATAGCTGCATACCTCTATGCGTTTAGTCCATTCCTGCTTCTCATCTAACGCAATAACCAGTCTCTCAAGCTCAGGCTTGAGGTCACGTATTGACTCAACCCAGATTGGCGCAGCTTCTGGCAGCTCTCCTGCTGCTGTCAGGCCCCCAGAATCCTGTATGCCACAGCATGTAAATAGTGATGGTGATGGTGATAGTGATGGTGGTGATGATTTTGCAGGGCAACTTTAGCAGCAATGGCATGCCTTCAGCCAATTGTGCCATATCAAAGCCATTTCTACCTATTTCTGCTGCAAACACTTTCAACTCGCTTAAGCTGCTGTGCAGCATTTTTTTCCAGTCATGTGTCTAACTGTATGGGCGTTCATGAAAGCTAACCAGAATTTACCCAATCAGGTGAGATGCACGCAAGATCTGATTGGCATGCTGCACGGCTATCAGCATTGCTCCTGCAGCCTTTGCCATGTGCAGAACAAACAATTGCAGCATTTGCAGGTCAGCAAGTTCACCACATCAAGACGCCACCTTAACTTGCATGTGCAGCGGCCAGTATAGTGTCTGACTCACCATGAAGCCTCCACGACGCACAACAGTCTTGGGCAAGGCAGCACTGCCCTTTGCCAGGTCGTGACTGTTGGTGCGTGAGCGTTCCTGCAGCGGCGGTGGTGTGCTGGTCCGGGAAAAGCCATGTTTGTTTGGGGAGTAGGAGGTTGTAGTGACACTAGCTGCATCTGCGTTCTGCATCCAAAACAGACACTTGTTTGTGCTGGAGTGTAGTAGCAATCAGAATGACTATGCACACAATCATGACTGAATGGGTTCAGCATGCATTTGTGCAGCCATCACCATCATCTGATGCAGTCTCGCGCTTCTGGGAAATGTCTGCTGATGTGCGCATAGCTTGCGAGTGTCTGCCACGCGCTGCGTTCCATACATGCATGTTGCAATGCATGCCTGCAAATGACCAGACTACAGCATGTTCATGCTGGCCATCTCATAAGTTGCACACTCTTGTGTGAACAGCAATCTCTGGCGCATCCAAGCACTGGACGTCAACTCAGGCATCAATGTATCTGAGCTGTTCTCAGGCTGCTTCTGGCAGCTGAGAGCCTGATAACAAAGCCTGGCAGCACAAGATTGGCCCTCTGTTCTTTCTGAACAGATGACACACTCTAGCAACGTGTGTGGCTAGGTGTGTGTGGCACACGTCTTTGTCTTGCCAGGCCGGCTTGTCCTTTCTTACCTGACTTGACCAGTCTGATTTGCTCGTCATGCTGTCCAGTTGCTGTGCTTCAGGTTCCGCAGTGACAGCCTGGAATATGGGACAATCCTATACCACCTGGCCATTGCTGGACAGTTGGCTGAACCTGGCTTGCAGTCCCTTGAGCTGTGCAGACTGTATAGGCAGGGCTTACCTGTCTTGAATACTTTTATCTGCTTATCATGCTGTCAAGCTGCTGTGCTTCAGGTCCAGCAACGACTGCCTACATAGGCTCTTGCTATTATGCCTGACAGCATGAGCTTTTGTTGCCGCTACTTCTCACCTGACTTGAACAGTCTGATCTGCTTGTCATGCTGTCTAGCTGCTGTGCTTCAGGCTCAGTAGTGACTGCCTGGAACAAGGGATAGTCTTGTACAATCTGGCTGTTGCTGGACAGCTGACTGAACCTGGCTTGCAGGCCCTTCAACTGTGCGGGCTGTATAGGCAAAACTTGCAGATGGTCCATGACTGTGTCCCCCAATTGCTGGTGCAGCTCCTCAATGCAGTCAATGGCAGCCTCGCGCACAGCACTGCAGAGGCAAAAATTGTGCAAGAGTCAAGACTGGTATGATATGCTAACCTCATGAGCAGAACGGCAGAGGCAGTAACGCACAGAGAGCAGAGTCTGGATACTGTGTGGCAGTCTCATGAGCAGCACGGCAAAGGCAACAGCCCAACAGCACCAGAAGTCTGGTAACCTCGCGCACAGCACTGCAGGGCAGAGGAAGTTACATAATGGTTGGTATGGTTTATTGATTCTCATGAACAGCACTGTACAACCCATAGCCCGAAAGTACCAAAGATTTGATAGTGAAGGGTAGCCTCAACCACAGGATCGCAGAGACAGTAATGCAGAACAACCCAAATTGCACATCATGGCAGCCTCACGCACAGGAGTGTAGAGAAAGGGGCCCACACAGACCTGTGCCTTGATGTAGTGCATGGTCATCAACTGGCAACACTGTTGTGCTTGCCAACCTCAGCAACAAATGATCAAAGGCATTGCATGTGTCGAGCTTTCAGGTGCACCAAGGTTCATATATACATGAGCCTGTGGATTGAGCTTTTGAGGTCCAGCCTTTGGTTCATGTGTCCAGCATATGAGCACATTGCAATGACTCTCATACAGTTCTACAGTTCATGCATCAAACATATACATCCATTGCACGGACAGGACAGGACAGGACTGGATAGGACAGGACAGGACAGGACAGGACTGGACAGGACAGGACAGGACAGGATAGCACAGCACAGCACAGGACACCTGTTGGGATCTTCCAACAACTCAGCAGCTGGCTTCAAGACCAACACTGCCCAGCTATCTGGAAGGCTCAACGACACTGGCGCTGCGGCTATGGTCTCTGTGACGGCTTGCAGCATGCCTTGCCTGACCCGCGCATTGCGATGGTACCAACTAAGAGCTAGCTTTGGTAGAGTGGCAGCAGCTCCCCAAGATTGCAGAATGGAGTGCAGTGCTGCTGTTGCTGCATCTCTGACTGGCTGCTTAGCGTCCCCAAGCCGATCAAGCTGCCACAGACAGATTCAAAGTAAGTAGCGCAGCAGGCCAAATTGTGCTGCTCACAAACACAAGGTGATGAATCCTATGGGCAAGCTTTAGTGGATTGGCTACAGCTTGGTAAGATTGCAGCGTGGCATGCAAGGTTGCTATTGATGTATCTCTGACTGGCTGTTTTGCGTCCCCAAGGCGGTCAAGCTGCCATAGAAACAGTCAACATCAGCATTCATTCATTTACTCATTCACTTGGTCAAAGGTCATTGGGACCAATAGGCAATTGACCAGAAGTACAATAGGCCTAAGCGCGCTGTTTGTAGACAAACCATGCTGAAACTTTTTGAGCATGGGCATGTTGCCGTTCTTTTCAACTGGAGTTTTATAGCTTAATAGATGCATGTTGAACTACATGTGGAGACGCATGCTACATGATGGATCCTGTGGTACGGCAGGAAACATAGGCATAACTTGCAGCATATGAGGCATCTGCGCGCTTGAGTTACAACCATTGCTCCTGCTTCAAACAGTGCACAAGAAGCCAATGTCACAACCTGGTGACTTATGCAGTATGACAAGGTATGCAGGCCTCACATTCAGATATTGTTATCCTTTGTTGACAACAAGATGCAGCTGGTAGGCAAACCTTACCAGGGTAGGCAGAAAGCAGCTGCTATAGCCAATCAGGTCCTGTCCCTTAGCATTGATAACAGCCTGCAAAGCGCTGATGGCTTGCTGGGACACCTGCATCAGCACTTCTTGTCCATACTCAGCATTGACATGGCGACTTAGCAGCCAAAACATTCAAATTGCTGCTGTGCATACCTTGTGGTTGCTATCTTTGATCAGCTGAACCAGACTGTCAACTACAGGTTGAAGCTGACTTGTTTGCACGCCAGCATTCTGAGTGGACACCTGTGGAGCAAGAACACCAGTGAAGCATGCAGGACTCGAGCTCAGACTCAAGCTGAGAGGTGGCAGTAGCAATGAGCCTTGCTTCACAACAACACTGCATAGAGAGCTGTGATCACTCTGTGATCAAGCTCAGGTATAGGCTTGAGGGTTGAAACGGCCTGGCAACAGACTGCAAAGGTTTGCATTGAGCGTACCTGCAAGTTCTGTAGCTGCTGTGTCCGGCCAGCCGCGTCTTGTATATCTAAAGAGTGTAGCAACTGCAGCAGAGGGTCATCTGGTGTCTGCATTCGTAGCCTTGGCACAGCGCGGTAAGGACACGATGTGCCACGGTGATAACGATTCAACTGTGACGTTGGACACGCGTGAGTCAGCTGTGATAAAACGCGTATGGGTTCTGTTGACAGCGCGCAGTCTGCTGAAGTGAACCGGTTCTGGCTTTGTTTCTGACTCTGACGACTTGAGCCTATGCGATGCAAGCTGCGGCTGCAAAAGTGCACACTATGCCGCCTTCGATGCACTTCAAGGGCGCGCGGGCGCGCACAGGGCCGGCGGTCTGCGGGTGCTCAGCTCTTTACAGCAAATTGTTGTGGGGATTGTGGGGTTTCGCCCATTTGGGTTTGCCTCATGAGAATCACTAGCACTAAGCCATTTCCAGGTCAATCCGTTGCCAGTCAATTCACTGTGTACATCAGCATGCAGATTTGTGTTATGGTATTACTATGACAGACTGTTTGTGAAGCCTTCTGTGCTCATTTTTGATCAGCACGCTGATCAAGGGACTTGTTGTTTAGCACGGGCAGATTGACTCTTTCCGTAGGGTGTTATATCACAACTCTGTCATGTCTGCTGCATCGCAAAAATGCATCAACGCTATGGCACAGGCGTTGAATGCATATGCACACATGCGTGCCTGAGACAATATCTACACTGTGCGCCTGTGCAATGCAGACTGGACAACGTGAGACTATGCTATCAAAACGTGACCAACACGTAGCACAAATTCCTGTCGCAAAGAAAAGTAACAAACAGCAGATTGGCTTGACCCTTGCCATCAGCAGCCCATCAAGCACCAGTCCTATTGCACGGACCAGTACATACGTGAATGGCACAGTAAGAAGAAACACATACATTTGCAGTGCCTGGCATGTCTTGAACACCAGTGCAGTTTTTCCATAGCGGCTTAGACCTTGATGTACTGCATGCCGGCTTTTAAAAATCAGTCGTGTACATCAGGTCTCTGAACGTTGAGTTTGTGTTGGAGTTCATGTGCTTGCTTCTGTTGCACAGGATCTGTAACGCCGTAGGCTTATTACAATGTAAACCAATCAATCTATTTAACTTCAACGGACTGTATTGACTAATTAAGGACTTTGAAATCATCATTCAACTGTCGTCATTGCTGAGGATAAAGACTGCTATCAAACTGAGGTGTCTATTCGACGCCACCTATGAGGAATACACTAACGTTCTACTGCGCTACAGGATCACAATCCTTGGCAAGAAGAAAATAGACCTTCTGCAGTGACTTCAGTGATGCTAGAGCATCTAGGCCCCTAGCAAACACAATGTTGCCAAGCAAAAACACCTGTTCCAAACCCTGCAGCAAACCCCGCTCAAAGTTGCAGACCACCTGACCTGCATTGCCTTCTGAAGTCAGGACGCTCAGGTTGCTCAACGCACTGACAGTCTCTAGAAGATGCAGTACAAGTGCCCTGTAATGGATTGACAGGACGTGCAGGTCTTTGAGCTGAGCCAGCCAATGACACTGCACCTCGCACCCAATATCAGGCCCCGCTAAGCGCAGAACAGTCAGCTTTGTCAAGGCTGACATTGCAAAGAAGACATCACATTCCAACTGCTTCTCATCATCATCTGTCGCAGGTGCACTGATTGATGCATCAGTCAGGACCAGGTGTTGTAAGCCTGAGAGTGTAGCTAAACCCTCCTTGTGAAAGTTTTGGAGCTGGCTGTACTGAATTTCAAGATTGGTGAGGGAAGCAGCAAAGGCACATGGAGCAGTACATGAGCAATGTGCTCTCCACAACCTTAGACAGGTCCAATGCTGAGCTGCATCAACATGCATGAAAGATCCCAATTTCAAAACAAGCTTACTCAAGTGTGGAAGAGCCTGCAAGGCATGCAAAGACAAGCCTCCACCGGCTGATGCCTTTTCTGAGCCTCTGAAGTGACACAGCCTCAGACAGTGGAACTTAGCAAGCATGTGCACAGTCAGATCAGCAGGAGCATCGATGTGAACGCTGAGCAAGCAAGCCCGCTTCCCATGCAAAGCGGCCAGAATCATTTCTGTGAAAGGGTTGCTTATCAACCAGCTTTGGTCCAGGAAGGGGTTTCCAATCGATGGTAGAGCCACCACATTCTGTATGGCTTCATGATGCTGCTCAGCCCAAGAAATGATGTTGTCAAGACTGCGCTTGTTGGCTCGTATGACCACATCGCGTTTCAGCCGATGTTGTTGTTTGAAGGCCGAGTGAACTCCTTTGCATATATGCAAGCTGAAGCCGGTAGGTACATCTGTGCTGTAGCCTGATTCAGATAGCCATTGCTGTCGCTGCTTGTGAACCCCTGATATAGCGGGACCAAGACCTTGCTCCAAGGCTCAACAGGAAAGCCGCTCCACAATTCATCTGAATTAGCTTCAGCTGCCATTCACCACCTTTTGCTCTGCAGCTGTGACTGTCAATGCTTGTGTTTCAGGAGCAGCAATGACTCTGCGGCGCTGTGTCGCCCTGCAAGAAAGCCTCCTTGTCGTAAGAGATGTCTGCAGGAGCACTGCTGCACTAGTGGCACTGTGGCACACATGTAAAGGTGTTGACTGACAGATAAGTGAGAGTTGCAGAGCAGGGTATTGTGCAAGCCTTGCGCAAGATGTTCGCAGAGGCACTTTCTGCTTGGAAGAAGCACAGGTCGCTGCGCACTCGGGTGCAGCCGCGTCCAGCCTCACCTCAACTTTTGGCGCCTTGACTGATCAGATCACTGCGTGGAGTCTTTCCCCACGACGTATTGCATCGAGGCAAACGTCATTTGTGCAGTGCGCATCGCAAATGCTCGCCAAGCTTTGTTCGAAAGGTTTGACGATCTGCGCAAGTCCTCGATGTGTGTTCTTGAATTACAAAAGCAGTCGCTGCTCAGCAAGCCTTCCACATCTAGCAAGCCCGAGGAGAAAGAGGAGGAGGTTCGCAAACATGAAGCGCAGCGTTGTTACACGTGCATCTCGTCGTTGCCTGCTGAGCCTCAGCAGCTCTATGCCCAGTGAGCGGGCAGATAGCCGAAAGCTTTCGGCCCCTTTCGCTGCCGAAAGCTTTCGCCCTGCCGACAAGAAGCCCCATTCTGCCGATTGGCGAAAGCCCTTAACCCTACTAAAACCCTAGGGCTTCA
>BDIU01000077.1:0-60298 GCA_002118135.1 Trebouxia sp. TZW2008 | reverse complement strand
TCTTGTTATAACAACAAAATGTCAGCATACCAGTGTGGTCGTTATAAAGAGCTTTTACTGTATTACAATGGGCAAGGATGTTGTGCCGTTATTAGGTTCTGCCAATGGAGTCAATGGTTCGCTTTGGTTGCGCCACAACCAGTGCAACCAATGCAACCAACACCAATCTGCGCATATGAAACGCAAAAGGTCGTCAGGCGACGCACCTAGGGAGCCGTTTGCCTGTTTCTGCTTGCATCCAGGCTGTGGCGTAGCAGCCCAGCCCTTTGAGACCTGGCATGGCTTGACCCGGCACAATGTCAAGAAGCATTCAACCTCTCCAGAGTATATCAATCTGAGCAATGGCGATGATGTGCCTAGGAAAAAGCTGAGAAGGTTTTTCCGCTTCGACAATGGCTCCAGCGACGGTGATGCACTCGCTCAACAATCAGGATCTGCAGTAGAACTCCATCTATACGAACTTCATAAACAAGATCAACAGGTCAGTTCACTTGATTGTTGTGGCTAGAGAAGTATGCGTCTTTGATCTGCCAAGCCAGAAACCAACGCCTGTGCTGCAGCCTGCCAGACTTGCGCGCGCACAGGCTGAGTCGAAGCAAACACAGGATACCTCAGAGCGTGTTGCCAGCACAGACGACAGGCACTTGGCCAGCGCGCTTGTACAATATCTGCTGCCTCAGGGAGCGTATACTGATCCCAGAAAGGGTGCACTTGAGCTGCTGCATGAATTACAAGCAGAATTGCTAGCAGATGACTCAGACGTTACCACCAGCAGGGCCACCTGCACACAGTGTCAGCAGATGCTGATGGGTCAAGCCTGGGAGGTCAGGCTCAACTGACTTGCACATCGAGCTAGCCACTAAATTCATGCTGAAGACGCGTAAGTCAGAGATCACAATCAAGCTATTTCATGTGCAGGGCCCAATTACTCAGCTTCTTCACAAGAACCTCTTCTGCAAAGCTTGCAAGTCTGATTGCATGCCTTGGCATTGCATACTACACAGCTGGGAGATCAAGCCTCTCATAGACTTTCTAGAGGCAACGCCCACCCTGCAGTATTATGCAAATTTTGATGAGGTGTGCCATAACAAATTGACGTGAGCAAGCCTGTCTTGCCATCCATGTTTGCTACTGCTGTTCATCTCAACAGAGGCACAGATGCAGTCACTGATGTCATACACTTCAGTTGCACCTGAGTGCCAAAAGCGGGTTGCTGCACTGACGATGGCAGCTTGCGCTTTGCAGGCAATGGCCGAGCTTGATCAAGGTTTGCCATACAGCATCAGGTGCTCCAATGGCATTGACAAGGGCGCTCTGTCATTTAAGCTGTTGCTGTCATACTTGGTGGGAGAGCTTCTCAAGTAAGAGCCAACTTGCTGCATGAAGCATCACGCGAGCAATCAATCCTTTTCTTGCAAGCACAGCCCAGCCTTTCGTGTCTTGTGTTTTTTCTCACAAGCACACAATTTGATGATGGTTGGATGCTGCATACCAACGACATTGTCAGCTGCATCCTGTTCCTGCAAACGCGGCATCAGCTGCAAATTCGCCTTTCTCTCTGTTTGTGTTTTTGTTTCTGTCTCCGCCTGTGTTTTGATCTTTGAAAACACCTCAAAAGAACTTCCCTTTCAGAGTAAGGAAATGCCACATTGGGACACCACAACGCATTTCGATAAATCAAGTTGCGAGCATGCCTGCTGTTCTGACGCCCGCTCTGGCTGTTCTGATGCCCACTTTGGCTGTTCTGATGCCCACTTTGGCTATTGTGATGCCCACTTTGGCCATTCTGATGCCTACTTTGGCTGGTTGCAGACAAAAGGAGGCCAACATAGGCAGGGTACCCAACAACATCTCTTCCGATCCAGCTAGAATTGCTGCAGCTGCTGCTAAGGCTGTGCGCAAGGGCAAATACCTTCAGATCAACTGCAACTTTGATCATGGCCGCGAATTGCCACCACCGCTTCAATCTTTGCAGCAGCTCAGGAACATGCACAAAAGTAGTGACTATGGCTGGGACATTGCTGCCGATGCTTTACTCCAAGACACCAAGCATGGCACAATCCTCTTGCTTGGAAATGAGAATCAGCACACAGGAGCACATGCAGACTGGACAGAAGCCTACAATTACGGCTTTGCAGTTGGGCCGGTGAGCTGTGCACCTCATTGCAACTGATGCCGACAGCGTCACCATTCCATCAGTTCTGTCTGGATGTTGCCACATTGCACAGCTTGTTCACGCAAATGACGGCTGCAGTTCAGAATTAAGTGATATGAGCATGTTTGTGCAGCCCTGCCCAGCATGCGCATGCATCAGTCGACTCATGCACGCCAACCCTCACACTTTATTGAGTACGTCGCTTTCAACATGCCTCAATACTGCAGGCTCAGGTTTTGCTGTCTTGATAGAGCTTGCAATAGCTTCCAAATTGAGAAGTGTATGCCTACAGGTCGGACAAGAGAGCCACCCAGTCATTGCTGAGTGGACATTTTTCTTCCCATCCATCATACCCCATGCAAGCGCTTTTGTGCAGCAATTGCAGCTGGCACCAAAGACTGAAAGGAAGAAAGGAGACCCCACGAAGGCACGGTCAGGCAGAAATGGCTTTGGACATGCATCCAGCGACGAACGGATTGTGCTCAGTCCAGATCGGGTGCAGGATCTGAGAGAACATCTGAAAGAGCTTGGTGTACTGTACACCAGAAGCGGTGTTGAGAAAATCCAGGTCATCCAGCAGCGGCATGGGGACAGGGTATACATTCCGCCCGGAGTCTTGCATCAAGTTGTCAATAAAGCTGCATGTGTGAAGATGGCCTTTGATGTATATGCGACGCATCACCTTCAACAGTATGCATTATCCTGGGAGCATGTTATCAGCAACATTTGTGCTCACCCAGACTACATGGGCGCAAGTGTTCTCGTCAAGCATGCAATCAGACTACGCTCCAGCAGCTGACGGCTGTGACTGATGTATAAATAGCTCCTGAAGGTGTACTGGACCTGACCTTTGCAAACCTCAAAAAAAAAGCGACAAGATTGTTCTCGTCAAGCATTCAGTTAGATTGCGCACCAGCAGCTGACAGCTGTCACTAGTGGGTAGACCTTTTTCTGTGTGCACACCTTTGCTGCACACAGATTATTCTTGCCAAGCATGCAATCAGACTGCAAACCTGCAGCTGACAGCTCTCATTGGTGGAGCCCTATTGGACCTGACCTTTGCACACCTTTCGATGCACGGCAATAGGATTGATCGACTTGCACACAATGGCTGTCTGAGCTGTTGGCTGAGCTGGTGACAGAGGATCTCCCAGTTCAGCTGCTTGCGCTCATCCAGGTCAAGGTCATGCATTTCTCAGACTTGCCATCAAGAAGCTGAAAGCACAGACGCACTTGATTTGTTGCAGAGCATCAGTGTACCTGACAAATCTTTTCTGTGCACACAGCTTTGCTCTTAGCTTTGTAGTACTGCTTAATCGATGCTCAACAGCGCCAGTATGACTGCTCTTGATGAATTAGCGACGTCAACAGCGCTGGAGCTCTTCATGCGTGCAGTCTGCTCGCAAATATCAGAAGAAGGCAGGCAATTTTGCCATTGGGATCAGTAGCTAGCGCTTGTGTTTCCTGCTTCACATGTATTGTGAGTAGCTGTTTGCACAAAACCTTGCTGGACTGAGACGTCTTTGCAGAACAGCTTGCTCAGGTCAACAGACCAGACAAAAGCGCACGCAAACTATCTTTGCATTATCTCACAGTACATTCTAGCTGGAGCTCCAAGGCTCCTAAAAGCAAAGGCCCCTGGCTGACCCTGACAGCTGTCATGAACACGTTCACTGCTGTTGTCCCCTTCACAGCTGCATTTGTGAACCATGTAGTATGAACAACATTCATGCTTCTGCATGTGCATTCCAGTCACATGCAAGGTGTTGCTACCAGCAAATGGTAATCTGCAGCTGTAATTTAATCAGTCCAGACTCCCTGTATGCCCTGATTTCAGCCATCTTGAAGGTTGCCTATCAACACTGGCAAGCTGGTCAAGAGCATGCACCTGGTTCAGTGTTGCATCTGATAAGCACACATGTACATGCCTTGCAACAATACTGTTGCATGACACAGACCTGCAGACCTGACTGCTGCGTTGGACTATGAAGCAATGATACACGCCATCAAGCAGCATGCAAGTCGCATCAGGAGGGTTGTCTAACGGTGATTGCTGCCTTCTACTATGGGCCGCCGCTGGGGTCTGAATTCACAGACTGCATGCCACTGCCAAGCTCCCATCGAGAAGGCAAACCGCGGAAGACTGAAGGGAAGTCATCGGCGGTAATTGGGAAATTGAAAGTGCCAACGCATCAGCGTCCCTGGCCTTTCTTAGTACTTTAAAGCAGACTTTGCAGCTTCGAAGCCAATTCGAGCCGCTTTTTGCCCTACACCGACAGAAGCGCAAGGAACGATAGGCCGGCCGAAGCCGCAGGGCGCTTTCGAAATCGAGCTCAGGTGTGCGCACACGTTCAGTCCCGCTTACCGTTGTCGTTCAAACACAAATTTGCGTTGCGTTTTGCTCGCTGCAGCTTAGTGTGTAAGAAGCGCTGCTGACTCTGCAGAGCAGTGTCGCAGCGCGCACTTGACAGGATGACGGACGCTCAGGCTGCAGACCTCATGAGCTTCTGCGCAAGCGAGTTTCACACCTTCTTTGGTCACCTGGGGAACTGCATCACGACCTTCAAGTCGACAGGCAAGGTGCCTCCGAGCATCTTCAAGACCAGCGGTCATTCCGGGTCAGCAGGAGCGTCAAAGGCTGACAAGCCAAAGAGCAAACGACGCCCTACTGCCTTCAACATGTTCGTCAAACAGAAGATGGAGGAGCTCAAGCAGTCTGGGATCCACTTGGACGGCGACAAGAACAACAACGGCATGTTCACCATGGCTGTCGGACAGTGGAAGAATATGAGTGACCAGGACAAGGCAGAATACACAGCCAAGTTCAAGGCAAGACTCAGATACTCCTTGCTCTGTCGCAACACTGCTGATCCCCTGCTAAAGCCCAGCTTTCAGACGCTGCCTCGTCTTGCACCTGCACAGCAAGTGCACTCTACATTGTTGCCAGTGTGACTGTAACGCTGAAAGCTGACGCTGGCGCCAATGCTGACACCAGTATGATTCTTGATGTCAAGTTGCGGGTGTCACAGATCTTTCCCACTGCTGCAGGCTGAACTGCAAGAGGGAGATGGCGAGCTGCAGGATGCTGAGCTAGCAGCAGACATCCCAGATGTGCCTTCACCTACAGCTGCTGCTGCTGCAGCTGCACCAGCAGAGTTCCAGAAGGTGAAGAAGAAGCGCAAAAAGACAGACAACGCTGAGGCCCCTGCAGCAGCTGCTGAGGTACAACCTTCTGTCAACTTGTTTTGTTGTAAGGGTGTTTTCAGTACAGGGGCAATGCAATTGGAAACCAATCACTGCATTCCGTCTGCAGCAGTATTTCATCAAAAGACCTAGTGATGTAGCCATAATGCTGTTGTACAGACATGCGCTCAAAACATCAAGAAAACATCCTTCTCAATCCTCGTCGTTCTGTGTGCATGATGCAGGGTTTGCATGCTCGCATGCAGACTCTGCAAATCTAGTCTTTTGCATGATATCATGGGCAATGACGAGACCATCAACTAGATCACCCATGACAGCTTTTGTTTTAATTTCTGATGCCCATGACCCTACAACATATGCCTTACCAGCTAGCAGACCTCATTGTTGGCATGTACCTCCAGCAAGCCAGTCATGTCAGCATGGCACGAAAGGTGCCCTATTCAGTTCTTTCCTCTCCTGCTGCTGACCAGGGCCAATTTTCTGCTGGTGAATTTTGTTGATTTTCTGTCGCTGCGTTAAGCTGGATTTCCTGCTGCTGACTTTCGTTGATGTCCTGCTGCTCAGTGGCACTAATTTCCTGCTGCCAAGTTGCGCTGATTTGGCATGCAGGCAAAGCCAGCTGGTGCAGCACCTGAGCCAGCTCCAGAGTCAGCCAGGGCAGAGGACGCACCTGAGGGCTCAGAAAAGAAACACAAGAAGCACAAGAAGGACAAGTCCCACAAGAAGGACAAGTCCCACAAGAGGGAGAGGAAGGAAGCAGCTGAATAGAAGGTCATGATGAGCATGGACAAAGCTTTGAGGAAGGAGGATAGTCAATGTTATCGTGCATCTTAGATTGGAGGACAAAAGATTTGTGAGTAGAAGCAGCCTGGGATGTGTTGCAATTGTTGTTGTGCGTTGTACATCCAGGCGGCAGAACAACCTGCAATTTAGTGTGTTGTGGAGCCATGTCATTGGGTCAGGCCAGTATTGCACCATGTACATACTTGTTGGTTCTGATGGGTAATCCAGGTGCTTTTGTATATAGCTTGTACACTGAGTAAGTGCCCTGAACATGCCCTTTTCTGTTTGCTGGCATTGGTTGGAATGGGGGCCTTTTTACATGCTCAACATGGAGTTCAGGGCTGTGTGGTATAAATGACAAAGTACTAGTTACTAGCTGCCGTGACAAGTATCCATCGACAGTGAGAAGGGACAAGATCTTTAGTTGATAGCAGTGTTCTGATGGTGACAGAAACAGCTTAGACTGGCTGGCACAAGTTGTGCAATGCAACACACTGTCATGACAGGTTGTCGACATACGTCAGTAGCTTGGCTGTTGGCTCAGAACAGCTCTTGGTGACTGTTGGCCAAAATTTCGAACGTCAAATCAGTGACTGCCAGAGGACTTACAGGCTGAGCTAACATAAGCAGTGAAAACAGATGCTGTTGCCAAAAAGCCAACAGTACCTGTGATTGTAGACTGTAAGCAAGCTGTGTTTTGCAACAGCCCCTTGCCCGACCCTCATCGTCATCAAGCAAGTTCTTGCATGTTCTGAGGCCATTCCTTTGTTGGTGTCAATCCCTCAGACTGCCAATAAGACCTGCTTCTGCTGAATCTCAACGGTTGATAGGTTACCTATCATATGGGTGGTTGAAACTCTTTGTGACGGCGTATTATCTTGACAAGCCTGTCAGTCAATTCACATTGACAGCCAGCTGCTATAAAAGCCTGATGCTCTTGTTGAACGCATGCATGAGTGGGTGTGCTCAAAGTTGCTGGCGTGGTGGTGAAAGCATCTGAAGCAGTGCAATGCGCATGCGTGGACACCACTCATGATACCTGCCAGCCATGGCATCTTGCCCCTAGCCAAAGCTCTTGTAGCCAAGGGTGTTGAAGTCAATGCAAGGATAAAAATGGTGCTGATGAACAGTTTTCTACAGCTCACGTCTCACCAGCTGGACGCTGTGTGTGATGATCTCTGTGAATACTCACAAGCATCCTACTTTTGAACCTTTGCCTTGTCACTTTGCTTGCACTACCCTTTGCTTGCATGTTACAGCGCTTTCAGAGCTGATTCCGCTGACACCACCATCCACACCAGGAGCTTGGTGCCGGTGCAAGCCATTCTTACGTGTGTAACATGCTCTCCCTGTTTAGTAAGGGAGTTCCCCTTACATGACAGAACTCTGTAAAACCTTAGTAATAGCAAATGGTCAGTACATATTTCAGCTTGTCAGGTGGTCATGGATGATAGTGATGCCCTGAGATTGCTGAATCATCCAACCTGCATTTTGGCTGGCTGGCAGCACATGCCATGATGTAGCACAGGCTGGACTTACGCAACAGAATGTGCAAAATTATCCAGGCATCTAATCGAGGTAGACACCATTCTATCAAAGTGATCGACATGACATTGAACATGATGCTGGCATTCCTGCTTGCACAAACTTAACTAGTCTCCCAAGGCGCACAAGAGGATTGGCTGAGAGACAACTTGGGGCATATGCAAATAAGACTCCTTTCTGACAGTGACAAATGGAAGCAAAGGACGCCCACACATCGATATAGATATCTGTCCTGCGCTAATGTTGGCTCGCGGCAGGGTTTGTGACTAGTCTGTAGACTTCAGTTGCACAGCCTAACCTAACCTAATGTTGCATGCAACCACTAGCAAGCTATGCAGGAGGTACACACACAACTTACAATCACCTAGCAGAGGAACTGAAGTCTGCCGGTCTGTTGAAATCAAGACCATGACATAGTGTGTCTCATAGCTGATGATACAGAATGGCAGCAGTGCTAATCAGAAAGACCGCTGAGGTCAACTGTTGTAGTGACAGTCACATTGCCGTCACGCTTCTTGACCCTTTTGGTTTTCCCATCTTCATTCTGCTTCTTTACAGGTTTGTACTCCTCTTTCAGAGGAGCAAGATTGTTTATACTGCTGGGACTGGGCTTCCAAGTGCCTTCCTGTTTCAGAGTAGCCTGAGACTTGACCTCTGGCTCAGCAGTCACTTGCAGCATATCAGGCGATATGAGTGGCACATCAGCAACTCGTTGCAGCTTGCGATGCTCTTCATTGACGGCTGTGTGCTCCTGAGCACGCTTCAAGAGCTTCTTAGTATTCGACTCGGCCTGTTCGCGCTGCTGTTTTGAGTCTTTTGGAGTGACAAACAGCTGATCCTGGGCAGATTGACGTTTGACTTGCTCTTGCTGCTTCTGTATCAAAGCCTCGTCTGGGGGCTGAACAGGGGGATTTCCTTCGTCTTCTTCAGGCTGTGTTGATATTATGCCTGATATGCCTGGCATTTCAGCTGAAGGCATGACGGCTCCCATAGCTTTAGCAGCAGCAATGCGGTCTGGTAGCTGATATGACTTGAACACTGTGACATGCCGCCTACACTGTGTCAGGGTCAGTGCCTCAGATTTGGAATCTGTCTGTGAAATGGTGAATGCCTGCCCGTACATGCCAACCGGCTGTTCTTCAAAAGCATATGTCTGGCCTGCGGTGACGCAACGTAAGGCGTCAGCAGAAAGTGAACTGTGCAAGGACTTCAGCATTACAGCTTGCCAGTGGAAAGGTGGTGTTTGGTGATGGATGTGTAGCATGAATGTATGGCGCACCTTCTGAGTTTTGACATGTGCCACTGACTGATCCATCTTCCTCATTTGTTAGTTGCCACTCAAGCCCTGCCTCAGAATCAAACTGCATTCACACACATGTCATCAACTTCATATGGCTCATGCAGGTGAAGTGGTGAACATGATATGATGCTGCACCGGTGCCTGCAAGCAGTGAAGATGTGCTTTAGTACCTCCTGCGGCAGCTGAAACAGCCAGAACTCGTGGCTGCTGTCTGATTCAGTGGCTTGGAACTGCAAAGAAGCACGGCTCTCGAAGTTTTCTGGCATTTGATACCTATGCAGCACCAATTGTCAACAGCAGATGTCGAGCTTTTGCTGGTGGGCTTTGGCAAGCTTGTTCTGTCGACCGGTACCTGGGTAACGGTTTGTCCTCCATTACAGGTGTGGGCCATCCCAGGGCCGCAGGTGCAACTTGTATCAAGGGGGCCGCATCATCGGCTGCTGGTTGCGCTGGCGACGCTCTTGTCATGAGAGCTGTCGTAGGCAAACGCCCCGCCGGCAATTTTTTGCGGCTTTCAGAAATTTATCGGCGGCACAACACAAGCTGTTGTTGAAGGCGAAGTCAACTATGTCGAGCGCTGTGCAGCTCACGGACCTCTTCAGCACAAAGCAAAGCGGTGCTGTGCTTTGGTTTCGGAGCAGAACCTTTACTGAGCTAGTTTGGAGGCAACAGCACAAGTGTTGTGATCACTCTCTTGGTTGCCTCAATAATGTTAATAGTAGCCATCAAACGTTCCAGCACATGTGCTACGCGTGAGTAGCACAAGTCTTGTCCCGCCAGGCCAGCGGATTCATAGCGTCATGTGAAGTCACAGTCGAAAATCTTGAGACAGATGCAGAGAAGCTGCTTCATGATCAAAATACTTTGCCCATGTGCAAAATGTCCTTCTGCTAGCTTGCAAGTTTACACTGACAGCTGCTACACTGCTAGACATTGCAGGGATTGTAAGCGGCCGTTGAAAGCAAATACACAAGACCGACGCTTAATGAGTACTTCCTGTTGCTGTCAATCACCATTCATTCTTGCCAATGTCAAGCATGTAGTGTTTTCACAGCACTGTGAAATCTCAACAGAGGCCAAAATTTCAGCCGCAGGTGCTATCATGCTGGGCAGACTTCTTACAGAGTATGCTTGTACATACAGTGTCTTAACAACAGTAAGCTGTAGCAGTCACGGCACAAAATTTCACAACTTCTCAACCTTTTCATTTGTTTGTGGCTGAAGAATCACACTCACTTGAGCTGCTTTGCAGCCACTTTTACCAACATTCAACATGAATCACACAGCAAGAATCTTTAACACTGAGCCTTGCCCAGGCTACTTTCTAGCCCGCTTGCCGCCCCTAGCATTTGCTCTTGCTGCAACATCTTCTTCACTCTGCTGCTCCTCAAATGTGTCCAGACTCCTGCGCTTCTTGCCCTTCACAGCTATAGGCTTTGAAAAGGAGTCCTCGTCACTGGTGATGTCTGCCTTTGCAGCACGCTTGCTGCCTCTGCCTGCTGTTCTTCTTGCATCAGCATCCTCATGCTTTGCTTCTGCTGCAATGCTTGCGGGCTTCACGCCTTCACTGTCATCATTAGCAGCTGCCCTTCTGCCAAATGTCCTGCCTTTCCTTTCCTTGTCTGCCTGATGTGGTTCGGCTGTGGCGGCACTGCTTGTGGGATTCCACTCCTCACTATCATGATGAGCAGCTGCCCTTCTGCCAGATGTCCTGCCCTTCCTTTCCTTGTCCGCCTGACGCGTCTTTGCTGCAGCCGCGCTGCTTGTCGGCTGCCAGTCCTCTTGCTCACTGTCGTCATGTACAGCTGCCTTGACAAACTGTCTGCCTCTCTTCTTCTTGCCTGCTGGATCAGCTGCGCCGTCAGCAGTGGGCTTGAGAGGTGACTGCGACTTGGGCTGGGCAGTAGGCTTGGACTGCTTTGACTTTGCAACACCAGTAGGCTCTCCTGCTGCTGTTGCTGCAGCTGCCTTCTTGCCTGCTGCCTGCTGAGTAGCCCTCCTGGGGTTTTGTGGTTTTGCCTGTTCTGCCGGTTGGCCTGCAGACCATGGAAAGAGCAGCTCAGAAGTGAGTCAAGCAGCTGACAATGGAGAGCTGGCACACAAGCATGTGACTGATGCACATCACTCGCAAATCATGATGGCATTCAGCACTGCAATTATGTCTGCACTATGCATGAACCATTGTGCTATGCCAGAAGCTGCCAAATACTACAGCCTAGGACGCACAGCAGGCACTGCAACGATACTGTATACCTCTCCATCTTGTAAAACCAGACAGCAGCCGGAACCTGATGGCAAGCAGACATACAAAGGTTCGAGGGGGCACGACAGCACAAGCAAGCGTGTGATCTTAATGTTTGGCACATACTTGACCAGGTTGCCACAGCATGCTTGGCAGCGAGACACATGGTTACCTCAGCCTAGAGCTTGTCTGTGTTTGTCCTGTCAGAGGGCTAAACCAGAAAGCATACATTATAATATGGCACAAGCAGTCATGTGATGCCACAAGCAGTCATGTGATGTTGCTGCTTGGCAGTTACTTGACAGGGTCTCCACAGCATATTTGGCAGTCAGAGAAATAGATAGCTCAGGTTGCAGCTTGTCGGTACAGGTCCTGTGTGAGCATTGAGCCAGAGTCTAGAGATTGCAACATGGCACAAGCGATCATGTGACCTCACTGCTTAGCACTTACTTGACAGGGTCCCCACAGCGTGCTTGCCAGCCGGACACATGGTTACCTCAGCCTAGAGCTTGTCTGTGTTTGTCCTGTCAGAGGGCTGAACCAGAAAGCAGAAGGCACAAGCAGTCATGTGCTGCCACAAGCAGTTATGTGATGTCACTGCTTGGCACTTACTTGACAAAGTCTCCACAGCATGCTTTGCAGCCAGGCACATGGACAGCTCAGCTTGCAGCTTGTCTGTGTGGGTTCTGTCTGAGGGCTGAACGTACGACCAGTCTCCTTCTGAGGTGGGCTCCCAGGCCTCGTCCTTGCCCATGGTGCGGAACTCCTCAGCAAACTTGAAGGCCTGGTCTAGTGACTCTGGCAGTACAAAGTCTACTGCCACCTTGACACAGCTGGCCAGGTTGCGCACCTGCAACATGACACAGTAAAGTTTGAGGGTTGCCGTGCTGTGAGCAATATGAATGACCTGGTGCAGGCAAGTGAAAGGGACAAGACTCACGTGATCTCTGTCTCTACCACTCTCATGAGGCACAGCAAGCAGACATTGCCATTCTATGACAGTTGAGTATAGGACAATGTGAAGAGGAAGGGAAACAGACTATTTGGGGTATAGAAGACAAAAAGCTTTCCAAAGCACCAGAAAATGTTGGCAAACCTTTTCTTTGGGATTTCAAAGCAGGGTGAAGAGTAATGACTGTGAATGCAAAAGGGAATAAGAATGCACATATTGGTACCTGGTGGGGGCAGCCTGCAGGAATGAAGACCCCCTCCCGAGGGTGCTGCTCAAAATGCCAGGGCTCCACCCCATACTCTTCCTTCAGCTGCTGCAGGTGCCAACTGTTCAGGAAGAACTTCTGCAGCAGCATACCATTGTACATCAGCAACTTCACATCAGCAAACATCATATCAGCACAGCTACATACTACTTGTACTGGGAGGCTGACTGTTTAACGCATGCAGGTGCTGGCTAATCAGGAAGAAATGTTGTGCGGCACCAATTCCTCATGTCACACGACCAGACTCTCCAGCACATGCTGTTGCAGGTGGCAGCTGTTCAGGAAGAACTTCTGCAGCAGTATATCATTGTACATCTGCAATTTTACGTCAGCAAACATCATGACAGCACAGCTATACAATGCTTGTACTGGGAGGCTGACAATCTATCCCATGCGGGTGCTGGCTGTTCAGGAAGAATTGTGCAGCAGCAATTTCTCATGTCACAGGACCAGCATATGGAGGAAAACAAGACATGTCAGCAGCAAAGCAAGCTCTGAGTAGGCAAAACTTTAATCTGTATGGTGACTGTACAACACCCAGTGTTGATAAGAGGACAGCTGCAAACTCAGTGGCTGTGCGCAACACATCATGATGTTCATGAAAGGAAGTGGCTGCTGTGCTGTGCAGCTCTGTGCTGCGGAGGAGCCACATGCTCAGTGGCACATGAGAATGCTAAGCATGCAGGAACGGGCTTGATGCAGGCAGGTCATTGGAGGATGGACGGCATGCGTGAACAGACCTGATGCAGGCCTGTCATTTGAGCGTAGGAAGGACATGGCAGCTGAGAATGATGAGCATGCATCAGTAATGGTACAGGCAAGTCACCTGAGAGTGAGAGGTGGCCTGTGCTGTTACTGAACCACAATAGGTCTGGTACAGGAGCAGCTCCTGAAAATGGTATTCTGACCAGGCTTGGTGCAGGAAAGTCACCTGAGCTTGCCAAGGACATGAGAATGACAAGCATGCTTCATGAGGCTTCATGCAGGCAGATTACGTGAGAGTGAGTGGCATGCTGATGCAGCATTGCCAGTGTTGATGCAGGCAAGGTACCTGAGGGTGGATTGCATGCTTGACAAACCTGGGGTTGACAGGTTTGCTGCTGTGCCTGAAGCCCTTGCAGTGCCTGTTTGGTTTGCAGCTGTGGCACCTGACGATGGTAAGCATGCATGAGTTGGCATCAGGCAGATCACCTGAGAGTGGATGGCATGCTTGATAGAGCTGGGGTTGACAGGCTTGCCGCCATGTCTAAAATCCCCACAGTGCCTGTTGAGGAAGGCCTGCAGCTTTGGCACGTCCTGGCGCTGAAAGATGTCCCACACAGCGCCTGCCCCTCCATACCTGCACCAGCGCACCAGTGACTGTGAGCATACAGTAACCTTGAACCAGCAGTTTGTATCTGTGGGCAACACACTTGCACCAGCGATTGGTATCTGTGGGCACCCCACTTACATCAGCGATTGATATCTGTGGGCAACACACTTGCACCAGGAATTCGTATCTGTTGGCAACACACTTGCACCAGCACGCTGAGCATGCTGCAAAGCATCGGTGCATGCATATCACAGGCAGGTATTGCCAAACATACTGCACCAACTTGACGGACACACAACACCCCTAAAAGGCAAAAAGTACCACATATGCTACACCTGCTAACATGTAACATAGGTGTAACGCTATGCTAACGTACAGGCCTGTGCAGACATCACACATTTGTGCATGCTGTGCTAGCAAGAGCTGCCAGCTACGCTGCATGAAATGCTGCAGTACATCTACGGACAAACAAAACACCTTTGCATGCATAGCATACACAACTAGACATGCTGCATCAGCTTGTGTGGTTGGCCAAATTGGGCAGGCATGACGAGGCAGCACGAGGTAGGTCAAAACGCCGTCACTTTTGGCCATGTCAGCAGAAGCGCAACACATAACAGGACAGGAAGTACAGGCAAGTTGGCGCTGACTGTGCAGATGGCAGCTCAAAAGGGTGCAGGGGTGTGTGCATGACAGCAGGTGCAGCTGTCAATAGCAATGCTGACGGTCACGCAGCCAGCAAGGCAAGCGACAAGAGCTCCTGATGGCAGCACATCTTGCAGTCTCGAAAAAAAGGCCAGAACACAGCACTTACTACTTTCTTTGTGGTGGTATGACACCACTGTAGCAGTCAAACGTGAAGGTGTACAGATACTCTAACAACCAATCTTTGTACGCCTTTGGAAGCCAACAACAGTCCAGACAGACAGCACCACTTTGGCTTGTTTTCAATATGCAGTAAACAATAGTGCTGTGGCGCTTATGGCGACAGGCTGGAGGTCTGCCAGGGTGTCACCATACACAGATGTGCACAAATTCTAGTGAAAAATGCTGTGAGTCAGCCTAAGGGTTTGCCAGGGTGTGGTTGCAGAAGTGACAGAATAGCAGCAGCAGCAACAGCAGCAACAATGGCTATGACAGCAGAGGTAGTTCAAATGCTTGTAACAACTGTTGCCGTGCCATGACTGCATGTTCCAATGACGCTGCTGTAACTCACGTGGGGTCAGCCTGGGGGTGTGCAGGGGTGTTGCCACAGCGCACAGAGGCGCTACTGCCCTCCATGTGCACCAGCACATTGATGGCATCCGACAGATCCACGTGCAGCTTGGTCACAGAGTCACCCTCCTCATGCTCCTCTAGCCTGCATCAAATCCAGTCCACTATAATCAACCAATCTATCAATTGGATTGACAGTCCAGAGTAGGGAGTCAGATGTAACTCATTGGACACGGACTGCTGGGACAGGTTGGTACTGCTGACTTATGTGAGACAAACGAGACAGGTCTGGTCGGCTGACATAGGTTTGGACTTCTTTGACAAATGCTAAGTGCAGCTTGTGGACAGAGTCACCCTCTCAATGCTCCTCCAGCCTGCATCATTGAACGCATGGAGTGCCAACACAGGTTTAGACGCTAACACCTATGTGGACAGCTGAGGTCATGTTTGCTAAAACAGGACTAGACTGCTGACACACCTTTGGAGCACTATTAGAACTGCCTAATGCGGCTTGTGACAGAGTCACTCTTCTCATGCTCCTCTAGCTTAATGATAATAGTAATAATAATCAAAGGTTACACTTTCCAGCACATGTGCTAGGTGTGTGGCCAAGTCCTATCCCGCCAGGCCGGCTTGAGCATCACGATAAGGACGGTTGCTGTTCAACATGCGAAAGTCAGACAAGACAATGTCGTTCCATATCTTCCCAGGTCGACCCCGTGGGTTTGGGCCCCTGACCTGACCAAACTAGCTTGCAGTACTCAATCTGGCGCGAGAACATAACAGGCAAAGTCACAAATGATTCAAACCTGTGTGACATGTCTCAACACAGCAACTTCAGCACTTTGAGCATCACAGGAACTGTTATGGCGCAAACATCTCGTTACAGTGGCTACAACTGCCAGAAGCAGCATCAACAGGCTGAATCGCAATCACGTTGCTGATATTGTGCAGAGTCTGACCAGGAGAGTGACGACCTTGCCAAGATCGACAGAAAGAAGAGGGGACACATTGAGAACAAACAATGGAACTGACCCGTCAGGGGCGATACATGACTCAAGGTCCAGGTGTGGCTTCATGATGGTTGATGTCGTTGCTGTTGGCTGCATGCTGAACTTGTCAGTGTGATGCTGATATCATGCAGAATTTGAACAAGGTATTGGGGAACCCTCTGCAACAGCAACAGGCTGATGCTGGTATCATGCAGAGTCTGTTGAGCAGCTTGAGCCTTTGTAGCTGACCTGCCAGTGGCAATGTAGGACTCGGGGCCAAGTTCAGGCTTGATGACAGCTGATGTAAGTGCTACATTCAACATGGACTTGCTGAACTTCAAGTATGCTGTTGATGATGTGCAGAATCTGCCCAGGAGCTTGGGGAGCATGGTAAGATAACCGAAAGAATGAGGGCAAGTACTGGGTGCAAGCAGTGGCACTGACCTTCCAGTGGCAATGTAGGACTTGGGGCCAAGGTCAGGCTTGATGAGGGCTGACGTGAGGTAGCGAGCCACATTAAGGGGGCCATCAGGGTGGCAGTACTCCTGGAAAGGTAGGCACTGCATGAAGTCCTGCAAGACAGGGAGACAGTCAAGGATAGCACAGAGGCACAAGTATAGCTCAGGTGACAACGCAGAGGGCAAAGAAGACAAAGACATGAGTGGCAGTGCTCCCAGAAGAGCGGGCACTGCATGAATGTCGCAGGTTAGGGCACCAGTCTTTGTACGCATGAGTCTTGTTGAATGCAGCACATGTGACAGGGTAACATGACATCAGCAAGCAGGGCAGAGCAAGCAAGGCTAGCATAGGTAGCGGTACTGCTGAATGCCAGCAATGCATGAAGTCCTGCAACAAGCAGGGCCTGGCAATTGCCTCACATGAGACAACGTAAAAGGGCATGCACAAGATGAAGCTAGGGCACTTGCCTGCCAGTGGCGGGGCATCTCTTCAGCAAAGGCTGCCTCAGGCGGGTAGTCCTTCACCTTGAGCATGAGGGGCTCCTCGCTGCCCCCCAGTGTGTCACCACCGGCTATGAAGGCCTTGAAGAACTCTGACTGCTTCATTGCATAATCATTCATGTTCCTTTGGTCTACAACCTGCGGGTCACATTGCAATATTCAGTGGTTGCTTGGCCGTGAGCCAAGCAACCACTAGGAACGCCAACCTGGCCAAGTGATTGAGAGCAGTGCAAAAACTGAATGCTGGCCGCCAGCACTGACCAGTTTTGCTATATGCAAGCTCAATGTGTATTGAGAGGAGCAGTGATGCTGCGCGCAATCCTGCTGATGGTAGCCATTCTAAACACAGAGGTATACATGACTATGGTCTCAGCACTCATGGTACGTCAAATTTGAAGAAGCCGTCACCAAAACTGTCGTCTGAGGCAGCTGCTCTTGATGTGTGATGTCAATTTCCCGGGCTCGTCAACCAACACGCAGAGCTGCAGCTATGACACAACAGCAGCTGCAGCAGCCATCAAAAGGTGATGGCTCTCTTGCCACAGTATTGTCAATTGATGCCGCAAATGCAGCAGCAGCGAGATTTCACAGCACGGCAGAGATGTAAAGCTTACAGTGAGTGAGGAGGACCCTTAGTCAGCAGCCACAGTGATTCCTGTTGATGCTGCAGATGCTGCAGCAGCAAGACTAGAAAGCAATGCAGGCAGGAAAAGCTTACAGTGAGCACAGGTAGGGCCCTTGGTCATGTACCACAGTCTTCTCTACTGATGCAGCAAGTGCAGCAGCAGCAGCAGCAGCAGCAGCAGGACTGCAACGCAAGGCAGAGATGCAAAGCTTTCAGTTAGTGGGGTGGGACCCTTGCTTATCAGCCACAGTGATTTCTTCTGATGCCGCAGATGCTGCAGCAGCAAGACTAGAATGCAAGGCAGGCAGGTGAAGCTTGCAATGAGTGGGGCTGCAAGCCTTGGTCATCAACTATACCACACTCTTCTCTACTGATGCAGCAAGTGCAGCAGCAGCAGGAATATATTGTAAGGCAGATAGGCAAAGCTTACAGTAAGTGGGGTGGGAGACTTGATCATGCGCTTGGGGGCTGACTTGTTGGCGCGTTTGCCGTACATGCCCTTCAGGCTCAGAGTGGCACGCTGTAATGTGTCAGGATCCCAGAAGAACCCTGGCTGGATGCCACGCACAACCACAGGCTTGCCAATCTGACAGAACTGCTGCTGAAAGACCCTGCAGGTTATAGAGCGGAGAAACTGAGTAATTTCATGTGGTACGTGCAGCAGACTTCCTTGGCATGTGCTTGCCAGGTGGCACAACTGCTGCTGGAGAACTCTGCAGGCCATGGAGCAAACAGCATTTCTCAATGCCGCAAGGTACATGTACCAGATACCATCACAGGCTTGCCCATTTTGCAGGGCTGTTGCTGAAAGACTCTGCAGGCAACAGAGTAGAAACATTTTGCCAAATCCATACAGTACATGCACCAGATCCCTCTTGTCGTGGGTGTGCTAACCTGGCAAGACTGCCGACGAAAGTCTCTGTAGGCGACAAAGCAGACAGTAGCGTACAATGCCATCAGCAATGCAATACAATGCCACCAGCAATGCAACACAGGCCATTTGGTGACGAGAAACGCCAGGCTGATTGCAACTAAACAAGCAAAAGACGATTTATGTAGCTTGCGGAGAATGCATGGCTGATTGGTGAAGCAGCTGTTGCGATTGAGAACAGCGGTCATTCAGCAGCCAAAGACCCTTCACGAGAATCAAATTCAGCAATGCTCCCTAACAAGTCACTAGCAGACTTGTGCCAGCACAGCGCTCATGCAATTTGACAGACCCAAAATATGCAGACCAGGCTGCAATCAACTTAGCAAAAGGGCTTTGCTGTCCTGACCTAGAGTTCTCTATGCGCTTCTCAGAGTCCATTGCACAGTCAGCAGCATCGGGGGTCCACAGATAGTTGGAGGCGGCAGCATTGTGCCCGCCCTGACGCACAGCAGTGAGGCGTTTGTCCACAGCGGTCACTGCTCCCCAGTCTGGGCCCTGTTGATATACAGCAAGCTTGGGTGAGTGGAGCTGACACGGTCAATATGTGACAGAAAGGGCGCTGAAGGTATAGTCTCCTGACAGGTATGTATGACAACTGGATATGCATTGCTCTGCCAGACCAGCAATCTCAAGGCACCTTTGTGTCAAACGCAAGTTTCTTGACATACAGGAGTTCACTGGTACTTAGTGTCCAAAACAGGACCTCAAGACTGCGTGATTATTAATACCAATGCAAACCTGTAGAACCCTGACACATTGCCATAAGCAGACCAAGACATGTAGCACAGCATGCAGGCTGACCTGCTCATGAGGCGCAACAGCTGACATAGCAGCTGCACTTGTCCCAGCACCTTCAGCATTGCTGCCCTCAGCACCTGGGGCAGCGCTGACTGCCCTGCCCTGCTTCTCCTGCCTACCAGGCCGTTTTCTCTGCTTCTGTGCACCTTCAGCGTCAACAGCATCACCTTCTGCTTGCTCCTGCATGGGTGCTGGCTGCGCGTCCATTGGCGCTGCCCTGTCTGCTGCAGTTTGAGCAGCAGGTTCTGTGCCTGCTGGCCTGATAGGCGGTGCAGCTGCTGCCTCAGCCTCAGCTTCTGGCCCAGGTGCAGCTTGGGCAGCAGTTTGCTGCCTAGCAGCATCTAGCCTGGCAGCTGCTGCTGGCTGGGCTTGTGGAGGGGCGGGCTGTGGGCCAGCAGGGACAGCTGCAGCATGAAGGGCAGGGCCAGGGGCTTGGTACAAGGGCAGGGGCTCCCTACGTGCCTGGCCCTGTCTCTTTGGCCCCTGATCTACAGCCTGTACGTCCTGTGCAGCGGCTGCAGCAGCGGCCTTCTGGGCCTTGTAGTGTTGCCTGGTGGACTTGAGGTCTCTGCGTACCTTTGTGCAGCGTAGGCTGGCCTCCTCAGCAAAAAGCATGAACTTATGCACCTGGTTGCTAGGCACATGTGAGTCCCCATTCGCTGCTGTTTCAATGGACATGCTGATAATTGACCACAGGGGCTGTATTGCGCGGAGCATGTTGCGGTGGAATATGTTAAGGGTGGGGGGGTTAGTGGCTTTGGCTGACTTGGCTGGAAGGCATACATTACTGTCAGCACTGTTGCCGCTGCTGCTACTGCCAACATTGCGTGTCACCTCGGACTGAGGACCTGCCCTGCCCTCAGCCTCAGCAATGCCCTGATCTGCCTCATCTTGTTCCTGCAACTCCACATCTTGCATTGGATGGTCTGCTGCAGCCATGCCGTCATGACCAAGATCCATCTGCTCAGCTTGCTGTTGCACAGCCAAGTCGTGGTCACCGAGCTGGTCAAATTGCTCCTGAGCAGGCAAGTGTGCCTGGCGCGCTTGCTGAGGCTGGCTGAGTGCAGATGGTCTATGTGAGGCTGGAGGGGGCTCAGGGGTGTCCTGGCAAACTGCCGTGCCGTCTCGAGCTGCCAGGGGCACTTCGGTCAATGCCCTGGCAGGTCTCAATCTGGACCTGCCTCTTGCACTGCCAGCCTGCTCAACTGCCTGTACCACAGCCAGAAGTTTCATCAAATAGCCACAGATTGCCACACATCTGACTTGTTGGATGCATGTCAGCTTAATATACTGAACCACACAGTTGGTATATTGAGGTGCAGATGCCGGGCAATGCTGGCATGCAGCAGAGAAACGTTGAACATCTGAGCAAACTTGGGGACCAACTTGCTATGTTACACCATCTTGGAGAGCCACAAGTGCAGTTTCATAAATCGGCTTCAACAGTCTGTGCAAGCATACAGCTGCTCAACGATGGTGTACAAGGCATGCAAGTTGGATGGCAATATACCTGATCAGCTGCCGTCGCTGCGTTTGTTTCAGCTCTGTCGGCTTGCTGGCCTGAATTAGACGGATCAGCTCGTTTCTGCATTGCCTGGCTCAAGTGCCTGGGCTCCACAGGACCTGCAACACATAGCAGCAGCATGAAGAAATGTAAAGTCAACAACTTAAGAAGCTATTGACCTGTGAGACGCGAGCAGATGGGCAGGGGGCATTGCATCAAAGCATGCCTATGAGCAAAGTCACACAGAAACAGCTAGGTGTCAGTTAAGCTTGTACGCTTGTTGTACGCGCGTTGTAACTGCTTGGAAAGAGTGTGCACACCAACAACTGCTGACAGCTGGGGCAGCAGAGGATGCTGGTCAGAGAAGAAGTCAACGTGTGACCCAATGCTGCGCAGTGCACAGTCAACTTGCCTGAGTCCTGCTGAGACGACTCATAGGAGTATTCTGGCCCATTGCCATACACCCACCAGATCATCTCTCGATCAGCCATCACCTCCGCTTCTGCCTCCGCATCTTCTTCTTCATGGTCCTCGCCAGATGGAGAGTTGCTTTTCCTGACCTTCTTCTGCTTCTTGACAGGCAGGTTTGGGGGACCAGCACCAGCAAGGGCACGCTGGTTCTCTGGAGTAGCATGGAAGTCCCAAATGTGGCTGCGGCCAGCATCAACACCGTACTCCTTCAATACCTGCACCAGGCAAGCAGCCTTTGCAGACACCAAGAAATGACCTGTCAAGACCAGTGTTGAACAATGTCAGCATCTGCAATGCTACACAAGATTGCTGCCTGGCTCAGTCTGATTGATGGCGCAATGCACGAAGGCAGTGCTGCTTGCAAGGGTCCAGACTCATTGTCTTTGCTGTCCAAACTGTTTGGAGATGCCTGTGTAGTTTGTCTGCTGATTCAAAAAAAAACGGTTCAAAGGGATTGTACAGAGCTGAAGCAGGTATCAACATGCAGAAACGCATTGCAGCATTGCGTACATGCCACCGAGCACCAATGCACCTGTGCATGTGAGTAATGAAGCAATAACGCAGTAACAGCACAACTTTCAGTTGCCAATATACTGAGGCGATCTGTAAAGTAAGTTGCAGCCTTTACAAAGTAGCAGCAAATTTTTATTGCAAACCAGTCACAGGCATGCTGACATGCAAGATACAACACAACCTCACCTGACCGATAGATGCCAAAGCTGTGTTGATGGGAGCATCAAAGCGTCGCACAAGGTGCATAGCCGCCTCACACTTGCCACACACCACATCCTGAAGGCACAGATGACTGCTCAATGAACAGAGCAAGCTGTGTATCAGTGCAATGTCATGCTATTGCTTGATGCAGAAACCAGCGCAGACATGTAACAATCCCTCAACATGTCACATGCACATGCTCTCATGATTCAAAGAGGCAACAGCTTGCAAGGTTGTTGAGCTGCCACCAGTATGTTCTGCTCAAACAGCCAGGGCGTGAATCAAAAGTCACGTGCAGCTGCAGGTACTCAATTCAAAAGCAGCAGACCCTGAACTTGCCTGGTTCTCCTTGCGCGTGGCGTGACAGCATCTGACGCAGGCATCATAGTCCCCACACTGGCTGCATGTGCGGTGCACATCAGTGATACAGGCAGCGCATGCATCGCACTGCATCCTCTCAGCCAGCTCAACCTTGCGAATGGACTTCAGGTCTATTTGCTTGCCGTCGTTGCCAGCTGCCACCTACATGTCAGCACTTTCTGCTTAAGTGGCTGCTGATATGCCTGATTCACTGATGCAACACTGATGCAACACAAGGAAAAGCAGCAGGGACAGTCATGCAAGCTGGCAGGTTGCATGTTGATCAAAGATTGCTAGAGGTGGTGACAACAGAAGCTGTACAGTATCATGCAATCACGGTGATAGCTGCAGCAAGCCAACAGCTCAATCGCATGATGTGATGCATACAAATTGTGACCTCTGCCCTGATGCATGCCTTGTGGAACTTGACAGGCAACACCGTCAGCATGCATGTTTGTGGCCCGTGGCATGTCAGTACGGCTTGGATTGTGCAAGATACACAGATTACATTGGGGTCTGACCTCCTCATCTCTTGCTGTCAGATAGGCGTCTACGTGGGGTTTGAGCACCGCCAGCATGTGGGTCGCAAACTCCCTGCGCTGCAGTTCATCAAACACCGGCGCCCCACCACCAACAGTGTTGCATGGCTTGCTCATGCATCGCTTGCAGGCGCAGATGCCGAGGCACTTTGGACACCATCCCTTGTCAAACTTGGCAAGCTGCTCTTCTGTCACCTGTGGGGTGGTTGCATACTTAGCCCTCCACTTGTGTGAGCACCTGCAGCATTCATCCTTCTGTCATATGCATTGACCGAGGTGTGAGCGCAGCTGCTGGACCTGAGCCAGTCATCAGTGTTCAAGCAGCTGCCTGGGAAACGTAACAAGTGCACAGGGAAGTGCCTTTTGCATGAACACACAAAGAGCACAGGTCATAAAATGCTAGCTCTGCATTCAAGTCAATTCATGATGAGCAGAAGGACCAGAAGAAAGTAACGGCCCAGAACATGCTGACATCTGGAGGTCTGTGCAACTTAGCTAGCATGTAGCATTGCCATTGCCAAGAGTGCTTGTTCAGTGAGGAACTGAGTGGCAAGGAACATGCCGTTCCCCAATTAGCTTCGGTGGTCAACACAACAGAGGGTTGTGAAAAGAGTGAAGTTGCTTACGTTCCACACATGGATATACCACAGGCGTCTAGTTCTGCCATTGCGCTTTTACATCTGTGGGGAATATGCGATCTTTGACAGTCATGGCAAGCTGCTGTTATCCCGGCACAGTCCACCTGCACAAGAATCAGCTGTGGGTACAACTCTTACTCAGCTGCTTGCTTGCGATTTGCAGACAAGATGCACCTTCAGCTTGCGTGGCCCTTCCAGCAGCCGATTGGTCGTCCAGTAGCTGACAGGCTCATCTGGTGTTCTCTCTCTGTGACAGCACAGCAGCATGTTCAAGGGGACACTACCTCCACCGTAGCGTTGCATTCAGAGCACAAGTCAATAGCTGCTGTTGGTCTTCTGCATGCGGCTGGGCTGGACTTGATTGGCATTGACTGACCTGTCAACCGCTTTCGTGGCGCGCTGAGCTGACTTGCCATCTTTGGCTTTGTTACCCGCCATGCCCCGGGCCAAAAGCTTACGACCGGCGCCTTGCCTGTGCTGCTTGACACCAGTAGCCTGTTTACAAGTGGTGCAATCTCCGGTCCGGGTCTTTGGCGTGCAGATGCGTCAGGCCTTTGCCTTGAGAGACTGAGACGTTCAGTCAAGATCCCTTGACGCAAGACGAACAGCTGATTGGCGAGCTACATCCAATGACGTGAGGATCAAGAAGCTACGACATGTGTACGATCCGATGCGATGCCTGCAGAAAGGGTGGAGTCCAAGAAGCTACAGAAAGAAGTGCATGCTTTGCCGCCGAGCGTTGTCACGCGCGTAGCGCGTTGCCACCGTGAAAGGACCGTCAGAATGAGTCATCAGGACAGACCCCAAAGGACAGACTGTAAGTTGTACCCCGACACATCCGTTCAGCTGGCCAGACAGGGTTGTCCCTCTCTCGACCGGGCTTACATTTTGGAACACAGGTGCGTTGCACCGCTACCAAATACCAGATGTATTGCTTCATTGCAACATGCATATTGCGAAATGCACTGGTAGGGCAAGCTTGAGCTTGAGCGGCAACATTGAAACCCATATCAAAGCAACGATGAAGCCCCACAGCTTTCAACGTACGTACTGCACTATGATACACGCATTAGGTGCAATGACATGACTACATCACAAGCTAGCACAAAACTTCTAAATGCCCAGAAGCATCATCATAATGATTGCGGAATGCCTACGCTTGCGCCGGATCTTTGCTGCTCAAATCTAGTACCTTGCCAGTGATACGGGTATACATCTCTAATACATCCTCTACTGTTGTTTCGAAATGTGAGGTGGCATCATATCCCTTGGAGATGAATGCCTTGTCCCTTTGACCGCTCTCGTTTGGCTCATGTACATCTGTCACTTCAACAAACTTCTCATCAACACTGCCAAGAAGCGCTAGACCTGCAAAAGATCCCACGACCAGGTTTGCCTTCTGTGCAACAAAAGCATGCCACATCTGCTTGGCACAGGTACAACAATCATACACAGCAGCTCTGACTGCAGGCGCATGCTGGACAGCTGACTCTGACTGAGGCAGCATGTACTGCCAAAATGTGTTCAGGCAGCATAGGGCAGGAGCAACAAAGCACCTTTGGCAGAAACTGCTCTGCAGCTAATGTTGGTGGATTGTCAAAGTTCAGACAAGACAAGACAGCAAGGATGTGTGCTGTCACAACCTACAGTGTCTGATGCGCATGCGCTGAAGGTGCGCAATGCACAGCGCAGTGCGATACACAGGGCAAAAGGTCACGAAGCACAGTACAAAAGAGTGTATGGCATCATAGACAGTTGTGCATCAAGGTATACCTGGTAGCAGCTCATTCTCTGGCTGACTGGTCTCTACTGTTGTGCTGACAAAGGCAATCCACATGTCTTTGGCTGCAACATTGTGCTGGTAGGAACAGCAAAACACGTAGATGTCTGACCGCCTATTGACCTGCAGGACAGCCACAACATGCTTCATGTGTTGGTGTGATCGCCTTTTGTCTTGCTTCATGTCATCTTGTGCTATCACATGCTGAAGACTCACGATAGGAAAACAGCATCCAGGGTGTCTTTTTGGTATAGTGTGCATGCAGCCTGCTCACAGGCAGACTGTACAGTGTTGCTTGCCAATCACCTCATGGCCCAGTCAGTCTGTGCACAAGGCTCCTTGAGGGCCATGAGGTGATTGGCAAGCAATCAGGGCAAAACAAACACAGCGCAGGTCAGCTCAGACACAGTGTCAACACAACAACAGGTCAGCACTGACATTTCAATGAGCCCACGACAGAACAGCAGAAATGGGGGAGGAACTGAGGCAAGGCCAGGCAAGGCAAGGCAATCCGAGACAATGTCTATATTGTGCAGTGTCAATCAGAGTGACACAGTGTCAGAGCAAGACAAGACAGGACGGGCTCTTTATTGTGTAGTGTCCTGGAAGGTGACGTGTTGCAGCAGCACAGGAGTGTACCTGTTTCTGTGGGATGATGATCTGTGCACTGGGGGCGTTGTTGGTGCTGGGGATGGGGTGGCTGAGCAGGCACATGGCACGCACCACCTGACTTGTGCGCCGCACCCTGTTAGGGAAGTAGCTGGGGTCCCCGACCACCTGCACACAGTGTGGGTCAAGTTGATGAGTCCCTGAGCCACCGATTTATCAATCAGGTCATCATCGAGTTGATGACCTGCTGTGGCCGACATCACCTGACTTGTGTGCCTCACCCTTTTTGTGAAGTAGCTGGGGTTGCCTACCACCTGCACAGCACCTTAAGAGTTTCACCTGGAGTCAAGACCTCCCTTACCTTGCTTAAACCAACTAGAACTACATAGTTCATGCACACAGTGCTGAGTAGGATGTTTTGTGCCGCGAACCACTTTTGCTTTTGAGTGTCATGTCTGATGCAATGCTGCACTCAAGCAATGAGTGGCTTGTGGATCGCAGGTGCCTAGTCACTGCACCTACATGCAGGTCTGCAGTTGCAGCTTGCAGAATGATGCACTAGTGGGCAGCGAGACACTTGTATGCTTAGTATTGTCATGATCGACGTGTGAGATTTTTTAAAAAAAAGTGGGTTTATTTCTGTCTAACTTTCAGGTCATCTCACCAAAAGCTGCAGCAAGGTCCTATGCAACAGGCAGACACCAATGCACACAAATCTGACACCCGTGCTAGAATGTATCACGTACTATCACTACTATCAATGCAGTCACAACAGACAAGCTGGGCAGATGCACTCACCAAATTTGCTTTGGCTGTCTCGCCTTCGCTCTTGACGCCCACTGCTTTGCCGTCCTCATACACCACTTCTACATCAGGCTTGGCCAGCATGTAGGTGCCTCCATACACTGCACTCAGCCGGGCAAACGCCTGCAACATGCCAAACAGCCTTGTCACCAGTGCACCCATCTATTAGGCAAAGCTCAATGCGCCATGAAGCACAGTTCAAAGCGCTCTGCTGAGTAGAGAGACTGTACTGCGTCCAGCCGTCTAAACGCCTGCAACATGCGAAGTAGGATTGCCAACATTGACCCGGTCACAAGCTTTGCTGACATGCTACCGTGAACCATGGACAGATGCCATGAACATTGGTGGTGACAATGCCTGTAATGCTGCTGCGTACTGTGCAAGCTTCCAATCTGCAGGAGGGCTCCTAGGTTGTACAGTAAACTCTCTTTGTAACGACTGCTTTGGTCATCAAGAAACTTGTCCTTACATCAAATTGTCCTTACTCAGAGGGGCGACTGCAGTCAGAATGCAGTGACTGGTTACCAATGGCGCTGTCCTTACATCAAGATTGTCCTTACATCGAGTGTCCTTAGAACGAGAGATTACTGTACCCCTGTGAGGTTAGAGACAGTCCAAAACAACACATCAAACAAAGTTTTATGAATCACTGACCTGTGGTAGCTCCCCTGCCCGTACAGGAGCCAGAAGTAGGGGGAGGAGAGTTTGAAGTAAAACACAGTTGACTGTGAAGTCAATGCAGTCAATACCTCCAGGAAACAATGCAGAGAACAAAAGCAATCAAACATGGACTACCAGAGAAAACACAAGTGTGTTGACCTGTGGTAGCTTCCCTAGACCATAGAGGGGTAGATGAAGGGGTAGGAGAGCTTGAAGTAGGGACAAACTGTGTGACGAAAACCCGTCAAGAACACAGTGAGAAATACAACAAACAAGCCTTTACAAACTGAAAAACAAAGAAAAGAAACATGAGTGCTGACCTGTGGTAGCTCCCTGAAACCCTAGAGGGGGTAGATGGAGAGGCAGGCCATACCCTCAAACCAGGTATTGCATGCAGTTTTGCAAGTATGCACAATGCATGGCGTACAGGCTCCAAGAAGCTTGACATTCGTTGGATGCATGAGTCAATGCTGGAGCACCTGTGCCGCAAGACGTGTACTGAATTTTAAAAAATCTGACCTGTGGTGGTTCCCCCAACAATAGAGGGGGTAGATGTAGGGGGTGGCTGTCCCCTCAAACTGGGTTAGGCTGATGCAGTACAGCTTCATTTTCATGACTGTGTCATAGGCAGGCTGAGTCATATGTCAAGACAGGCTCTGAGGCAGCAAATGCACTTGCTACATCAACAACAGACTGAAGAATCCAAGCACACCAAAAAAATCCAAAAATGAAAGGAAAAGGCAGTAAGTCTGATTCCATGGCAGCTGCCCTAGGCCGTAGAGGGGATAGATGTAGCAGGGGGACAATTTGATCAAGAGACAGTCCTGTTAGGATCCAATGCAGTTGTTGCAGCAAGGAAACACTATACGAGGTGCTGACCTGTGGCAGCTCACCCAGTCACTTATGAGCTTTGCTAAATTCAAGCAAACAAAGATGGTACAAGGTGGTGACCTGTAGAAGATCCGGCAGCCATACAGGGCAAGGACACCTTTGATGAAAGCCAATGCAGTCACTACACCAAAGAAACACTGTAGGTTTCTGACCTGTGGCAGCTCCCCTAGACCGTAGAGGGGGTAGATGTAGGGGCTAGCTGTGCCCTCAAACCGCGTCAGGCTGTTGTAGTACAGCTTCACTTTCATGACTGTGTCATAGGCAGGCTGCCCCATGTATGAGTCATCTCTGTGCAGTGCTATGGCATGACCAATGAAGTCAATGGTCATTTCGCCCAACCCAAACTGCTTGTACACATCTGTCATTGACAGCCGCCGCAAGTTCATGCCTTGATGGGTTTTGGGGTTTGCCTCGTCATAGTTTTGCACAAACCTGCATGGTTAAACAATGAGATCTTGACTCACAGCCATGAGAATGCATAGTCACTGCTGCAAACCAATTTGGTTTTGCAAAGTGGGCACAGCGTGCTGTTAGAGGGCTTGATCAGGATCCAGATTCAGGGATGCACAGCTTGTGAAGTATTGCAATGGCAGACAATTGCCTGGCTTAACAACAATCTGCTGCCCAGCCGCGCATGTATATGCGAACTTTGCTCGTGTTATAGACTCATTTGCAATGTGGGGACACGCTAATCATCCAGGTTGTGCAGCTTGAAGGCTTATTCCTGGCTTGTCAGTCAAAAAATCAATAAGAATTACAACATGAACAGTTGCAAGGCCAGAGAGCATGGGCAGTGCAAAGCTTGCCTTATGAATGCGCATTGCATGTGAGCATTTCGATTGTATACTCATGAGAAAAACTTCAAACTCTAGGTTTTTTAGCAGGCCCATAATTGAGATGAGAATGCAAAGCTTGCCTCATGGATGCACATCATACATGCACCGTTCCATTGTGTACTTACGAAAAGAATTTGCGAGCTCTATTCTTTTCTAGCAGACCCATCAGGGGCGATCTGAGGGCCTCCATGTCAGTGGCCGGCACCTTCTGCACCACGTTCTTGCTCAGCACAAAGCTGCCATCAACAGCCTTAAATTCTAGGTACTTGGTCACGTCTGCAGTAACAACCAGAGTAAGAGCAATAGCCATAGTAACAGCCACAGTAATTGAAGCGGTCGCAGTGCATTGTACATTGTACATGTCAGAACCACAGCCACATTCTTGCTCAGCACAGAGCTGCCATCAACAGCCTGAAAATCCAGGTACTTGGTCACATCTGCAGCAACAGCCAAAGTAAGAATTAAGTGAGGTACTGGGTCACATGTGGAATATCACTTGCAGTCATAACAAAAGTCACAACATCATCTTCTGCTGTAAGAGCCTCATTCTTGCTCAGAACAAAGCTGTCATGAACAGCTTTGAGCTCCAGATACTTGGTCACATCTGCAATGACATATGCTTTCTGCTCAACACATAGCTGCAATCAACAGCCTTAGAATACAGGTACTTGATCAAAGCTCTGCTCTGATCTTGTGCCATCTATTGCCATCAACAGACAGAAAGCATGAGATGGCTGCAGTACCTGTATGTACCAGCACTCGCACCAGCTCACCGCCAGCCATGATGAACTTAGGCACCATGTCCACATTGTAGTCCCTGCTAGAGCCCAGCTTGGTTGGGGGCTTTTGACCAGGTCTAAAGCGCTCATACAACTGCAGGCAGAGGCTTTTGACAAGGCGTTCTGTGATGCAAAAAGCATGCTGTTTGACGAACTGCAGTGGTTCCCGGTATCAGATCGGACCTGATTCAAGTTCAGCGACGCCGATTGGCCTCCATAATAGTTGTTGCGGTCGATGTGCAGCACCTGCACAATGATGCAAGAGTGTGCGTTGCAGCCAGGCGTCTGATTGGAAGAAATGCAGCATCCGCAAAAACAAGATGAAGTGACAATGCAGTCACCTTCAAGCCGTCGACGGACAGCAGACCGCTGATGATGCACTCCTTCAGGCCAGTGCCAAGCACGATCGCGTCATATGAGGCGTCCATACTGCGCGCAGACGCCCAATTGCTTCAATACTTCTTGACTGACGCTGGGATCACGCTTGTTTACCCTGGCACGCGCAGCGTTGCGTTGCGACACCGCCCACGGTCATGGCATCGGTCAACTTGCAACGTCACAAAGGGGGGAGGGGGCGAGGGCCCCCGGGGGCTGGTCAACAGGGTCAAGGCTGAGTCTTTGCACTTCTTGGTGCAACACAAAACTGTGCCACCGCATTGCAGGCGCCTGTCGAGCATTCAATTAGTCAGCAAATATGCTGAAAAGCAAGAGGAAGCAATGGTCTTGCCTACAGCGATTGCCAGAGGGTCATGCCTGCCTGAAGTCAGAATGTTTGCATTAGTTGCTGACAGCACATCTCAATGCATGTATGCCTACAAGGTACTCATTGCTTGAAAAGGAGATGCGTGCAATCGACCACATCCTACCTGTCAACTCCATGCATGATGTCCTGTGATGCCATGCTGTGCACCTGCAAGTCTGCTGGGAGCCTTGTAAATATTGGAATAAATTGCAACAAAGCTTACTCTGCAACAACTGGTATTTGTGACTTGACGCTGAGTCAAGACGTGCAGCGTTGCTGCTGTTGCAATTTGCACAGCATGTTCTTGATTCAAGAAGAGCTTGAAGAACGTTGAAGGAGCTGCCCGCCAGCAGATCAGTCTGATCAAAAGTTTACATGCACCTTGGACAAAGATGTATGACAGGCAGCATGACGTCAGTCAGCTTGCATCTGACCACACACACTATGGATGCTAATGTTTGTCTTGATGTGGCATAGCACTCAGTCAAAACCACGATGTACATGCGCCCGAGTGACCCTCTGCAGTGCTACATGGAAGGCTGCAACACGTAGTGGAATGTTTTTCTGGTTGTGCACTTCCCAGATGGCCGCAAAAGCATCAGTCATTGCCTTGTCTAGTCTCCTGTTGACCTCTTCTTCTTCCCACCTGCAATGGCACACAGTCAGACAAAGATCTTGCACCTGCTTCCAGAGCTAACAAGTAGGCAAACTGTTGCAGCAGAGAGGTACCATTGCTGTTGCTCAACAGCAGCATACAACACACAAACAATTGATTCAGCACCATGCAGCATATTTGCATTGTGTGATTTGACCGCTGCATCATGCAATGCACTGAAAAGGCACACGCGATGACAGTTACTGTCATGGACGTATTTTGAAATGCCACCTGAAGTTCTGCAGATTCTGCACCCACTCAAAGAAGCTGACAGTGACACCACCGCCATTGGTGTAGATGTCTGGCAGGACCGTGATGCCTCGGTCTCGCAGGATCTTGTCACCCTGCAATGCACACAGCCTTGACTACTGGGTTCAGCTTGACTTGCACAACAGCCACTGAGTCTCCAAGCCTAACAGAGAGGAATGCAACATGAACACTTAACTAAGAGTGACCTATAGTGCCTTTTGTTGCAGAAGAGACTGCCAAAGGCAGTGTACTGTATGTACTCCCAACAAAGCTATAAATACACTGCATTGCTGTACTAGCATGTGCAGCAAGACAGTAGGCAAGCTGCACAATGTCAGCGATTGCGGAAGCTCACATTTGGTGTTGTGGGTCCGTTTGCAGCCTCCACTACAAACTGGCAGTTGAGCTTGCTAGCGTTATCTGAGGTGATGACATTGCCAATGGCCGCTGGAACCAACACATCGCACTGCTCATACAGCACTGCATCCTTGTCCATTGCCTCCCCTGCAATGCATCTCATGCTCTCAATCATTGAGCAGCTCAAAAATGATGATTCATCCAGCAGCGACGTGTCACACAGCTCAAACAGCATGTCACACAGCTCAAACTGTCCTTGTCCATCGCCTCCCATGCATGCAATGCTGTTCAGTACTTGATGACTCAATAATGGCTGCCTTTCCAGCACCATCAATGTCTGAGGTGTTGACACTGCCAATGGCTGCTGGAAACAGCACACAGCACTGCTCATACAGCACAGTGTCCTTGTCCATTGCCTCCACTGCAATGCATGCAATATTGTCAGTCACTGAACGACTCAATAACGATGATTCGTCTAGCACCAACACGTTGCACTGGTCATACAGCATGGCATTCATGTCCATGGGGCTCCCTGCAATGCATCCCAATTGCTCAGAGAGTTTGTTTCCATTTCAATCTTCAAAGCCTGCCTGTTATCCATGTATCACTAGCCAGACTCCAGTAGCTGTGATATACAGGCACGCTTGTGGTCCATGGATCACACTAGGCACTCAACTTATGCATCCAAATGTCCAGCCCTAGGTCAACACGTGTCACAACAAGGCAATGCAGCTTACCCCCTGGAAAGTCTGCTAGTTTGGCACCGGTAGCGAGGTGGGCTCTGAGGGCGGGGATGTCCAAGCCTTGGCTGTTCCTGACTGCCCCAAAGGCGTCTGAGGCAGCCAGCACCTTGCCCCCTTGCTCATGGAAGATGGCAGCTGCCCAAGCACCCACATTGCCAAATCCCTGTCGCAGGCACAACAGCATGACCAGCAATTCTGTTGTCATCGTTTTACTTGCTTTCGGTTGCTTCAAATGCATGTAATGCTGCCAGCACCCTGCTCCCTTGCCCATGAAAATGGCAGCCGTCCAAGCACCCACATTGCCAAAACCCTGTTGCAACCAGAACAGTGTAGTCATCATTGATGTTGCTGGTGTCTTGAACTGGTCAGCTGGTGATTAAAGGATTTGTGTCTAGTGGTTCTGACTGCCCCAAGACGCCTGAGGTTGCTAGCACCTTACCATATTGCTCATGAAAGATGGCAGCTGCCCAGGCGCCAACATTGCCAAAACCCTGTTGCAACCCAAAATGTGTTCATCAGTCTGGTTGCTTTTGGTCACACCAGGCCTGAGTGTGTTGTGTTTGGTGGGTGGCTAAGCCTTGGCTATTGTTCACTGCCCCAGACGCGTCTGAGGCTGCTAGCACCTTGCCCTTTTTGCTCATTGAAGATGGCAGTTGCCCAGGCGCCCGCATTGCCAAAACCCTGTTGCGACCAAAATATGACAGCGCTCACAAGATAGACCATAGGAGACCAGGTGCCACGTGCAATTTGCATCATTGCTGCAAATGTGCAGTTGCCATTGCTGTGACAGCTTCAACCGTCTTGCAGCTCTCATTTGCAGCTGTAGAGACTGTCTTGTTGTGTGCAGCGTCAACTGTGTGGGGTTCAGGGTGACACAAAGTGTACACTTGGTCATCAAAGACTCAGCAGTAGGTTGTACGCTGTGCTGCTGCAGGACATTCCTGTGTTCTTTGCAGTGGCATGCAAATACCACACAGATTGACAGCATGACACTGCTACAGCAGCAAGCTGCAAAGCCGCAAACTATGCTGCAAGTAGATAGCAATCGATGATCCCAGGTGACCACAACACCAGAAACTTGCCTGGATGACAAAGGTCTTGTTGGCAATGGGCCCAGCATGGGTGTGCTTGAGCAGCTCCCGCGTGGCAAAGACGGTGCCCCGGCCTGTGGCGGCCTCACGCCCCAGGGACCCATGCAGCTGTACTGGCTGCACTCAGCATGATTCAATTTGGTTTGTGGCCTTGAGTCGGCGAGGCAGCGGCAATTTTTTGCTTGCAGGATGCACTGGGAAGAACATAGGCTTGTCTGATGGTTCATCATCCCTGACATAAAGATTTCATCACAGAAGAGTCTCTAGTCACAACATAGCTGCTGGGTCTGCTGAAAATACATACCCAATATATGCTTGAGATGCAATGCTTGAGACTGCACACAGTTGAGGCTGTGGACACAAAAGCAGCAGCATGATGTGCCATGCACAAACATCATGCACGCTACCAGAGCACATCAGCATCAAGTGTTTGACATGACTACATTGCATGGAGGCAGCATTGGACAAGTACACGTTGGCATGCTGTCAGCTATCTACCTGCCCCCAGTCATTAGTGCCCAGCAACAAAAATCTTGACAGCGGCAAGCACATTGCAGGTATTGACAGGTGCAGACAGAGCCCAGCAACAGCAGAGGGGCAGTGTACCTTGCCTGTGACAACAGCCGGTGAGAAGCCTTCAAATTTGGTGTACTCGTCAAAGAACCAGGACATGACGCGGCCATCAGTGTTCATGTCTGGAGCTGGAATGTCCTCTTGAGGTCCTATCACATCCTTGATAGCCTGTTAGGTAACACACCAAGCTGTTGGCTTACACTGGAATACTACAAGAGCCCTGCATGCATTGCCTGTTTGCATGCATGTATTCCGATGCCTGCAGTCTGCTGCGCTGGGTGTGCCCTGAAGACAGCATGAGCGTTTTATGTGCATGCCCTGTCCACTAGTTGATTGCCATACGCCCACATGTGTGAGAGCAGGCAAACAGCAAGCAGATGCAGAAACTAAGCAGCAACCATGCAGCAGATGAGCAGCGAAAGTCAGCCCCAGAATGTCAAAAGTCCGGTGCAAAATACCCATGATTAAGTGAGCAGGCAAAGAGCAACCAGATGCCGCAAGAGTGCCGCAAGTGTCAGCTTGGTCAGCAGCCTCAGGTGGAATGCATGATAGGCTGCAGCTCGCCTGCACCAGCTTCCTTGTCAGTTTCTCAAGCTCTCTTTCGCTCAGCTTCTTTGGATCAACGGTGACGCCACCCTTGGCGCCGCCAAAAGGAATGTCCATCACAGCTGTTTTCCACGTCATCAAACTTGCAAGACTGCAGCAGAGCAGTGCACAATGCTCATATATTCAGGCATGTGCATCAGTGGAGCTGCAAAGCAAGTTGAACACTTGAGCAAGAACATCAGCAAGCAGATGACCAGTCACCTGCGCACGTCATCCAGGTCAACCTGCGGGTGATATCTCAGGCCACCTTTGTACGGACCTCTGCTGTCGTCGTGTTGAACTCGATAGGCGTTGAAACTTTCTATTTGACCGTCGTCCTTTGTGATGACCAGCTCTACAAGCACTTCGCGCTGTGGTGTAAGGAGCAGCCTTTGCAGCTTTTCTGGATACTCCAGCTCCTGCAGGGCCTGCAAAACAGCAAGGCACGGGCGCGCATTACATTCTGACCAATTGCGCCTTCGAGCAGTCTCTGATGTGGTGCTGATCAAGCTCGACTGTCGTGGGTCGAACAGCGACGTAGCGCAAGAGCGATGCCGATGACATGCGTGCTCTCTTGGAAGAAGACTGCAAGCACCTCTTTGATGAAGGTGTTTGTGTTTTCGGAGTGACTGCTTGCGCTTCTCTGTTGCGCATATCGTACAGCCGAGGCCTGCTGCGCAAGTCGGCCAATGCTGCGCAAAGCTCTCAACGCCATCGAGCCGTCGAGTTTTGACAAAGCCTGTCCCTGACGAAGGCTTTGCAGGCGCGCATTGCTGTTGTGCTTGCAGAAGCTGTGTGCTTGTTGCCAAGCTGATGGTGACTAAGCGGATTTGTCATGGATTTGCCTGAAAGCAAGCTGAGCATCTGGGGGCGATGGGGCTTTCAGGCCACGCCAACGCCTGCCAGGTGCTTTCCTCGTTGGGTTTATGACCAAAACAGCTCACGCATCTTACAATTCTCTCGAGCAAGTCATTCAACTGCTTTTTAAACACGTTGTGATGAGAGGGGTCAAGTGATCTTGGCCAAGTTCATAGTCTGTCTGACTCTGGCAAAATAGATGGCAATCGGCACACAAATGCATGCTGCACAATGGTTTGAACATGCAGATATCTGTTTACACAGAGGGCCGGTGACATCAGCACCGTGCTGCTTTTCTGGTGTCCCTGTTTCAGGATTGTTCATTGCCTGTGCAATCCTGTAAAGGGCATCTGTAACAGGACTGAGAGTACCACGAGTGACAGTACTGCAACACAGACTAAAGCTGAGCAACCTGAGACCCAGAGCAAGACAGGCTAACTTCAGTTGCCGGCAAACGCTGCATTGTCTAGATGTAGTGGGCCTTGTTCAGGATGACTCCCTCAAACTTTGTCTGGAACCTGCAACAATACGCCACACAACCTCAGGACCACAACAAGTTGACAGCCATAGATGCTGCAAACAGCACATGCTGCAACACTTGCAACACATATGCATGATGCTGCAAGCAGCAAGTACTGGTACGTTTGCTGCAAACAATAAGGCAAGCAGCATGTGCTGCAATACTTGCTGCATGTGATGTTGCAAGTGGCACATGCTGCTACACCTGCTACAAATGATGCTGCAAGCAGCAAATGCTACTGGGCTTGCTACACAAGATGCTGCAAGCAGCACAGGCTGTTATACCTGCTACATGCGATGTTGCAAGCAGCATGTGTTCATGCTGAGCATGCAGCAGCAGAAACAGCAGCAACAGCAGAAACAGCAGCAGCAGCGGCAATATGAAGCCTGACCATTTCATGGCGTCCTCCTTTGTGACCTTGTGCTGCACGCCAACAGTGCTGACTGCCCGCCTGCGTCTGCCTACTCTGTAGCCTGGCCTTTCAAGCACAACGTAGAAGTCCATGCCTGCAATGCATGTACTGTAAGCAAGCAATCAAGTTTGCAGACCACAAATGCTGATACAGTGAACTCTCGTTGTAAGGACACTTGATGTAAGGACAATCTCGATGTAAGGACCACGGCATTTGTAACCAATCACTACTTTCTGACTGCAGGGGTCCCTCTTGAGTAAGGACAATTCAATGTAAGGACAAATTTCTTGGTAACAAAAGCAGTCGTTATAAGGAGAATTTGCTGCAGATGACACAACATACCCCAGGTTGTGCGTTGGCAAGGGTACAGATGATGAGGGTATTTGCAGTACGTCAGCACAGTCAAAGTAAATCTTCTTTCTAGTTGCCAATTTTTCCAAGTGTAGCATGTTTCTTGCATCAACAAGAAGCTTGTTGGTGCAGCAAGACCCATGACAATGCTCTGGCACCAAGCTCATACAAATTGCATCGTAATCAGACATCGCAACATGTAATTTGAGGTGCAATTGATGGGTTGCAGTTCCTGCTGTATGCAAGCCCATCTTTCAATAACACGCAGCACATCTGTATACATGAATAAGGGTCTGACTTTGCAGCATTTCCCTACAGGCATTTCAGGTTGCAATTTTGAGCTGCAGATACTGCTGCTCTGATGAGTAACAAGGAAACAGCACTTGCAAGCTCACCGTAAATGCCTGTGGATGGGTCATATTTGATACCCAGGTCAATGTGCTCATTGATTCCAAAGCCAAAGTTGCCTGTGTCACTGAAGTTGCGCCTCAGCAGCTCATACTCCTTAACCTTCAATCCGCTTTCCTGCAGTGCATTGCAAAGAAGTCAGCTGAAGCTACATTTGATGAAGCTCAAGCTCCCAAACGCATTACGATCAAATGCATCTTTGTGCCAGCCAGCGCAAATGTGATAAGCGTTTGGTGCTGCTGCAGGCTTGCTGCTGAGTGCTTGCAGAGCTGGCATTGCAGGACACGCGACCACGCGCAAGGCAAAGCTGCCTCATATCTTGTCAATTCATGCTGAAAGAGCTGGCCTGCTGACTTACAATAAGCTGCAGAGCCTTCTCTCCCCTGACTGTGACAAAGCATGAGATCTTCTCATTTCTCCTGATGGCAAAAGTACGCACAGTGTAACGCGCTTTGCCATACACAGGCTGCTGTCCTGTCAATTGCTCCAGCACCTGCAGGACGACTTCTTGCTGCTCGATCGTGTGCTGACAAGCGCGATGCTGAGCTTGCTGAGATCATGAAGCACCGAGCTGGCTTGTATGAGCTAAGAACAAGGCTAAACTGTGAGAGACATGCCTTAGCTGCCTTCGACAGTCTGTCGCCAGACTCTCCGACACAGATGTTCAAGATCAGCTTTGAGACCTTGATGTCCCTCATGGGGTTGTTGGCCTTTTTGTCGTTCTGCAGCAAACGTACACGTTGTGCCTACTGGTGCATCCGCAAGCACTGCTCAACATTCACCTCAACAGGCTGGCAGCAACATGTTCCAGGCACTTACCACCATGGCTGCAAGTTGGACACTGCGTCGCCCTGCCTCTGCAGCGTCGGACAAAAGAGACCGATAGCATGCAGCCTCGGCGGCTTATTGCCTAGCTTGCTACGATTGTTCGTCTCGTGACTAACGCTGAATGTCATGTACCATCTGCATGCAGCAAGCCTGATCGCTGCGTGCTAAGCTAAACTGCAACACTGAGACCGCGCTTCCTGCTGCTGACTTCTGGAGCCGCTGCGAGAAGTTCGGTCTTGATAGACAGTCAGCGTAAAGCGCAGACATCATGAGCAGCGCATTGACGCGCTTGGCTCCCTTAGCACCTCGTCTTACCGCCTCCAATCTTTGCCGGCAACAGCAGAGAGGCTTTGCTGCTGCTGGTAAGTTTAACAGATCATCCGCTGCCGTGGCAGTATTCATGCTGCGTCCTGGTGCCAAGGCAGTATGCTCCGATTGAAGCGTGAAAGGGATCAAACTAAGCCGAGCTGTCTGCAGTCGGGCATGGTGATGCTAAAGTGAACTGCTGGGAACAGCCCACTAATATCAGCAACTGGAAGGAGGAGCATGTAAGCCTCTTCTGACCTCAATGCAAGCACTCCAGCCATACAGTTCACACATGCTGTGACCGTCTGTGCAGATTGTCTTTGCCGTGCTTGGGGCTTGGGGAGTAGGCATTTACAGTGCTATGAAAATCTTTGGAGGAGGAAAGAAGGAGAGCAAGCCTGCAGCAGCTCCAGAACAGCTGGACAAGCACTGAGCACTGCAAGCTTTGCATGATAATGATCATGCCACCACGTCTTAGGTCATAAAGTGTTTCTGAGCTTTATTCAAACTGGCATGCATCCCTGCAGCCACCGGACCAACAATGCTGCTGCCTCAGAGCACTCCTGCCACTGTGCAGTCAAAATGCAGCTGTGTCAGACCCAATGTTGAAGTGCAATCCCCTGACGCCTTTCTTTGTGCGTCGACGTGCTGTAGCTTGCATAGCATTCAGTACAAGTCCTGAGTGGTCAGACTTAGTCATGCAGTGACATAGATATTCAATGTATGTCATATGCAGAGGGACCTTCATTTGACTATGGGGAACATTGCATTTGAGCTGATAAGTAATGTCTTAAGCACTTTGTGTACGCCTTTAAATCTTGCATCTGTACAGTAACACAGCGCCAGGTACTGTCCTGAGGCTGTCCTGAAACTTGCTTGCCAGTGCAGCTGGGCATCACCTCCAGATCAACAACTCAAGCAATGTATTTGCGCATTAAACAGAGTTTGGAAGGAGCCATGCTCACAGAGTAATGCTGAGCCCAGCCCCCAGCTCAAGGGTACTGTGCAGAAGTCATACAAGCAGAATTCTACCCTCATAACATCAGCAGAAATGAAGCAAACAAGAACGAACCTGCACCAATATGAGCACCGAACAGACATTCATAACAATAGCTTGAAAGCTCGATGCCCTGCGTGAGACCAGAGACAGATCAAGAAATTGAAACAAGGTTTGGCGTTATAAAAAGAATGTCATAAGGCTGCAGGCTTCAAGAGGCTTGGAACAAAGTGTCCTCTGGCACACAGCAGCTGAAAATTGTCCCATACACTGTTGACAGCTTATGTGTCTGCCCAGGCTGGTTCTGCTCAAAGAAGCTTCTGTTACAGCACCTAGTGGGGTAGCCTGTACTCTGTTTTTCTTTGTTACACACATTGCCACCAGAGCAGAGGGGTGTATCAATCAGCCGCCGAAAGGAGCCCGGTCTGGAGGAGGCCCTCGTCGTTGTCTTGGGGGCGGTTGTGGGGGCAGGGGGGGTAGACCCCGATTACGGTTCTCAATGGCAGTGTAATCTTCCTCTTCATCAAACATGGATTCGGCGTCGTCTCGGTCACGTATAGGTTGCATGTCAGAGGGCGGCATCTCCCAATAGTTGTCATGCCATCGCAGTGCATACTCCCCTGACCAGCTCTTTCCAGGATGCAACCTGTTACACAGCACATCATACTTTCAGGACACTGTCATACAATGCGTTCGACATGCATATCTTCAGTCCTTTGCGCCATGCAGGCACATCAGGATGCGACCTGGTACAAGGTTTTCAAAGAAGCCATACAATGTACTCACACGAGCGACTCCTTCGACCATTTGCTCTGTTGAGGGGACTGTGATCAGCGTCTCTGTCAGGAGTGAGCATAGCAGCAACAATGCATTGTGATACAGCCATTCAGGGCACTGTCGCAGGCTGCCTTCGCGCAAGTATCTCTGCAGTCATTTGCGCCATTCAAAACAGCCACGGAGGACAATGTCATCAACTGCTCATCAAGCAGTGTGTACGTCATCAGAACCATGCTGCCAACAATCAATGAGTCAATCAGAAAGATGCACAAACAATGAAATGCCTGAGGGACACATCAGGGGACTCACACAGAAATTGTCCACAGTTGACCAATACGTCATGTCTGGCAAATCAAGATGAAGCTGCAAAGCAGGGGCTAGGCAGGGCTTACGTGACAGGGCAGCCACACTGCGCTTCAACAGCTGCACATGGGTACCACTCCCAAGCTTACCATGTAGGGGTCAAAAGCATGAAAACAACATGAAGACAAGGTTGAAGATACAGGTGCAGATGTAGATCTAAATGCAAAGCAGGGGCTAGGTAGGGCTTACTGGCCATACTGAGGTACAATGAGCTGCATGTGGTGACCATGTTTGGGCTTGGTCCATTAGATGCTCAGCGACCAAGAAAACAGACGTGAAGACGCAAGTGCAGATGAAGCAGGGGCTAGGCAAGGCTAACGTGGTAGGCCGGCCATACTGAGCTACAATGAGCTACAAATCAGACCGTGTCTGGGCTTGGTCACACAGATTCTCAACAACTATGCAAACAAGGATGAAGATGAGTGAGCAGGTCAAGATGCAAATGCAAAGCAGGGTCTAGGCAGGGCTTACCTGGCAGGCCAGCCATACTGCGCTCCAACAAGCTGCACATGGTGACCATGGTTGTGACATACTCATGATCAGCAACTACAACACTAAAGTTGAAGACGCAAATGCAGATAAAAATAAAAGTGAGGGAGGGCTCACGTGACTGGTCGGCCGTATTGAGCTCCAACAAGCTGCACATGGTGACCATGTTCCAGTGCATAGTAGTTCTCACTCACCCCCCTGTTGATCACTCCCAGATCTGTCAAGCCTTGCCGCAGCAACACCTCAAAGTGGGTCTGGTCCCCAGGGCCGTACTTGACTGTGGAGTTGTAGGCGTCAATGTACATACGCTCAATGTCGTCATCTGCAGGTCAGGTGTCACACAGGCATGTCAGCTATCAAACAACATGTACGCTAGGCGCTAGTAGCAGCTCCAAGTGGGTCTTGTCGCTGGGGCCACCATTGACTGTGGAAGCATAGGAACCAATATACATACACTTGATGTTGCTGGCTTGCATTTGCTTTTGCTGCAGTTCATGTGTAGCAATCATGCACTTATGCTTCACCAGGACTGATGCACTGGTCATGTGAAGTTTAACAGGGTTGATGTCTAGGCCAGCCCAGTGCTGTTCAGCACATGCACTTGCTGCCTGTAGTTCATAAACCACAGAGGTTGAACATCCAGGACTCTGTCAGGGATGCTGCTAAGCTGATGCAACTACACGTGTGGGTTTCAGGGGTTCCTGAGGTGACGCATGCAAGTGCATGCACCATGTCAGAGGTCCAGTACTCGGTCCTGTGACGAGGTTGATGGTAAGCTAATGCAACTACATGCATGCATTCCGGGGGTTCCTGAGGTGGCCCATGCAAGTGCATGCACCTTTATTAGAGGTCCAGCACTATGTACTTGGACTCACTTGCCAACTCAAAGTAATGAGAGTCTTGACTGCACAGCCTTGATCTTGAGTGGTAAAGACCGTAGGCAATGTAGCTTTTGACACCCTTTACTTTGTCAATGTTTTTGCTGAGCCCAATGCAACTGCAAATATATGCTGCAGGCCCTTCTGAGATGCTGCATGCAAGTGCATAATCATTGTCCCCTTGTCAAAGTTGCCATTGAGCTGATCCGACTTCACACATGCGTTCTAGGCCCTCCTGAGATGATGCATGCAACTGCATGAATACAAGCTATCAGCGAGCAATGCTGAATTGGAAAGAAAGAAAGAAGCGAAAAACAACAGGAATAAAGTGGCTCACCTCCAAAGTCAAGGTAGTGGGAGTTTTGGATGCCCAATCTGGGCCTTGACGGGTTGGGGGCAAAGTCAATGTAGTTCTTGACACCCAGGCCCAGCATCCGCACAAAGATACCTAGCAGAGGATTGTCTCTTTGGGCTTCCATGTCACGACTGGCTAGGTGGGCTCGCATGCCGCCTGTGAATGAGAATGGCTCGTGACCTGCACAACAGCATCATCCGTGCTAACATATCAATCAAGTTCACAAATTTCAGGCACAGCATCCTCACGAAGAACTCAGCAGGGATTTGTCTGCCTGAGCTTGCATATCACGACTGGCCAAGTGACTGCGCATGCCGCCTATGAATGTGAATAGCTCATGCCCTTCATCGTAGCATTAAACATTGCTCACATATTGACAGAGTCCCAGGACCTACAACTAGCATGCTGAGAAAGATACCCGGCAGGGGGTTGTCCGCCTGGGCTTCCATATTGCGGCTGGTCAACTGACTTGGCATGCCGGCAGTGAATGTGGAAGGTTCGTGACCTGAGTTATTTTGTTGCATGAAGATAGAGATGCAAAGCTTTGAGGCCATACTGCTTGTGAAACTTACCAAGGTTGGAGACTCAGGGGTCACTTTGGCAGGAGAGTATCTGTGACACCACTCACACCTAAGCTGATGCATATGCTGCACAATCCCGCTTAGAGTATAGAGTTTAGAATTGCTGCTGCTGATGCTGCTGCAGATGCTGCTGCATCTGTCTTATACCGTAGACTGAGCTGCAGCTGCGCTGTAGCTTGCCGACCACAAGTGCTGAGCATCAACTTACCAAGGTTGGTGATAGTGAGCTCAGTGCGCAACTGCATGGTCTGCTGCTGAGGTTCCGACTCTGGCTCAGGCACGTAGTCTTCGTCTTCTTTGTAGGGGGTTTCAAGTGCATTTGGTAATCTGGGCTGAGTCTCCTCTTCATCTTCTTCTGCATCTGAGTCAGAGTCATCTTTCGGGCGATTTGTGGGTTTGTACTCAGGAAAATCATCTGGAACCATCAGCTGCACCTGCACAGGCGTAACAGAAATTGCTGCATAAGCATATTGCAGTGATTATGGCTCAATTTCTCCTTTCTCTTCAACTGCGTCTGAGTCAAAGTCATCTTTTGGGCAACTTGTGGGCTTGTATTCAGGGGAAATATCTGGAAGCAGCAATTGCACCTGCACAAGCGTCAAACAGGCTGCTACATAGAAAAGCCACATTGATTGTGCTGTATGTAGAGCATGTGAGTGCTGCATACTGTATGTTGATTCAATTAATGCCATGCTTGTCTTCAGAACTCAACAGGAGATACAGACAATGTCAACTGTCAATCGATACTGAATGTGGCATTGGCACCTTGCATTGGAGCACTTGTTGACACAGGCACATAGTATGATTTGATTGATTGACTGATTGAGTTGACACCTGTGCCTACGCGAACGTGACTTAGGTAATAGATATGCCTCACCCTTTTTCTGTAAGCCATACAGCAAGCTAATCCTCCAAAGATGTGCCAACGATGGGGCCAGCACCGCGACTGCATAGGATGACTTGCTCACTGTATAAATGGCATCAAACTGGTCTGGCCACATAGTATGAGTGCACTCATCCATGACAACATGCATTCCTTAATGTGCTTCCCTCTTTGAGGTGAGCATTGCATTCTGCGCATTGCATGGATGGCATCCAAGTGGATTGGACTCTTGTGCATCCGAGTGTTGACTGAAGCATGCAAACAGGGCGACTTGCTTGGTGTTTAGACGGCATCAAAGTGATGTAGCCACTTTGCACAGGAGTATTGGACAGAACAGTCCTGTAGAGTGTTATTTTGTATTGTCTTCCTGACACCAGGATTGCAATCTGCTCACAGTGTAGATGGCACAAAGCATGGTGTGGCTGCTTTGCATAGGACATGCCAGTGTGCATTTGAGGTAACTTCAGAAGCTGTGACCGTCTGCTTCACATCAGCATTGCAATTTGCATAGGAGGCTGCATGCCAGCAAGCAAACAGGGTTCCTTGGGGACTTATGATCGTGCTCTTGCATTCAGCGCTGAAATCCACTTACCAACCAGATGGCATCAAACATGTAAGGCCGCTTTGCATAGAACTTTTCATCCCAGCAGGGATCTCAGGAGCATGTGACTGTCTTCTTGAACTTAACACTACAATGCACTTACTGTGTAGATGGCATCAAACATGTGTGGCCACTTTGCATAGGACGCCGCATTCCATTTGGCATATAGGGTGACTTGGGGGGCAGGGTCAACCCCCAATGACCCTGACTTATCTGACCCTACCACGGACCACTGCACATCCTGGAGGATGCCGTCTATGGGCAGACTTTTATGGGCCCCCACGTTGGGAAAGCAGACGGACATTCCTCCCCTGCACATCAGCAATCACTGCTTGAATTGTGCATTCCTCTGTTCATGACCTGAGTTTGATTGAGTCTCAATGCTGCAAGTGAAGATGATCTGTCGACCCTACCACTAACCACTGCACGTCCTGCAGGATGCCGTCTTAGGGCAGACTTGCATGGGGGACCACAGTAGGAGAGCAGACGCACATTCTCCCCCAGCACGCCAGCAGTCATTGCTGCAGTGTCAATGTCAATGAGCTGACCCTGACTGGGATGAGTAATTGACCATTGTACATCCTGCAGGATGCTGTTCATGGGGAGACTTGCATGAGCGCCCACGTTTGGAAAGCAGACGGACAATTTCACCTTGCATGCCAGCAGTCATGGCTTTAGTGTCAGTGTGCATGACCTCATTATGACTGATGTTAGTGAGGATGCTCCACCACTGACCTCTGCATCTAAGTCGCGCTTAGAGGCTGATCTTTGAGTTGCTTTGAAAGCAAATGTAACAAACTATTCAGTATTGCTGGAAAGCCGTACAACAGAATGTCTGCTTTGAGACATCAGGTGTACGTGTCGCACGAGTCAGATTTTTCATTCTTTTCTTGACACATGTGACTGCTGACATAAGACCCTGCTTCAAGCCTCTGTGCGTGGAGTCCACTCACACAGGGTCCAGAAGCAACATGATATGTCACTTTTTCTGCAAAAGCCATGGGACATGCAGCCGGTATGACAGATATGCCACTATCTTCCTGTTGTGCATCATGCATTATCTTGACGACAACGGCACAAATTGTCTATCTGAGCCATGCATCAAAGAGTGAGCGGCTGCACTCATTAAATCGATCATCCTCAAGTGTGCACTCCTTTTGCATTTTGTTATGAGACAAATTGCTGCATAAAATCATCACCAGCTTGTTAATGGTGCACAAAATGTCAAACAGTTCTGCTGGCACATGCATATGCTGAAGCAAGCAGATGCACTCACTACATGACATCGTTTTCAGGCTGTGCACTGACATGCATCACCTGCTGCCCTTCAGGGCAGTCCAAGACATCACAATGGATCCACGAAGGTACGCCAAAACAATACTGCCACTGGTCTGTGAATGGTGCACTCTTTTCAGGATGACGTAAAGTTGTGTGTGAGGACAAGTAGCTGTACTTACTGGATGATGTCGTCCGCTGGCTGTGCGTTGACGTGCATGAGCTCTTGCCCTTCAGGAGTGGTCCAAGATGTAACGTTGGCTCCATGCAGATATACCACAGCTCTGCTGCCTGTTGGGTGTGACAATATTGCCACTGGTAAATCGTTCTTCTCGATGGAGAAACCCACCAGGTCCTCGATCTCAAACATATCCTGACAGTAGTCAACATACTGCCACGTTTTGTACCTGCAAAACAGCAGCATCAATGTGAAGACTTGTCCCAGCAAGATTGAATGTAGAGCACACCCAGGTCCTTGACCTCAAATGTTCGCCAGCAGCCTGAAATATGTTGTGACATGAAACAGGTCTCAGCAGTATGTGATGTTTTGTGTTGTTTTGTACCTGTGGCATAATAGCAATGACATAAATCTGAGTGCAGAGTCATGGCACCATTTAGGCAAAAGTCAGCAAGCAAGGCAACATACGATATGCAGGAGGCCAGCAACACAGCACACAGACTGGGTGTACCAAATTTTGTCCTCTACCAGTATCTACTGAGTTGCAGCAGCCTGATTGGCAGGACATGTGCGCACTGGGTTGACACAATATAAACATGCATGCAAAGGACAAAGTTTGTGGACAGGCTCTGCAGGTGGCTGAGCACGCTGCAGAAATTGCATGAGCAAGTTGCTTGTGCGTAGCAAGTTGCTCGGGTGACAAATCAGTCTGCTGTATGGCCTACAGGACAGGGTGAGGCATACCTGTTACCTACCTTGCGTTTGCGCTGGCACAGGTGTCAAAATCAAAATTGCTTGTGCTCAAAGATAGGGGCGGTGAGATGAAGTGTGGTGGTGGAATGAAGTGTGATAGTAGTGTTGCTTGCAGAGACAGGCAAAGCACCTTTGGTGCTGTGTTGTCGCATGCATAATTGCGTTGTCACAAAGCATTGTTGCAACAAGATGTGAGAAGGCACTACAGATCGCCGGCACCGACAAATCATCAACACCACCGCAAACCACCAACACAACTAAAGTCGGGAATCATCTTGCTTTGCCTGAGGTTTGGGGGCAGATCATTCCCAAGCAAGCACATCTGCTTTGCGTGAAAAGCAGGACTGGCACAGACATGAAATGATGAGCAGATGGTCGGATTGCATGGCAACAACTCCGCCAGCTACTGGTCATGAAGATGATAAGCACAGTGCAATAGCCAAAATGCCTCTTGTCTATGTTTCTTTACACAAGACTGAAATCCTAGTTAGCTTTTGATACTATTAGGCATCTGTCCAGTCCACAGCTGAGCATCAGCAAATGGCAAATTTTCAGCCACTGCTGATTAAGCTAGCAATGTGAACCACCAAAACTGTGAACTGACATGCACTGTTTTGCCAAAAGACCCTAGGTGTTCTATGGTCTAATCTCCTCTCTATTGACATGCAAGCAACGCTGAGCTACTACTGTTGCTGCTGATGCTCTTGGGTGTTGACTCTGCGACCGCTGCTGCTGCTGGTACCAGCTCTTGAACTGTGACTCAGCAAATTCTGCTGCTGCTGATATCAGCTCTTAGACTATGACTCAGCAACCACTGCTGCTGCTGCTGTTGCTGCATCTGGAACGCTGGCTCAGCAACTGCTGCAGCTGCTGGTACCAGGTCCAGAACGATGACTCAGCAAGGAAGCATGAATTGATGGCTCAGCAGCTACTGCTGCTGCTGCTGATGCCAAGTCTGGAGTGCCGAGTCAGCAAGGAACCAGAAGCTTGATGGCTCAGCAAGGCACCAAGGCTTTGGGGTTAGTGGGGGGTTGGTCTAGAAGAGCCCACACCAGCCTGCACCACCCCGACACCTCTCAGTACACACAGCATGTGCGTCATGTGAGTCATCAGGGCGGTGCAAGCTCATGCAGTGGTCAAGTGATTCATCAAAGTATTCAGTACTCACGCTCATCACTAATTGACCACCCATGTTGTCCACATTTATGCCACATTTCCCGCGTGCAAAGAGAGGTTACCACTTGTACAGTAAACTCTCTTTGTAACGACCGCTTTGGTCACCAAGAAATCTGTCCTTACATCAAACTGTCCTTACTCAGAGGGACCACTGCAGTCAAAACGCAGTGTTTGGTTACCAATGGCGTTGTCCTTGCATCGAGATTGTCCTTACATTGAGTGTCCTTAGAAAGAGAGTTTCTTGTAGTATTGGCAGTGACAAACTTGTGCACTCGTTATGTATACGCTACATTGTTACGCATTGCAGCCCAGGTTGTGTGTGCGCCAGCAGCTCATGCAGTGTTCGTTGTCAACAGCCCATCTTGTGTTGTACATGTGCTTAGCACACATGGACAGCAGGGAAAGGCCAAGTCCTGAGGCTGGCAGCCCTATGGCCTACCATTGACAAACAGTGAGTCATGCTTGTGATGAGCAGGGACTCTATCTACCTCTCACGAGCCTATGCCTGAGTTGCTGCTAACCAAGTGTTGCATTGCGTGCACAGACACAGCCACCTAGCACAACCAGGACCGCTATGTCATCGTAACAGTGCTGTGTGGCAATGCAGTCAAGCTGCATATTATGCAGCATATCTGCGTTCAAACCGCAATGCCCTTTTGGCGCACAGAGTAGCCGCATGCACATAAGATTTGTGCAGATGTGTACATACATGAGCAAGCCTCCTGGGCTATTCCAGTCACGAAGGGTTCATTTGAGCTGAATGTTCAACATTCAGAACATGCACAGAGAGAATTGGATGGCAAGAGAACTCACATTTTCATTTCCTGTTCGCCGTTCAGTTGCCTAACTTGCACACATGCATGACAGGTACAATGCAGATTTATGGTGAGGACACGCAGGAATTGGCAAGAATGCTCACAGCTCTGTCTCCTCATCGTCAAGCTCGAATTCCTCCCCAGTCTCAAGGTCCTCAATGAGCACTCTAGCAGACACCTCTCCAGGCTGAGGCTGTGTTGGTTCATCAGGCCTCTTGCCTGGCTTATCCTTTTCAATCTCATCAGGAGCCCTTCGCAATGGGTTCCTGCATAAAATGACATCAATTTGAAGATGATCATGGTGAAATTGATGATGTTGATGACAATGGCTGAACCCATCCATGGGCTGTCTAAGAGACACCTCACAAGGCTGAGGCTGTATCGGCTCATTTTTACCAGGAATATCATCAGGAGCCCTCTGCAAAGGGTTGCTGCACATTACCACCATCACCAATATGAAAGTTGTCATCACCGCCTTCATCAAAAACATTGTGATTTACGTGCCTGCTGTCTAGGTAGTCCTGTCATGAGCCCTCCACAACAAAGTCTGCACAACATGATGTCAATAGTGACGACAATGCTGCTGATGATCATAAAATCAACAGCAGTGATACTCCCTGACCTATTTTGGCACAGACGTTAGGTGTGTGTCGCCCATATCTTGCCTCGCCAGGCTGATTCATCATGAGCAACACACTGACAAAGTGTATTTACATACCATTGGCAATTTAACATGATTGACAGGCTGCTGCAATGTCTGTTGACTCTTGTGACAGGTCTTCAAGCTGCTTACAACATGACCAAGCAAGCTGTCTGCTTCATCCTCACGGTACATGCAGGCAGAGTCAAAAAGTGCGCAAACTAAAGTGTTGTCTTGAAATCAGGACACTTGTTATACTGATTGTGAAGACAATGCAACTCAGAACCAAGTTGCATTCTGACTGCAGTGGTGACTCTGAGGAAGGACAAGTTTCTTGGGGCCAGATGCAGTCATTGATGCACCTAATTCCTACCTCGCGTTTGCACGGGCACAGGAATCGATCAATCAATCAAGATGCAGTCATTAATTTGACTTGGGCTCTTACTTTTCATTTGGAGGGATCTCTGGTTGCTCAGGGGGCAGAGGCCTCATGGGGTCATCCTCAGGCATGGGGGGGCTAGCGGGGGCCTTCTCAGGGGGCTCAAATTCAGGCAATGGCTTGCCAATGTTTGGAGACGGTTCCTGCACGGCACATGACATGTCCTGTCAGGCAACAGATAAGCAGGAGACGTTCAAGTGATCACCATGATAGGGCGGGGGGGGGGGGGATTGGGGGGGCAGGNNGGGGGGGGGATGTGGGGGGCAGTGCGGCTCTCAGGGGCCTCAAACTCTGGCAATGGCTTGCCAATGTCTGGGGACGGTTCCTACAGGACACACAACATAGCCTGTTGGGGTCATAGCCGATCAGGAAAATATCACATACTTGACATAAGGTACTTGATGTTTGAGTGATCACAGCGCCTGGAGTCATCCTCAGACGGGGGAAGGAAGGCAAGGGGGAGAGGCAGGGGAGGGGGGGGCAAGGGGGGAGCCTCACTGCCACTGCCACTGTCACCGTCACCGCCACCGTCACCGTCACCGTCACCGTCACTGTCATTTTTACTGTTACGGTCACTGTAAGCTCTACTAATGCTGTGACTAACCTGTGGTGGTGTGTACTCAGGGGGGCGGCGGGGCTGGTTGGGGTTGCCCTCATCAGGCCTGCCCCACTCAGGAGGGGTCTCTATCACAGCTCTCAGCCAATCATTTGCTGCATCTGTGCGCTCAAGGTATGGGTTGCCTTCTGCATACCTTGCATAACATGAACTGGAAGTCAGAGATGCTTTGTGAGAAAAGAACAACAGAAAAGTCTGCATTGTTAGGCATCAAAAGGGGAGGCTCTGTTTATAGATGCAGCCTGGGGTTGCAGCTTTGACAGCAGCACCCAGTGCTTTGTGAATCTCTGGTTGGCAAGAGACAAATGCTTGTCTTGTTCATCTGTCAAGCAAGCAAGGATGATTGAATGATATTGACTCCCATGAGCTTGCTTGTCTTGTTCATCTGTCAAGCAAGCTCATGGGAGTCAATATCATTCAATCATCCATTCATTAGACATGCGTGCTAGACAGGTTCGGCACGTGCAACTAGAGAGATAGTGGAGCAATCAACTGTGTACAGCCAGTTCAGTCCTGTGCTGACCTAAATCATGGGTCAAAGTCATGCAGCACCACATTCAATGCTCCATTAACAAAGGCTTCACATGATGCTTATGGCGAATATCTAATGCAATGCCCCTTGTGGATCTAAAAACTTGAGGCATCCCATGGAATGGATAAACGTACTGTGCGTTCATGGCTTCCTGGTACTGTTGCACTTCCCAACCCTCAGCTAGGTCTACGAGTTGCTCAAATGCCTCCTCAGCCTCAGGATATAGGAGATCTGGTCCGGGAGGCCGGAACATTTGAGTAACGTTACTGTTTCCGGCTGCGACTCGGACTGCACGCTGCCCTTTGCCTGCAGAGATCGCTACAAGTTTGTTTCAAGAACTGATCCTGTTGCCAGAGCTGGGCACAATTGGCAAGCAACAGCAAATGCAGCACGAAGGCAAAACTTCGAGAAAGGACGCACCCGCGGGGACGGTGCCGAATGCAGCTCTGCAAACAGCTGTTGGCCGAAGTTGACGTGCATGCCAGCATGCTTTTCGCTGAGCGTTAGCTTGCCATGGTAGACACGTCTGTCGGTGCAGGACACATTGCGACCGCACTGAACAAATCGTCTGTGACATAGTGATGTCCGCCGTTCCCTGCGAAGTAAGCAAGCATCGCATGCATCTGCAGTCAACATGCATGCTGATAGGTAAACCCTGGCAAGTCAGCTTAAAACCCTATATGCATTCAAGCAGCGAGAGCAATTGCTTGCAGAAACCCGCGCCAGGTTTCAATGCAATCTTTCGGCGAGAGACGCAGACAGTCAGCATCTCCGAAGATGTCCGTAAGCGCAGCACGGCAGTAGCTTGTGCACTGACAGTTTGCGCCTTGCTGTTACAGAGCGCGTATGGGATAAAAAGCATTGCTAGCTAGATGGCGAGGTGCTAATTCCTCACACTGCTACACTTGCTTTCCATTCAAAATGCGTGAATATTCTCTCAAGCTCATGAGTCATTGATTCGGCATGGGCAATCAGGTTTCACCAAGTCATTGTCATGCATGATATTCCATATGGAATATCGATATGTTGCTTGACCAGGGTCCGTAGTGGCTGCTCTAGCGATACATTTGTTGGCTAGGGTAAGGCTGCTGCTGCGGATAGCCTTGCTGTGGTGGGTAGCCTTGCTGGGTTGGGTAATTCTGCTTGGGGGGGTAGCCAGGCAGTTGCTGTGGGTACCCCTGTGGGGCTGGAGGATAACCCTGCAGTCACTCAGCTCCTGTTGCTACAGCAAGCTCTTGTTATAACGACTGTACTGAAGTACACTGTCCTCACCTCAATCCTTCATCACTCCGCTGTGATGAAGCAACCACATTGGGCCTGGCAAGTGTCCTTACAGCAGTGTGCACAAGTTCAGGAGATAAGCAATTCTAGTGCTCAATGCCAGACGCATCATAGGAAGTGTAAATGCAACGAACGGCCAGTGCCCGCAAGCACAGAAGCATTGTGTGTAAGCTGGACTGTGCTCTGTGTACAGCTTGACTATTGCGGGAATACCTGGACTGGGTAGCCTCCTTGCGGATTGACACCTGTGTTCTGGGGCTGGGGGTAGCCTTGGGGTGGGTAGCCAGAGCCAGGGGCTGGGCCGTACTGACCCTGCACACCTGGGGGAGGAATGGCCTGCTGCATGGGCGCCTGTGCAACACAGTGTCAGTGAGAGACATTGTGCAAGACAACCATTATCAAAGCAGTGACACATGTGTGTATGATGTTGACAGGGGCAGCAGATGAGTCCTTTGACATATGAAGAACATACACCTCTGCTATCAGCGCATGTCACTACAGCTCATTTAATGGACAGTGCAGAATAGTGCACTGGCTCAGCATGACACTATAATGCTGCTTGCATTGGCATGACATCATTGCAACTTGTCAACGTTGATGCTCTGCTGCATGTAAGGCACAGTGATGCAGCAAAGCTCAAGCACAGCCAATATACTTGGCTGCCGGCACTAGCAGCGCATGGTTATAGCTGTTTACCCAAAGGGATCCTAATGCGTCAAGCATTTGAAGTGCACATAGCTATCTATTGTACAAATGTACATGATAGCAGGCAAGGGCAGGACTACACAACAACCCCTGTCATCAAGCTTGCAAGGCTGCGCAATGTGTTGCAGATACAGCTGGCGTTGCAATGATGCGCCGGGATGTCAACTGAACATGGAGTGCAGGGCCACCTGGTAAGGCCCTTGTGGGGGGCCTGCTGGACCCTGCCCCTTGTCACGAGCGTCAAGCTGCACCTTGTGCTGAGTCTGCATGCAAGCGCACACCCTGCAAGGCAATACAATGCTCGAATGCATGCCATCCAGTGTTTCAGTATTAGCTGATGGTGGCAAGGCATGTGCCTGGCAAGGGTCTGCTTCTGACAAGTAACAGGTGATACAGTCTGCATGCTGGCTATAAGCTGCTAGCATTGGCAGTGACAAGCTGCGCTAAGGCAACATACTGGACTGCTTGCTGTCAGCGAAAGGCGCTCTTGCCCATTTAGAGACTCCAGTTGCTGCCAAAAGTCTGCTTCAGACTTTCAACAGGTGAGACAGTCAGCACGCTCAATGTAAGATAATACCGGTGGCAGATACATGACACATGAGGCAATAAATTTGACTGTTTGAAAAGCCCCTGAACCCCAGCAGACAACTTGAAATGCTGCCAAAAGTGTCCTTCAGACAAGCAACAAATGATACAGTCAGCATGCTTAGTATCAGATGCTATCAGTGGCACTACATGACTCCTCAACCAATGAAGTTGACCGCTTGCTGTCATTTGATAAGCCCTCATGCTCAAGAGGAGACTTACGAGCACCAGATGATTTGCGCAATGTTGTCAATGATGTGCGCAATCTCTGCCAGCTCCTGACTGCCAGACAGGCAGGCTGCAATGTCACACAGGCATGCCAGGTACTGACAGAAGACCATGGTGCCAATCAAGCAGTTGTCACAAGGCGTGTTCATGATGCGCTGCTGATCCTGGATGGCCCATCTGGTGGATGCCACACTTTGAGTGAAGCAAAAGAAGACCTGCAGGGAGCAGCAGTCACAAATCAAGCATGGCAGTCTGTGTTGCGTCAAATATGGCTGCATATGCCAGCAAACACAGTAGAAATGTGTCTTTGTATAAGGACAAGCAATTCAACGACCTTTTCCAATGTAAGAACGGCAAATTTGGGACTCAACGACTTCACTTTGACTGCATTGTATTTCTGAGTAAGGCCGAATTTGTATCAGAACATCTTTCTCTTTTTGGGAAAAGCAGTTGTTACAGGGGAACATCGCTGTACCTCCAAGCAAAGGCAGAACTCAGGGCAACTCTGCTCAGCCATTCTGCCAGAACAAGGGCAGTCTCCGTTGCAGCAGACATATCTGCAGCATCAAGGTCAGTTGCATCGTCCTGAAAGGAATTGTATCAGTCCATGATGTTCGTTTCTATAAGAAAGCAGGTGAATGCACAAATGCATGCTCCTGAGCAGGCTTCTTTTTCAAAACGTTGAGTGTCACCTGGTCATGTCATTATAGATCAGCTGCTTTCGCAGCAGGTAAGACACACAATTTGGACTGCACAAGCAAGGCTGAGATGAGCAAGAACAAAACTGGCTGTCTGCAAGCTATGGCTCATACTGCATTCAGTCGAAACGTACCAACACGCTGCCAGAAGGCAGTCTGCATACAGAAACACATGTCAGATCTGTTTGGTTGCTACACAAGCTAGTCAAGGGACATAGCTTATGACGACTTACATCCGGGGTCTGCACAACATGCTGTCTTGAGCTCTGTGTTCCATGTCTGTCCGTATCCTGTCTTGCGTACTTCAAACTGCTGATACTTCTGCTGCTTGAACTGCGACTGATTGCCGAACATTTTGTTCAAAAAAGAAGGGGACAGACCAGGAACAACAGGCTCAAATGACCAAGCACACTGTCCTGCAACCTGTCCGAGCTGTGTCTATGCCTGCGTTCAGCATGCAAAGCCTGCGCAAAGCTACCTGATCCAGGGGAGTTGTTGGAAGCCTCAGTTCAAATTGCTATTAGTAAGCAATCATACTGACTAATGATGTGAGCCTGGCCTTGTACAGCGACTCTCACGCTTGCTTGTGCCACAGCTTTGCTAGACACTGCCTTGATGCATGTCTTTGTTTAGCTGCTGCTGCAGCAATACAGTCTTGGCTGTACAAACAATGTGCGCGCCGAATGATCGGTCAAAAGCCGTCAAACCCATGCTGCCAAATACCCACGAGACACATAAACATCAGTTGTTCATTTAATGATGAGACAGAGGCCTCCCAGGCACCTGGGCAGCCCAGCACGATGCAGCAAGCTGCGCACCTATCTTGTGACATGCAGGACCATTTCAGCAAGCAGATATCAACAGTCCCTTCAAGCGACTCCCTGATCAGCTGGGGGGCAATGAAGCTTTTCACAGTCCTCTCATCACACAGTTTTGAAACACACTTTTGTGTTCCTTGCTTGTAACAGTTTGTGTTTGAATGCCTATGTCTACTGATAGCAACGGCACAGACCTATGTCAATTGCATAATGCCAACTTGGCAGAAAAGTTTACAACGCAACTGTTGACATGAACAGCAATAAACATGCAGCACACTCAATTGTACTCAGCCGTGATCATCGTCACTGTCACTCCCATAGTCAGCAAGAAAAGTGGACAAGCTTTTACTGCCTTCTGGCTTTGGCAGAGATGTCGAGACAATATCTTGTCCTTCCCTACTAACTTTCACTGCCTGTGATGCCTCTACCGTGGCTCCATCTTTCTGAGCTGGGTCTGATGCCGTTTGCTCACCACCATCAGAAGTGTCTAGGCTGTGATGCTCTGCCGTACTCAGAAGCGCTGCATTCTGACTGCCAGGAACAGGGAGTTCTTCACGTGACAGCCGTACCTGCTTGCTGGCAGGCTCTGCGGTGCTCTGCATTAAAACAATGCAAGTCAGCGCCAATTTCACTTGTGGATATGTGCCTTGCACTTCTGTAACATTTGTTGCCCACAGCCTGCTCAGCCAAGCACAAATCTGATACAGTCAGACTTGCGATATTGGAAGTAGTTGGGGTCTGATGAGATACTGTAGTTTCTGCAGGTCTTGTTACTTGGCCGGAACTGTTACCACATCACAGACAATTGTTGTTACCTGATCAAAAGCAGCTGTTGGGTCTGCTGAGGCTCGCTTCTTGATAAAGATTGGTTTTGCTTTTGCTGTCTTTAGTGTTGTGGATGGCATTTTGGGACCAATGGGTTTCTGACTGGGCTTAGATAATGAGGACTCATAAACAGAATCAGCAGGCGGCTGTCGCGCCTCGGCTGCAGCTATGACAGCCTGTACAGCGCACAGGACACAATGTAGGAATGTTTCAGTTCTTCTGCTGTTGCGCTGCTCAGCAATATTGCAGCTCTCATGACCTATGCAGCAGAAATGTAGGAGTTGATGCATCAGCTCTTGTGATATTGCACTATGCAACAAGTCTGCAATTCTCACAGCCTATACAGTTCAGAGATGTGCGAGAGCATGTGTCAGCTCCTGTGCTTTTATTCGCGACAGCAAGGTCGCCTTATATTGTGTCGTGCACAAAATCTGCCGACCATTTAGTGAGTTAGTTCTTGTGGGGTTGCTCTTTGGTCAAAAAAAGAAGTCTGATGTGTCAAGAACCGTGTCTGTTGAGTGTGGAAGTATAGCTGAGGCGGATTTATGCAAGTGCAAATTATGCCAGATGCCTGACACAAGGTATCATCAAACCAGACCAGAGGACGCACAACATAGCTGCACAGAGACAGGCAGCAAACCAGATGCATCTCAGATTGATAAATTGATTGAATGATCGATACCTGTGCCCGCACAAATGCGAGGTAGGCAACAATTACGCCTGTATGCATCGCAGATTGCAGGATGGTTATTGCCTGAATTTGTGAAGGCATTGACACAGCAGCAACAGCTGGATGTGGAGGTTGCATGCAGGCAAGGGCAACAGCCCCAATGTGGATGTTGCATGCAGGCAAGGCCAACAGCCCCAATGTGAGCTTGCCCTCTGAAGACTACGTGAGCTGCTGCAACAGATCGTCGTCTGACAAGATGCAAAGGACAGCAGGACTGAAGGAACACCAGCTGTCAGCCCTCCAGGGCGTCTTCTCCAAGAGCATGGCTAAGCTACTATCACTAGCTGTCGTTTGACAGGCAGCACAGTGTCAACAGACTGTCGATTGGCAGGCAGGCAAAACTGAAGGCATTGCTTTGTGTGACTTTCAGATGTTCTATATCAGACATCCTTGAAAAGACGTTCAAAACAAGCCTGCTTGGCAAGACAGGACTTGGGCCACACACACCTAGCACATGCGCTGGAAGGTGTAATGATGATTATTATCGTTACTGTTATTGAAATTGGACACAAGTCAGTAGGAGTGGGAAGGTACCAGCTGGTAGGCCTCAAGGGCGTCTGTCTCCTGCTTACGCTGCGCTTGTTCCCTCTCTCGGGTTGCAGACTCAATGGAGTCCACAAACTTGACCTCGTCCTCGTCAAGTGGCCTGTTCTTGCCTGCAAAAAGATCAGATGTGGCCCATCTTGCATGTTGCGGCATCTGCTGACTGGAGCTTGTCAGACTTCACTGATATGTGAGGTGTGCAGGATTGATGACATGGAGATATGGTGGAAGAGGCGCATATAAAACACGGGAACAAGGGTGCAGATAGGCCAGCCAACTGTGCAAACTGGATCTGCTTAGCCAGAGAGACAAGGCAATTCTGCTGTGAACATGCATGTTGGACCGTCCAAACTTGAGCAACAGAAAGTTGTCATAGCAGAGCAGCATCAGTGACACAGAGCCATCCAGTGAACAGCATACAACAACACAAAAAGATGTTTTGGCCACATGATGCATGACATGGGCAAGGCAGCTTGCAGGCGTTGGAAGACTTGCAGGCCTTGGAAGACACAATGCCCATGTCTGTATGTGCAGGTCACCTTGCTTCATCTGTGTCCACTGGTTCTGGAATGCCTCGTCTTTGGCTTGCTTTGCTTCCAGCAGGATGTGAGCCAGGGGCTTGACAGGCTCTGACCCCTCAGTATTGGCGCCATACTCTTCTTGTAACTTTTGTATCTGCTCACAACAGGAGGGTGCAATCAAGATCGCAGCGACACCGATAACGTGCTCGTACGGGTGTACGTACGGCATCAAACTGTAATGCAGGTATGTCAGTGCAGCCGTCGGGGTAAGACGGAGGTCAGACTCATGCAGCATCTGTTGCAGTACCTCAGTTTCTGAGATGAAGCGATTTGCTCCTAACTTTGTTTTCAGCGCTTCCGCTGCTTCAGCTGCTGCCTTCTTGTTCTCAGTGGGGAAAACCGAAGCAGCGTCTCTCCCAAAGATTTGCTCCCTTTCGAAGACCTGTTCTTGCCTGCAACGCACCAGACTTCAGGCAAAACCGCTTGTTTGTCCCTTGCAAGTCATCAGACAGTACGGTTGCTCAGTGCACCTTGGAATGCGCACAAGGTCCACCTTACGATCTATCTCCTCGCCCATATTGAAAGTTCAAGCGATGGCAAACGCGAGCCGGAGTGCAAACTCACAACACTCTGCGTTGGTTTCGGAGCAAGAGCTGAGCTCAAAGTCGCGCCTTGATCGCGCCTTGAACGCCAAGACGTGGTCGAACACCTCCAGCAAATTGGAGCATCAAGGCTTTGTGCCTTCGTCAGCAGCTGATAGGCCTCTCTTGCGGACCACTTCCGATGCTAACAGTCGCGCAATTGATTCGCGGCATCTGAGTGATCCAGCGAAAGCTCTTTTGACATAACAGCGCAGACATGCTCGCAAGTGCGACCAGCTGGACTCTCCCTAAACATCAGCGATCATCACTACACGCAAACATCAAGCACTGCGCTAGGCCGACGCAGCACAAGCAGAGATGTCAGCAGACCACCTTTGCTCGCAAGCGATCGAAGAGCTACGACCAGGACATGGAGCAGGACTATGAGCAGGAGTACCAACAGCATTATGAGCCAGAGGTCCAACAAGCAATTGATCCAAGTCCTGCGCCAATTGTGCAGAAACGCTCCCTCCCGTTGTATGTAGTTGTTCCAGGAGCTGTCTTTGTGGCATACACCTTTTTCCGCATCTTCAGAAAGATTCAGGGCAGAGGGTGAGACGTTCACAGCTGGGTCTGGGCTTACCTGTCAGTCGGTGCAATATCACGTGCTGTGCATACATGCAGGTCTGTCAATGGCTTGGTGTCTAGAGGACTTGTGTCAGAAGAGAAAGGCATCAACAGAGGCGATCCATACTACAAAGGCATGTCATGCTTGCACTGCAGTGATGCTGTGGCTTGTGCCCAAGATCAAGTTGCCGTGGGTGTCACCTGATGTTCTGTACAGTGCTTTTTCTTTGTGTCAACTGCTTTGATGCCCGAGAAAATTGTCCTTACATCAAATTGTCCTGACCCAGAGGTGCCACTGCAGTCACAATGCCTTGATTGGTTACCAATTGTATTGCATTGTATTGAGAGAAAGTCTGTACATCGAGTGTCCTTATCACCTGTCCTTAAAAAGAGAGGTTACTGTATGACTTGTGCTTCTGGTCCTGTCTTGACAATGCGCTTGACCATGTGCACATTGTGCATTCGGTCCCGGTGACTGCAAGCATGTGAATGGATGCAGACATCATACAGCATGCAGAAAGACAGCTCTTGTTGAGAGTGCTGAGGGTGAGACTTGCGTCATGTGATTGTGTGCAGACATCATGAAGCATGTCAACACTATGCAAATGGAGGAGCTGTCAGATGATCAGATAAAGGCAGCGCGTGCAAGGCGCAGCAAAGAAAGGTGTGGCTCACACACTTCCAACTTGTTATCACACATGAGCAACCCTGAGCTGTCTCTTGAAACACAGGCTCTTGTTATGATGCCTATCAGCGCAGACTTTCCTTTTCTTGTGTTTTTTCATATGAGCATAGAACGGCACAAATGATGCAGAGGAAGCATGGTGGATGCACAAGGGCAATCTTTGAGCATGGTTTGCACCATGAGCAGGGAACCTACTACTGAAATGTATGCAGTATGCAGCAAGCGCTGGCCAGCTTTGCAGACTTTCCATGGAATATATGCATGCTGACAGACTGACATTCAAGTACAAAAGGCTTGGACAGTGTTGCTCATAGTCGCTTACGCACAGATTTGAAAGAAACTTTATGATGTGATGACAGAATGCGCTGCATGTGCAGAGACACACCCAGGCTGGATTTGGACCAGGTGGAGCTGCCAGACAATCATCCTTTTGCTGTCAAGAAAAAGGTCAGCTAGCATGCCCTGCCCAGTTGACCACCCTGCTCAAATGAAGCTAGGTTCAACGCTTGTTTCCTGATCGTACAGTCCCCCCAGAAAGTTTTGCACCACTCCAGTACATGTGCATGTTCAAGCAAGTCTGTG
>BDIU01000076.1:0-223643 GCA_002118135.1 Trebouxia sp. TZW2008 | reverse complement strand
ACACAACCTGTGTTTATCTGCAGCTTGCCTTCATAACTGCAAACTGCACCTTACTTCTTCTTGAACACAAGTGTCACATGCTGTTTGCATGTGATTCTGCCAGCGGTCTCCTGTGATTTATCTACATGCGGTTGAACAGCTCCAGTAGACAGGAGTGAAGGAGCTCACCATGGAGTCGGTGACCGGATAGGTTGTGTCACGTGAATAGTGACTGAGTGAGGAAGTGAGCGAGCAAGTGACAGAGCGAGAGCACGTGGCGCAGAACCTGCTCAAGGACCAGTTTGATGCAGCCACTCTCACTCGAAAGCTATCCAGTTGATTGCGATGGGCATTGCTGGCTGGGTCCTGAATTTGCTGACTGGTCACAAAGACATCGCCGAGAATGCCACAGAACGAGGTGCTCAGAGTGTCGAACACTTGGCCAATCAAGGTTCCCAGTGTGTCAACCACATGGCCGACGTGGTTCAAGCGCAGGGCGGGGCCCTTCAGCAAGGTTCGAACTTCACGAGAATGCATGCATTGCAGCGTCTGTAATCTTGCCAGTGTGCATCTCAGCGTTGCCGCCAGGACCCGGTCGTGTGCGTCATGCAACTGCAGTATTGCACAGCTGCGTGTGTGGCGATCGGCGCTCGTACCACACAACTGAACAACCTCCCTTTTGTGGTCATTGCAGGCGCCAAGGTTTTCGGCGACAACGCTGCCAAGATTGCAAAGGTGACCCAACCTCAGCTGACGCGTTGCATACGTCCATCTTTATCCAAGCAGTCCGAACATTGTTTTCTTGCATTGAAGCCGTTGCTTGCTGCATCAGAGCAAAAAAGTCACGCAGCCACCAGCCAAGCAGTGCCTTCATTCCTGCCGTGCAGGTCGGTGGCGCTGGCGTTCTGGTAGCCGAGACCATCAACCTGGCGGTCAAAGCTAAGGAAGCGTCAGCCAAGAAAGAAAGGGCAGCAGCAGCAACAGAGCATGCGCAGGTCATGAGAGACAACCGGAGGAGCGACCTCATTCAGCAGAACAGGAAGAGGGTTCCTCAATGGGCGGCACAAGCTTACAAGTTCTTTCAAGATTTGCCTGATCAGGACATCATGCTGTGCTTCATCTGCAAAGATGAAGCTCTTTTGGTGGACTTGAAGGAAGATGCGGAGGTCCCTGCTGCTTGCAAGGATGCGTTGTACATGTGAGTACCAGTGCGTTGCACTTGTGTATTGCAATAACCTGCTGCCATTCACCTTGTACCAAATGTGCCATTCAATCAAAATATTCCAAAATGTGATGCAGCAGTCGACACGCTCAACGGGTTGTAGGAATCCAGTGTTGACTGCAGGTGTGGCATGTTCTGACCATGCATGATGCATTGTGATAAGTAGCTCTAGCAAGCAGCAAGTGCATAGGCTTGTGTAACTTCTATTCTGTCATCTGTCATTTGCCATCATGTCTTGAATGCCAAGCTCAAACAGGCTGTATGTTGCTGCAGGGAATACCCAGCTGCTGTTCAAAGCTGCATTGATGCTGGGTATGACAGAAAGGGCCTGGTAGTCTTGTACGACCTGACTTACAGCCCACAAAGCCAGGGTTGGGGAGACGTGGATGTCACTCAGCTACACCAATGTATTCTACAGGGCTCACCCCTAGGCCTGACACGGGTATGCAAACTGGTTCCCTTGGACAGTTCTTGTAGCAGCAGCCCTCTCTGTTGTAACAGCTGATTTGCCAGCTGCATATGCGCATGCATGACACATGCTACAATACCTAGATTGCAATGTCAGCAGCACATATGCATGCAGGCATGACATGCTGCTTCAGCCATTTGCTCTAGCTGTCAGTACTCAATGAATGCTATGCAGCTTGCATACTGTCACTGCATCTTGCTCAGATGCCAGTGAATGCACTTAGCGGTGTGATTGTGAGGTGCAGATCAAGAAAGTTGTTTTCAACCCTGCAGAGCCGTGCCATGTCTACCTTCACAAGGTTCATCTGACAGGTCAGCACTGCCTTATGCATGACAGTGCTTCCAACAAGATTGTGCTGTTGCATCAGACACGTCCCCAAAGCATTGCCCTTTGATGCTGTTGAATGTAGCTTTACATGTTACACGCACCTTGTGCAGTGCATCCAGGCTGCGGCTATGCATATCTGCTGTCTTTTGGGCAACTCAGTACATGAATCTGCTTGCTAGCAGCACACATGGCTTGAAGATTGTGCGCAGCATTGGCAGGCAAACAAGCTATGCACTGCATGTAGCACATGCTTGTGGCACATGCCTAAATATCCTGTTGACATCCTGAGTCGCGCCTCAAGAGATCAACCATCTTGTTGACATTCTGTGTAAAAAGGGGACAGATTTATTCTGTTGACATTCTGTGTAGGAAAGGGATATATATGGAATCCCCCTGCACCGCCATCCATCAACATCATTGACGTGATCAAAACTTGGAAGAACCGCATAGCCCAGGTACGTCCTTTACAGAGCGTGTTGTAGGCAAGCATCCCAACATTGTGCAGAATGGGATTTTCTCCATCGAAAAATGGCTGTCCAGACAGTTGTTTCAATTGTTGATGCACTTGTTCTGTACGTCAACCTCATTGACCATCTTGCGGCATGCTAGGACATCCTTATTTTGTCAACTGATCATGGTTCTTGTGACAAACTAGTGCTTGTAAGGTGGTGAACTCTGAAAAAAGGGAATGCTGATTGACACTGGCAAATGATGGTCAGCAGATTTCTGATCCTGAAGTCGTGAGTAATGAAGAACAGCGGTGTCAGCATGTACAATGCATGATTGTATGATGATGCAGTGATGGCAATCTGTCATAACTCTGTTGTTTTGCAGGCAGAGAATCGAGCAAGAGAGGAGAGCGAGACTCTGGTATGCGCCTGAGTTTCCTGACTGCTGCTAGCAAATGTGCCTCATGTCATGCATGCAATGCTTACCTCTGTAAGGAATCATGCGTCCATTTGTTTCCACAATGCCATGCAAGATGGTGGTTTAGCTGATTGCAAGGCTTGCAACATGCTTCATCATAGATTGTCAAGCTATCCCATTGTGCTTCTCACACAAAAATTGCCAATGTATCAGGTCAAGCGACATTCTGCTTTGTGTTTGCTGCAAGAGATTCCACACAAGCATCGAAGATGCTGCGGCCTGTATAGACTGTGAAAGACTTGTGTCCTTTTCAAGACAAGTCTGCTGAATGTCACAAAATTTTGTGTTGTTCAAAGCCGGTTTGCTCAACACAGATGCAAGTTGGCAGATGGGTTCCTAGGCCTAATCACAACTGAGACTTTCGAATACTTGGACAGCTTTGGAACAGCACAGAGGCACGATCTTCGCAGAAAGCTTGCTGCTTACCAGAAATCTGTAGAGGAAGCGGTAAGTTCAGCTATCACTTGTCTCATGAATCAAATGCTGCAGTGAGCGCATTTGCTGCTCATGATTGCAATGTGCGTGGTGACGTCCTTGATATTTCCTACGAATGCTTCATGATCACTATCCATCATTTGCTTAAATTCTGTTCATCGCTCCTCCTTTTTGCACAGCTTCTTTGATCACTTCTCTAATCCTGTCATGTGATGTTGTTCTCAATTTGGCAGCTGATGCACTACCATTTGCCAACAGTCCAAGTCTCAGCTTGATCCAGCTTGATTTGGCTTGATCCAGCTTGAGTCTCAGCTTGAGTCTCAGCTTGATTCAGCTTGATTCTTCCCTTGATTCAGCTTGATCCAGCTTGAGTCTCAGCTTGAGTCTCAGCTTAAGTCTCAGCTTGATTCAGCTTCACCCAGCTGGAGTCTCAGCTTGGGTCTCAGCTTGATTCAGCTTGATTCTTCCCTTGATTCAGCTTGATCCAGCTTGAGTCTCAGCTTGAGTCTCAGCTTGAGTCTCAGCTTGATTCAGCTTCACCCAGCTGGAGTCTCAGCTTGATTCAGCTTGATTCAGCTTGACTCTCAGCTTGATTCAGCTTGATCCAGCTTGAGTCTCAGCTTGACTCAGCTTGATCCAGCTTGAGTCTCAGCTTGATTCAGCTTCACTCAGCTGGAGTTGCAGCTTGATCCAGGTTGTTTGCAGCTTGATCCAAGTTGAGTCTCAGCTTGATTCAGCTTGATCCAGCTTGAGTCTCAGCTTGATCCAGCGTGTGAGCTGCTGACGCTTGCTAATGCTGTGCAGGACTGCTTTTGCAGCTGCAGGCTGCATCTGTCGCCTCACTGTGCTTCTGAATTGCTTGCTGTTGTGCAAACTGCTGCCTGGGCGGACCATACATGATGCTGACTTGTCACTGGAACATTGACTGTTTCGTACTGTGTGAGTGTTGCCAACAGGACCGTGAAATGCTGTTGAGCACGCTGCTGCCTGGGCTGACCACACATGATGCTGGCTTGTCACTGGATCATTGACTTTTTGTACTGTGTAAGTGTTGGCAACAGGAACGTGAAATGCTGTTGAGCACACTGCTGCCTGGGCTGGCCATACATGATGCTAACTTGTCACTGGAGCACTGGACTGTCTGAGTGTTGCCAATAGGACCATGAAGTACAAGTGCTCTCCTGTTCAAAAAGACCACTACCAGACAGGTGGCATGTTCCCAGTGCGTGAAAGCCCGTTAATTTGCAGGGAACTTGCGGGTTGACAGTGAAGTACAGGTGCTCTCTCATTGCAGTCTGATGATTGTCATGCAGGACACGGTGGCCTTGCAGCAAATCTGGCAGACGAGACTGCGAGCAAGACTGTGACCTACAGCTGCTCACTCATTGCAGTCTAATGAATGCAGGACATGGTGGCGTATCAGGAATTCCAGCAAACTTGGAATGCAAAGATGCCTAAGGATGCCACAAGCCTGGAGTGTTGGCTACATCTTGCGAAGGTATGTCATGCAATCTTACCATGCGTCATGCTTTGAACAACCCATTCCAAGCAGTTGCTGTTGTTGTGTGTTCAATTTGCTAGTCTAGGAAAGGCGCTTAATGATACTGAGTGCAAATTCAATGGATTCCCCACATGATCTCACCAGTGCTAGCTCATCAACTATGACGTCATGGTTTCAACAATGTTGCTTCTCATGCAAGATTTCATGTTTTCCACAATGCTGCAGTCATGCTGCTGTAATGCTACTTTTGTCAATGCTGCAGTCATGCTGCTGTATGTCTGCTTCTCACAACGCTGCTGTCACAAGCCGCCACAATGCATGCTCTTGACAATGCTGCGGTCATGGCATTGCAGTGTATGCTGCCCACAATGCGTTTGTCACAAGCCAATATACTGCATGATTCTGAGAAGGCTGCAGTCACAAGCCACTACACTGCATGATGTTGACAATGCTGCTTTCACAAGCCGCCACAATGCTGCAGTCATGCTGCTGCAATGTATGCTTCTCACAATGCTGCTATCACAAGCTGCTACATGTACAGGCCAAGTTGGCTAGGCAAAGGCTTGAGGCAGTGAGGCATGTGGCTGCTCAGTTGGAGGAGATCAGCAAGCTAGCAGACCAAGAAGACGCCAAAGTCACATGGGGGCGTGTTGTGATTGTTCTTGCGGATGCAAGTAGAGATGCATTGAACGAGGTGCGTGCGCTACTGCGTAGTTTTGCGTCCACTGTATGCCAATTGCAGTAATTTGCAGCATGTGCACATGCTGTAGATGCTGGTCTTGCTCAAATGACTTGAGCGCAGCAGTGCGGATTGTGCAATGGCTCTGCAAGCTTGTGCATGCTGCCCGTGCTGCCCGTGCCCTTTGCTTGCGCAAAGTGGATGTCAAGATTAGGTCAGAGACACTTTGATGATACAGACATCACAGCATGACAGCTTGGGTTGAGCATATGCATACTTGCTGACAGAGATCTGATCTTTTTGAAGGTGACAGAGCAAGCAAGCTTTGTTTTTGAGAGCAAACAAGCTTGCTAGCACTCAGAGCAATGACAGCTTTTGCTGCTTGAATGCCATCTCAGCATGCAAGTGCATTCCAAAGCAACATGTATGCTTGCTGGAACTCTGGATCCAGAAATGCAAGAAGCAGATGTACGGTCTCAGTAATAAATGCTGTTGTTGCAGAAAGCAGCTTCGCAAGAAATGCTGCAGCATGCACAGAGGGGCTGCAATGAGCTGGAGTTGAGGTACATGCTTCCTGTCTGAGAATCCCGCCATATGCAAAGAATGCCACTATTTTGTGCTTCTGTTTTTGCAGTCAGCACGCATTCCCTCAACAAGCTTGGATTCGATCCGCTTCACAGTTCACATGGCATTTCCAGTGACTAATCATGCTTGATTGCCCATGTACATACTACTTGTCCATGTTTGATGTCTGCCACAGCTTCCAGTCTTGCACAATCTTGCTGTGATGAGTACTAGCCACGCAGTCATAAAGTACTAGTACTGCATGACTGCGTGGTTTGTGCAGCTGTCATCAGTACTGCATGATTTGTGCAGGGCAAAGGCTTTGCAGTGGATTGACGAAGGAGTGTTGTTTTCAGAGCCAGCGACTGCTACTGTACAAGCTTCTTGAGATCCTATGCCGTTCCTGCTCCCAGGCACTCGTGTGGCAATGGGGGACTGTCTTGAAACTAGGCCATAGACCATGCAGCCATGTATGCTAGTGTTAGGCATGCTGCACAAGGCGCCCTGTGTACTATCAAAGCAGCTTATTTTTTTGGGTAGGAACATTACTGTCAAAAAGGACAATGGATAGATGATCTAATTGTTCAGTATTTGTATAGTACTGTTGTACAAGATGGTACCTGCAGAAACGCACTGTTTCCTTGATGCTGATGATGCTCATGCTGATGATGCTGATGCTGATGAACACTGATTCTTTTATTATTTTTGGACAGCTCTGTGCAACTCAGGACATTGTGAACAAAGAACAGAAAGGGCATGCACAGTTTATCTCTGTAACAAAAGCGTTTGAGTTGAGAATTGCACCTTGTAATACAGAACCTTGTTTGATGCAGCAGGACCTCATTCACTGCAGCACCAAGTGTCCTGTTGACAAAATCATCATGATCATGAGTGTTCAGTCAAGGTCATGAACAGTTTTTGCACTGCAAATGTGACAACTGTTCCAGCTGAAAGGAAGCAGATCTCTGATGCTAACAGCTCAGCAGTCAAGCTTTGAGCACTGACAACGAGCCATAGCCAGCTGTGCTTGTGCATCCCTGTACATTCAACCATGCCAGATGTTGACCATCCATTGGACAAAGTTTACCGACGTGTAGCTTCTGTAGGCATAGCGGAACATGACTGATCAACGCTGCTGATAATGAAGCATGAGACAGCCAACCCCATTACAGTAGAGGATTGTTCAACAACCGAAGGTGAATGATGCTGCCCCAATGCACTTGACAGCTGCGGACGCTGACTGATTTACAAAATTGTTACAGCACAACACCATGGCCAGCAGGCTTGTCCCAGCATGTGCCTAGGTATGCCTTACAATATCAGTTTTCAAAGGAACTTCTGCATTTCTTCATACGTCCATCTGAAATCTCTAGCTTGCTCAACGCCTACCAGGGTGATCAGAGACTTGATGGCAGTCTACATGAGGTGGTTGACGCTCTGGCTATCCTGGTCTATGCAAAAAGTAAATGTACATATTCCTACAACGGCTTTTATTACCCTGATGGTGCTGTCGTTACTTTACTCCCCAACGCAGTTGCCACACCTTGTCTACAATTGTGTCAATCTGTTGTACATCTTCCACTAAGACTTCCAGACAAGCAAGTGCCAGCTACATTCAAGCGATGTATAGCATGCAGTTGTACTAGCTGCAATGACAATGTCTCAGAACAACTGTATCTGTTTGAACTTCTCTATTGAGACGAATGACTCACTGCAATCTATATCACACCCAAAATGCTGTGGAAGAAGTAGTAGAAGGGCCATGCATAATGAACCCACATCACGCCTGGACAATTGGACCCTCCACCAGAATCATTATTGCATGTCACAGGTCGCTGACATCGAGAGTTGAAATATCGAGTCGCGTCTTGCACATTCACAGCTCGCTGTCTTCCACACCGTTCACACTGCATGCTCAGGGGAGTTTCAGCCTGCAAGCAAAAATGCCTCAAGTTTTTGATTGTCTGGCTGCATATTGGTTTGCAAGATGCAGCACAGAGATCTTGCGCATCTTGCATGCAAGCGTCCCATCATAGCAGACATTCCAGACAGCAACTTGCAGATTGAGGCTACTTCGGTCCCAGACAAGCTATCACACAGCTCGTGAAGTTGGTTGATTTCAGTCTGTGCAAATTTGCTGGCAAAACAACTTACTGATCTTGCAAAGGAGCTGCCTTCAACTGTGAGCTTGACTTCGATCTTGACAAGCCATGAAGAGGCTTGCTGCGTGCCTGCATAAGAGGCAGTGTAATGCTCGCCATCAGTCTTTTGATAGACTTTGGCTGCACACTAGCAGTGTTTGTGCTGTTGATGCATTTTGGCCGTGCTGCAAATTTGCAGTATTCATGCAGGCAATCTGTGCGAGGCACTGTGATGCTGGCCATCAGTCTTTTCATGCGCTTTGACAATACTGCACTCTTGCAGGGTTCATGCAGCAAATTTTGTGCGAGGCAGTGTATTGCTTGCCATCAATCTTTTGACACGTTATGGCAGTGCTGCGCACTTGCAATGTTCAATTAGGAAATCTATGCGACGCAGTGCAATGCTGGCCATCAGCCTTTTGATACCCTTTGGCAATGCTGCACACTTGCAGTGTTTATGCCAAAAAACGTGCGTGAAGCAACCACAGCCCAACCAGGCAAACTGCCAATTGCTGTTTCTTGTTTTCTATGTGTGCATGGCTACCATACCTGTGTGAGCAACAGCAGGCACCACAACCTCAGGTGACGCACAGTTTTGTAGATCAACTTGATTACTGCCTGCATGAGCAACACATTGTCAACCAGTAACTCCTTTGTGAGATTCATGTTCTGAGCCACATACACAGCTTGTGTTGCAAAGCTGCATAGGGCACATGCACCCACAACCTCAATGTCCTAGCCATATTGTGAACTTCTTCAAGCAACAAGCACCATGCACTGACAGTGAAGATGCAAGCGCAAATGACTCATGGAGGATCAGCATTATGGCAGCATCATGGCTGACTCAGCAAACTGCTTGCCTGTTGTTTGAATTGGGTGCATCAAGCTGTCAGCAAACTCGTTTTGTGATGCGTCTAACATGTGATCATCAAGCAGATACTCATTCTGCAGAAAATTTTGGCCTGCGCATCATAACAATATTGGAGTCCTGCCTTGGCGTCATGAATCACTCACAATTGCAACTAAGAGCGATACAGCTTGCTAGCCCATGCTCATGTGCATGCAGCCCAAGTGCACAAGCTCACACAACAAGGGCAGCATGCTGATTCCTAATCCCAAGTCTTTGCTAGCAATTGCACGTTTGACGACCATCATGATGATCATGCATCTTCTGCTAGGCACTGTCAAATGCTGCAAAGCAGAAATCTTGCAGCTGAAATGATACAACTTGTGAGCAAAGGCTGCCATAGCTTGCAAAACAGCAAGAGATAGGACTACAGGAGTTTGCAACAGACCTGCAATGTTGTTGCTCATTGGGCTTTTGGGTCGATCATCACACTCATCTTCAAATTGCATGTCTGCTAATGTGGTATCAAATGCATCCTGACTCTCTACTGCGACATAGCAGCGTATGTTTAGACTGTTCATTTGAGGTGCAAAAGTTGCCACAGGGAGCTTGGTCGGTTGGGCTTACTGACGGTCAAACAGATCCCAGCTCGGCAACCAAACCAACAAGCAATCCAACTGCAGTAAAAATGCATGCCAAAATGATAGAGCTGCGCTTGCGTTGGCCTCACAGACAAAAGTGCTGAAGCTTCCTCTGTCGTGCAAACTTGGACAGGGATGTCAGGTCATGCTGCATTACATGGACAAGCTGGAAGCTTGGCTGTTGTGCCAAAAAGCTCTTAGACATTTTATGCAGCTCGTCTTTACCTGACATCAGGTGCGGGTTGTTGGGCTTGGAGAGTTGGCCGTATTGCATTTCAAGCTGTGCCTGCATCTGGAAGTGTTTGCCTGTGTCTGCGACTACATTGCCCTGATGATTGTCGTGAGGCGTGTAGGGCGCTGGTGGCTGAATGTGTGATTGTGTTGCGGTCAGTGCCTCAGCATCTTTTTCAGGTAAGCGCCATTTTGCCCTGCAGCAAAGAAGAGCAAAAGCAAATGTCAAGTTCCCGTGGTCATGTCATGACAAGCTTACTTGTTCAGATGGACAGCAAACTGGCTTAAGCTGTGCCCCTGAAAGCAATGCAAGTGGTTTTTAGGAACACTTATGCCTGACTTGAGATACAACAAATTTCTCACCAAGAGACACTCTATGCCATCAAAAGTAGGCTGGAGCTACTGAGCCTAGAAGCATTTCGCGAATGCAGACGAGCCGAAGTCAAAGCAGTAAGGCTCACAGCAGAAGCGTTGCGATCAGTCTTACATTGGTGATCCTGACTTTCGCCAGCACGGCGTCATAACCGCGAGCGCGCAGACGTCTCAACGCCACTTGACGGTCCTCGGTCAGGTGTTGGTCAGGCATTTGCAGCAGATCCTTGACGAGCTGAACGCAAGAGAAGCGTTGTTATTTTTCACATCCACTGTGCATGACCTGTGCCGAATGCAGCGCAAACCTGCGTGCCATAAGTCCCGTGGTTCTGCGCTTCCTTGATCTTGTCTATTAAAAGGGCAGACTCTTCCGCACTCCACTGCGTGTTTTTGACGAGTGCAGCATACATGACCTGTTGAAGGTGCACGGTCAGCCGGCTTTACGACTTTCAAACACTTCCTGCGCTTCCAAAGCAACCAGCCTTGCACGGCGGTCGATCAAGTCGAACGGAACTGCCGCGCCAGCAGCTGCAAGTGATCATCACGTTGCAGGGCTAACTGCACATAGCCATTGATTGCGAAAAAAAGATAGCAGGCCTAGCCTGGCACCTGGCAAGGCACCTGGCTTCCTTTGGTTTCTGGCTTTATTGCAGGTGTCAGGTCCTGGATTGCTCAGAGTCAGTCTCTGGCTTCATTGCAGGTGCCAAGTCCTCAGTCAGGCTTGCTCAGAGTCAGGTACATGCCATGCATTCGCAAGCATCAGTCCTGCTGGCGGGCTATAGGCATTTGACAGAAGCCGTACTAGCATGCTTGACCTACAGATGGGATTTGACGTTTGGGCAAAGACCAGCCGAAACAACACTTATGCAGCTTTTAGCACGACATGACATGCCATTGGCATTCTGCAACATGAGCATAACAGAGCCGTAAGTCGTTTCGGTTCTCCATACCCAATCTTTCTAAAAATAATCTCTCCAAAAATTATAGTATTAGCACAGTTTAAAGTACTGAAATGACTGTGACTATGATAAAAATGAGGATAGTACAGTGTAATTGTGGTTTGTGTAGGTTTTGAAAGCATGACAGACAGCTGTCTGTTTTCAGATTCATAAAAGCAGGCATTTGAATGTGAAGGCTTTGAGTAAGGGTCTGCACATACTCACAGTCCCCCCTGCTTAGTAACCCATGACATAACCCTGAAACTGCTTAGTAATAACAAATGGTCAGTGGTCGGTCTTGTAAATAATAGTGGCAGCCAGGCTATCACAGCATCACATTGTAGCTGGCAGAGCCTGTCAAATTGTGCAAATGTCGCCTTGAAGATGGCTCTTGCAAAATTGAGACAACTTTGCAGGTATGTGATTGCACCATTAGCACTCTCTGCTTCCAATGATCCGGCATGCATATCAATTCAATGTTGTAAAAGGAGCCATGTGCTTTCAGCTGCCATGATGACTTCACTTCAACTTGCTTGCAAGCGGAATGCAGCAACAAGACCGGCAGTGCTTGCCTGGTTCAGGGAAATCTGCATGCTTTCACGGGTCTCGATCAGCCCTTGCCGCTCTTGCAACACCACAAATGGTTTGAGTTCTGTCTCACGAGGCATTGCCTGTTTAGGTCATGTGTACGTATGCATTGACCGTAGGACATGTCACTTCTCAGCTTTGACCGAGAGCAAGCTGTTGCACGCACGTCTGCAACACCGCCTGTGCCGACAAACTGTGTCTACTGCTCATACAGGCAGCCGTTAAGGCCTTGTATAGAGTCGCCACAAGTGAAGGTATGCAGTGATGCAGCAGCAGATACAGCAACCGAAGCAAAAGCAAACTCGACGAGAACAGCTTGGTCAGCTGGTCCCGTGGCAAATTGGAGTGGGAGCAGCATTTGCTGCTACTGTCGTCTACTGCGCCAGGCGCCGATTGAAGAGCAGCAAACGCCAGAGGCGCGCACGGGCACGCGCAGCAGCTTCATCAGGCCATCAGGTATGCACTGACGTTCAGCTCGTTCGCTCTGCATGAGTTTGCTTTGTTTCTTTTGCTGAGCGTCGAGACAATACAATGCACTTGTGATGTCCAGATAGCAATTGCAATGCGTGTTGTTTCAGGTTGATGCAGAGCGCTTTACTACTGAGCACCCAGACCGTCAAGATACCAAGGGCAGCGCAGCGCAGTGCCGCTTGCCGCCTTTGAAAGTACTGTTGATTAATGAAGCCTTGAGCTGCAATGTTCAGCAGCTGTGGCACATCATCTGCAAACCAGATGCACACTTCCAGAGGACCATTCACAGGCTGTCAGGCAACAGAGATATACAATATGGGGAATGGCATAAAGAAGGTGTGTTGGGAGTCTTGAATGCGTTTTACAGCACCAGCAATGCATTTTTGTGCAGCATTGCGTTTCTTGCTGTTTCTACGTGATGTAAGCAAGCCTGTCAAAAGCAGCATGGCACAGGATGTGTAGCGTGCGTCACGTTCACTTGGCTGAAAGTGTTTGTTGCAATATTTGCGTACAGTAAATTAGGCCATAAAGCATCCTTTGCATCTGCTGTGCAAACTGCAATGTGTGGGGCACGCCTCACTCACAAATGAGCGTCCATCATTTTGTTCATATTAAACCAGCGCTTAGGCAGTCACAAAGTATGCAGATCACCCACAAACGCACATACATCATTTTTTTCTATATTGAACTAGTGTTTAGGCAGTTGTGAATCACTCGCTGCGTATCACTCACAGACTGTGAGGGAGGAGACATACATCAATACCCTGCAGAAAAACAGTCTGGGTCCTTCAGAGGCCGCCCGTATTGACAAGCAGCCCATTCTTCCTCTTCTGCTAAATTTGGCTGTTTTGCACTCCTGCAAGCGGCAAGCTTGTTAGAGAAGAGACGTACATCAATCCCCTGAAGAAGTAGACTTTGGGCCCTTCAGATCTGAATGCATTGACAAGCAGCCCATTTCTTCAATTACTTATGCATAAGCTGAAAGCCGGCCTCGATCACTGCGTCTTTGGCCTGCTATATATATATTTGCAACACTGACCACCCTCAAAAGGCTGGCAGACGCGCGCTACACGCGCACCACCCCTCCTGGGCGCCTTGCGAGCCGGCCGGCGTACTGTCCAATTTTGATGTTTTGCACCCTGCAGGCAGCGAGCTTGTGAGAGAGGAGACCGACATCAATCTCCTGAAGAAGAACACTGCTGACACTTGTTTGGTCAACAACCTGTCAATGTGCCTGGATACAGTCAATGATTGGGCTCAGACTTCTCTGCTTCTGAAACTAAGCCCATTCTTCCTCTTGTGAATTCATGACCATTCTTCTTCCTCCCCCATTTCGTTTCTTCCATCTTTCCTCTTCTTCCTTGCAGGCGATGAGCTTGTGAGGGAAGAGACGTACATCAATCCCCTGAAGAAGAACAGTCGGGGTCCATCAGAGGCCAACTGCATTTACAAGCAGCCGATTCCTCCTCTTCTGATGAGTTTGACTATTTTGCGTCTTGCAGACAGCGTGCTTGTCAGAAGCGAGACATACATCAACCCCCCCAAGAAGAACACTGCAAAAATCTGTTTGATCAACAATTTGACAAGCAGCCCGTTCTTCCTCTTCTGCTCAGTTTTGCTGTTCTGCACCCTGCATGCAGCAAGCTTGTGAGGGAGGAGACATACATCCCCTGGAGAAGAACGGTCAAAGCCCTTCAGAGGCTGACTATACTGACAAGCAGCCCGTTCTTCCTCTTCTGCTAAGTTTCGCTGTTTTGCACCATACAGGCGGTCAGCTTGTGAGGGAAGAGACGTACATCAATCCCCTGAAGAAGAACAGTCTGGGTCCTTCAGAGGCCGACTGCATTGACAAGCAGCGCTGCGTTCATCGCAGCTCAGCCGGCTTTGTGGTCGAGCGGAAAGTGTACACATTGAAGGTCAGACAAGTAGCTACATGTCTTTCTGCAAAAGCCCTCAGCACCACTTCAGAATAACTTTGTGTGCATTGAACAGTCAAAAAACAATAGATTTGAAGGTTGCGGCATGTTTTGGAGGCTTGCATGGTAACTGCTGCTATTCTGTTTACCTGGCTGTGTATAACCCCAGAGGCTGCTTATCATACCCAACAGCCTCAGCCTATTTCCATCATTGTTTGTCATTTTCCTCAAAGCCTGGTTTATTTGATATTTTAGCTGAGCAGAACTGGGTGATAGGGTTTCAAGTGGGTCATGAATAGTGGAGAACACCAGGTTCTGACCTCAGGTGCAAGACCCCCTGTTAGTCACTATGACAATGGAGATGTACTTATTGTCCAGTTGGCTCTGTGCCATGCAGGTGCCCTTTGGAGGCAGCTTCTACAACGTTGTGCAGTGGTGCGTTTGGGTTGAACTGGGCTCAAACAAGGTCCGCTTGCAAGTCAGCTGTGATGTCACCTTCACCAAGAGATTCGTGCCTGTCAAGGGCATCATCTATTCCTCTTCAATAGAGGTGAGCTTAGTCACAAAGCACTTGGCCGTGTGTGAGTCAGTTACAACAGAGGTGACTTCATGTCATATCCAAGACAAGAAAGCTATCTGATGATACTTTCACCAGAAGGTCTGTGCCTGTCAAGGGAATCATCTACTCCTCTTCAACAGAGGTGGGCTTGAGCTTGAGGCCCAGCTAGCAGTCAACAGCAATATGCAAGTGCCCAAATCACAGATATGGCCTGCGTACACAATACACAAGCATCATGATATGTCATAAGCGAAAAAAATGCATTGCACCTGCATTGACTAAGTGCACAGCATCAGGCCAGTGCAGATGCAGTTACTCTACTTCATCTTGCAATTATAGGCTGCACATTTTTGCCATGGCATAAGGCGCTTTTCTTGTATATGTTGCTTGTTCATGCAAGGCATGCAACGAGTTATGCACTCTGGCCATGACTTCAGGCACATTCAAACATTCTGCGATTTGACCACTAAAGTTCCTATTCTGGGCAAATCTACTGACAGATTGCCGCTCTGAAATGCTTTGCTTGTTGATGTAGGGCATGCAACGTTTCTACAAGATGTGGCTGGAACAATTGTACCAACATCTGAAGCTGATGAACAGCCCCAGCCATTCCACAGCCACAGTGCCTCAACACCAGAGGCAGGGGCAGGGGCAGTGCCAAAGTGCCCTCCTCAAGCAGAAGGCCGAACCCATCAGATGGAGTTTAGATGCCCTGCTGCCCTGGCTGACCCTGTTAGTAATGGTTGCTTGGCTTGTTATGCAGAGCTTGGGGCAACATCAGAGCTTCAGTCGTTTTCAAAATAGCCCTTTTGGTCCTTGGTCGAATAGTAGTGGTTTGTTGCCAAATTTGGTGCCTGTCTCACATCCAGCTGTTTAAATTGTCTCGTTTTGGTGGCTAGTGTAGGCAATAGGCATTTGGTACGGTTAGCATGACATGCACGAAAATTTACGCCACTCGTACAGACATAGTAGGACGCTGTCACAGAACTTGAAATTCCAGCAGCTGTTGCAGGCACGCTAAATGACCTATTCTCTAGACCGTTTGTTGCTGTTGGGCAAATCAAACCTTTCATCAATGCATCAGGCAGACAGTGATGCTTCAGCCTGCTCAACGGGCTACTGTATTTGATTCAGAGGAAATACAGCACTCTGCCAGCATCTGCTCTAAAAGTCACATTCAACTCTCTCCGGGTGGTACAACCCTGCAGCATGCGCTGCACATTCAGGCAAACGAATGCATGGTGTGAGTCCATCACATTCTGGAGCTGCATGTCATGGACTCATAATGCACACATTGTGCTGACATGCAATGTAATGCGTTGAAGTGTGTCATGCATACAGTGCTGAAAAGCAACATTCTGGAGCTTATGTCATGAACACATCCGATCTGGTATGATGGCTTGGAAGGACACTGGCAACTGCATCCCTGATGAAAGAAAGATCAGCTGCCCCTACAAGACTGTCTTGACGTCACAACAAATAGAGGCTGTGGCTCCCCGGCCTGCCTCTTTAGACAGAGGCTCCTGTTATGACAGCGTTACTTTTTCTCTTCTTTCTCTTTTTCTAAGAGGCTGTGGCTCACAACAGGACCAATCATAGATGCAAAAGCCTTCAAGCTGACCCCTCATAGGTCAACTTTCTGCTGGTTACTGCTTTGAGAGCATCAATCCTGGGCTGCCTTTACGGACAGAGGCTCCCCTTATGGCGCTTAATGGCGTAGACTTTTGTTTTCTTGTTTCTCTGTGGCTCACCTGGCAAAGGCAAATTTGGCAGCTCCGGGAGATGGATTCCCCCTGCTATCCAAATATCCACCCGTCATATCTGCAAAAGCTGATGCCTCATCGCCTTCTGCGTCAGCTGCTGCTGCCCCACAGCTGTGCTCCTGGCATGACTCAAACACATGACTCAACGCCTGCCTGACATGACTCATCGGCCGGCTGACTAAACCCTGCTGAGTCTGCAGTGACATATCAGCAGCTGCATCATCAGCAGATTGCTGCTGTTGGTCTATCAGTTGCTGCTGCTGTCCTTTGGCCCTTGCAACTTGAGCACAAGGCGCTGCATGTGCTGTTGCTATGCTGTCAGGATTTGCAGCCTGAGTATCTGTATCCTGCTGCTTATAATGCCTCAAGTCATGCTGCTGAGAATCACGCCCATGATGTGCATGGTGGTGCGGCTGCGACACGTGTGGACTCATGTGGTCAGGCTGACTAAGCTGAGCTGACTGTGCTGAGTCAGCAGGTGAGTAAGCACAAGGGCTGCAGGGCTCCTCAGCTGACCTGCCCTTGGCTTGCATGCTGTGCTGCAGTGCGTGCTTTGCACGCTGAGCCTCAGCTATGTACACTCCCATGTTCCTCTTCAAAGTCTGATTCTCACCAGCCAACCTGAAGGAGAAGAAACACACACTTTGACCGGACAGCATGGCACGAGAGTCATGAGGTAAACAAAAAATATGATCATGACGTGATCAATACAGACGCCAAGCCTACCAGATTCTGTCAAAAGAACACATAATCACGCGCATCTTGTTGTTGACACTTGAATCTCCAGATGCAGGAAATTGCTCTCAACAAAACAGGTTTATATACGAAAGATACAACACTAGCAGGCAATCAATGCAAATGCTACATTTCAAGCTGGCGATCCATGTGAAGGCACTTCTCCATGGCCATGTGCACATTGGCCTGGGCCTTTCTGCTACCAGCCCTGGAGGGCTGTTTCCTGCAGGCCTGAGCTTGAGCCAGCTGTGCCTTCAGGTGCGCTATGAATTGCTTGTCACGCACCTACATCCAGACAGACATTGTGACCAAAATTGCAGGGCCCGATTTGAGTGTGACAAAATTTGCTCGAGATCAGAATCGTTCTGCTACCAGCCCTGGAGGGATGTTTCCTGCAGGCCTGAGCTTGAGCCAGCTATGCTTTCAGGTGCGCTATGACCTGCTTGTCACGCAACTACATCCAGACAGACACTGTCTACAATCAGCTAAGGTCCTAGACAGTTTATCAGGCACTGCTTGGGATTAATGATAATGCCTCTCTGGAAAATACTTGTATCACACATTCTTCATGTGACAGTGAACACGTCTGCAACTTGTGTAATGAATGACCACATGCACCTCAATTGCTTGGTTAGCAATGCTGACCTGTGAATAAGGCTCAGCGTTGGCAGCTTGGCGTCTGAGCGTGTGTGCACACTTGGCATGCTGCTGCTGGAGCTCCTCGGTGTGCTCTTCCTCTTGCTTTGCATACATCTGCAATGCAAGGTACATGAGTTTGTCTTGATGGCAGTGATTGTCTTGATGTGAGCTGTGGCTTTGGGACCTTGAAAAGCCACTTGTAGCAGTTGGACCAAATGTGATTGATAGCTTTCTGCCAGGCTCGCCGGGTAGTGATTAGATGCAGCAGCACAGGGTTTGGGTTCTGAAGCACAGCTCGTTACATCCACTGCAGAGCAGCACAGGCCATACACAGCAACAGCCGCCAGAAGACTTGTATCAGAAAGAGATGACAAGAGAGAAGCACACACAGAATAGACAGTCATGATATGCCCTGTGCTGATTGCAAATGCTGTGGTTTCACCACTTGGGACAAGTTGAAAAAACTGGTGTAAGACAGTTCAACATATTTGCTTTGGGGAGTGCTGATTGCTTTGGGATTCTTGTTGACAAGTCGGAAGATGGTGAAGTTGAACGCATGAAAAGACCAAGGTCTGCAGTTGGGCACCTGGTTGATGAGCACCAGCACCTCTTCAATGTCTGAAAAGGCCACATCTTGGTTGAGGCGGCGTGCAAACCTTGTCACCACTTCTACCATCTCGCTTGGCACCCACGCACCTGCAAAAGCAGCGAAAACCTCCTGCACCAAGTCTCCTTTCCATGCTTAGAAAATGAGATATGGTCTTTTTGCATGGTTTTCAAGGTTTCTGAGATGTAGATGTTGTCTTTCTGGCAGACCATGGCCTACGACTGCAGCATAGAATCACCACCTGGCATACATAGTATTAATACATGCGATATTCCTAGACAGCCCATGTATGGACGCAACATGGCATGGTCAATACATTTCAGCCGTAATTGCAGACCTGGCTTCACAGTGACTCTGTGATGGTGCCCAAGCCGCTGAGTCTTAGGCTGACTGGGCTCGTCTTCTCTTAGGGACTCTGCATCCTGAGGGCTGTTGCAGCTGACAAGGGCAGTTTCATACTCCAACGGCATATAGCCCCCACCAGTCCGCACAAAGCTGCAAATACGCAAAACAAAGGCCAAACTCAGGGTGACAGTCTTATGCCAAGTGCCAGTCAGGGAACAGTCTTAGAAAAAGGACAAAGTCAGTGGTTACAGAGTTTAGCCGAGTGCCATTCAGAAAACAATTTCACAACCATAAACAAGATCGGTGGTCATCTTGTTGATGAATGACGATGACTGATCATCATCTTAGGGCTGCTTGAGTTGACAAGGGCACTTTCATATTCCAAGGTCATAATCCCTTCAGCAGTCTCCACCAGCTTGCGAGTCAGGTCAATACAATTGCTGAGTGCAAGTACACTTTTGAGAGAACAAGGGTACATACTTTCAAGCACACAACATGCAACCCATGGGCATGTTTGAGGAGAAAAATCGACTCCTATCAAGCATATGGTATGCAATGCATGAATGGCAAATTATGTCGATTATGATGCCTGTGTGACACTGGAAGTTCAAGACGAACTTTGCCCAACCTGCTCAAAGGTGGAGAAACTGATCTGCCTTGCATATGACGAACTTGCGCCAGCGCATTGCATATTTCACAACTTGCACTGCATTTCAGTGAATTATACTCTCAAATGCCGTGTACTGTGTAATTAAGTATTGCATATTAACATGACACATATGGTGTTAAATATGGTGTTTTACACAAGGTGACATTGTCCAACCTGCTCAAAGGAGGAGAAACTGATCTGCCTTGCGACTTGCGCTTCTCAGCCACAAAGCTCAAACCAGCTTTGACCACTGAATCAGCCCTCCCCGCTGACTGAGTCAGCTCCTTACGCCCCCTGCTGTTGCTTCTGGCCCTGCCCCTGGGGCCGTTGCCCTCAGCCCCAGGGCCGTCGTCCAGGGCATTTTGCAGCATCTGTCTCAGGGCAATGTTCTCTGATTGCAGCCGTTGGCATTCGTCCATGGCTTGGTGGTAAAGCCGAGCTGTGCATTGCAGGCTTGTTGCTTGCTCATGACTGGTAGTCAATTTGCCTGCAACCGCACACAACAGCAAAGATAGTGAGAAAGTGGGGAAACAAGGGGAAAAGAAGAGCTACAGAAAGTAGGAAGTTGAAGCTCGCTGCTTCCTCATGACTGAAGGTCAATCTGCCTGCACTGCTGCAAGACCAGGTAAAGCGTTGCAGAAACGGGATCAATTGGTAACACAGGACTATGTTTACAATGCTTGATGGTAAAGCCGGGCTGTGCACTGCAGGCTTGTTGCTCGCTCATGACCAGCAGTCAACTTGCCTGCAAGGCAAGATTTACGGTGGTGAAGACAATGGGGAAAAGTCAAATGGGAAAGGACAGACTTTCCATACAGACAAAAATAATAGGTCGCTGTCTGCTCATGACTTGCGGTCAAGCTGCTTGCAGCGAAGAACATGATGAGCAAATATACAAAAGAAAGGGCAGATTTCCTGTAAACACAGCAGAGCAGGGCCAAGCAGGGGCAGAACGGGGCAGGCCCTCACCCGCCAGCTGCTTGTGCAGATCCTGGTAGTGGTCCACTTGAGACGCCAGGTGACTAATCACCTGCCTGGCTTGATGCAGCTGATCCTGCAGATCCTGGACCTGATTCAGGCTTTGTACATTGCTTGCTGCACTGCAAACACAGCAGAGCAGATTCTGTACTCAACTCAGGCTTTGCATGTTGCTTGATGCACTGCAAACACAGCAAAGAGTGGTGTTGCAGATGCTCTCATGCCTGAGTGACTGTTATGAGTCAGACTAAAGAGTAGTAAAGACTAAACCCAGCAGACCAGATGCCTTGTGCAGTCTTGAACGTGGAGATGTTTCTGCTAGACAACAGAGACATGCAGGTAATGCATCAAATTTGATCTGGCTTTGCACAACACTTCCTGCACTGCAATCACAGTAAAGACTCAAAATTGACACCCAGCGATGCTCAGCAGATGGTTAAAGCAAGTCTGAACACGAACAGCTGATTCTGCAGATGCTAAACTTGATCCATGTATCTTGCACAAATGCATGGATAGCCAGCAAAAGCAAGGGCAAAGAAAGCTTACTTGAAGTTGGGAGGCTCGAGCGCACGCTTGTCTTCAAGTTGGCAGCCTTGGTGGACACTGCTGTACAGTTTGCTGCAAGCAGACAGACAACTCAATCAGCCAAGCTGTGAGCATGCTCCATCTGAGCTGCTACACATGACTGTGATGGTACCACAACAATGGGATGGGGCCAGAACTCATGGCACAGCAAGCTAATACGCACCTGAAGTTGAAACGGTCTTGCAATTCTTGAGCAATTGGAGCACTTGGTCCAAACACGCGTCGGCTCTGTGAAGTGTTAATGTCCTGGGGTTGGCTCTCTCCATACAGCTGACTGCAAGACAGTTTTGATTCGAGCTGGAAGAGTCTGCTTTGACTGCCAAGCGTGCAGCTCCTGAACATCACGCTGCTTCATCGCACAGCCTACGTGAAGCGCAGCCGATCTTTCAGCTCCTGTGCTACCCGCATGAGTGGCTTCTTATGGGAGGGGAACCGGCCAGGCTCACTGGACTTGGCAAGGTCAGCCAGCATGGCTTCAGTGGCGTGCAGCAAGTCCCTAGCAGCACTCCGCTTGATGCATCGCCAAGAGCAGCCCCTTCGCTGACATTCAGATCGGCATTAGGCTAGCAGTCCTAGCAACAGCTTATCATGCGCGAGCGCTTTTGCCTTGAGTGAGATGAGCATGTAGCGTGTCATGCAAGTTCGTCCATAAGCCCATGGCTTTCAGATCCTTTGCATGCAGCAAGGCTGAAACAAAAAAAAAAGAAAGCAAGGCTGTCCAGGCATGCAGAAGAGGCAACGTGTGCAAGAGAGGGACTGGCTAACAACAAGGGATGGAAGACAAGGTTCAGCCAGACACAGTGCAGCGCTGCAGCCTTCCTGAAGTTTTTCAAGGCTTACAAGATTTGACCTGACATCCAGTGGCAATTAATGCTTTTTGGACGGTAGCGGGCTATGAGCTGAGGAGTTGCTGCTGTGCAAGTCAAATCAGCACAGCCCCTGGTCGTTGATCTGTTGCATGTGCAGCAATGCTTGGCCTGGTGTCATCGCCAGCTGCCCATGACGACAGCAATTTACCTGATGTGCAGCCTATGCAGTTACAACACAGCCCGCCTGCATGCTTACAATCAATGCACACTGGCCTGGAACTGTTTTGATTTTTGGCATCGGGATATGATTTTGCAGTTGCCTCAAGCTGTCACAAACAGTGCATGCAAGGATGACCGAAACGTCTGCTGTTGCCAACAACACTGCTTTCTTACTGCAGTTCATTCTCTGAGCATGCAGGGCAACAGTTCATACAAGCCAACTTTCACATCTAAAGAGCGAAGTGGGCAGCATTCGTGGTGTTGAGCTCCAGAGCTAGTAATGGTCAGGAGGGCTCAGCAACATCAGGTATGACTTCAACTGACGACAAGCAATGCCAGCGTCATCTGCTTCCATTGAACATTGGCAAAGCTTGAGCGATGCATACGAGCACAGGCATTCATCCATGTGTGCTAATGTGTGCAACCGGTCTGGACAGCTGCATGCTGGCAGCAAATGGGACACAACTGCTGTTGCATGTTCGCCTGGATGGTTGCAGTGCAATTGCAGCAACTGTGCTGACCATTGAGCCTCCTGATATTGCTGCCTGATCCATAATACTTTGAGATGCATAGAGTGATAGGCTTGCTCATATAACTCACCACTTATCTGAGTAAACTATGACAACACAGACACAGTCACGTTTTGGCCTAAAGTCAAGGGCGACGGAAACTGAATTACTGATGTGCAAAAGCGCTGGCGCAAAACGTGCCTGGGCTCATGTATATGCTCCTAGGATTGCGTCTGTCACAAACGGTGAGAGCAGAGTGATCTGAAAGTGCTTTTGTTGGCAAGCAAAGAAGCTAAGCACAGCCTTGTACAGCCTTGAGCATCTGATTTCTGCGCAGCTTGAGTGTATCGCCGACCGCAGCGAACCCGCACGACTCGCTATGACATCTTGTGTCTTCTTGCAGTTGCCGCTTTCCTTAATAAGTGCTCTGTTACGTCATAGCAGTCGCAGCATCACGTCAACGCAGTGTGATGTTTGACTTTCCGACACCCACTGCCGCTTCGCACAGCTTTTTCCGTCACAATAGGACCTTCTGGCAATATGTCCCTGCCTAGGGTGGTCATTGTTGGTGGAGGGGCGGGGGGCACGTCTGCTGCGCAGCAACTGGTGAAGTCTAGGTCTGCAGATGTGACTGTGATAGATCGAAGGGATTACTTCGAAATCCCGTGGTCCAACGTCAGGATTCCGGTCGATCCAGATTTGCTCAATGACACGACTCTCCCGCTACAGGTAATCAGCCGACGTTGCCTTTTCCGTTCTGCAGGTGGACTCTCTGCCGCCAACCCGACAATGGTGCTCTTGCTGTGTCCTGACTGCAAATTAGCTGTGTGCGCTAGTGCTGTTGTTCACACGTGTAGCGTCGTAAAAGAATGGCGAACTGCTCAAACAACGCGTCGGCAGGGCAAGCACTAGCAGGCAGACAGGGCATACTGAGAAGGTGACTTATGTCTTTGCAATGCCAAGCAGGATGTGCCAAATGTGGGAAGGGTGGTGCATGCAGCTGCAGCTTCTGTCACTGCATCTGAGGTGCGCTTGGACAATGGGAATTCAGTGGCATACGACTACCTTGTGCTGGCAAGCGGATCTACGTGGACAGATCCTGTCAACTCAGGAACAGAGGCTGCCCTTGTGGATCGCAAGCTTCATCAGCAGGTAGTGAGCACAACAACAGTGATGTTACTGCATATAGCAGTGACAGCAATGTTAGAAAAAGGCAAATTGCGATACATATCAGCAGAAGGCTAGCTATGTGTGGCCCAGGTCTCATCAGGGCAGGCCGGCTGGTTTTGAGCATCATAACAAGGATGTCATCAGCAGGTGCACTACTTGGTTACACCATGTTTGCATGCGTTTCAAGCTCTTGCTGCAGCATGGTAGGTATGGATCGTCTGTCACTGCCAGCTATGCAAACCTCATCTTTTCACAAGGAGAAATCACTGTGTAACCACCTGTATGTACCTGCAGAGGCTTCTGCGTCATGTTGCTTTTGTGTGTGTAAGTAGATCTCTCTACGACTGATGCACAAGTCTGTCCTGATGACACGGACCGCCTTGAATTGTGTGTCCTTGTATGGAGAGACTACTTCACTGCAGGCGCACAGTCAGGAGTTGAAGGCAGCCCAGACTGTGTTGATTGTCGGAGGTGGTGCTGTCGGTGTTGAGCTTGCAGGCAAGTTCTGTGGTCACTGATTGTTCAGCAGCCACCTATCGCAAGATATGCTGATCGCTGTAAACGACTATATCAAGCTTCATCAAGCTTCATCATTGTTGCCTCAATGCTACTGCCTACTGCTGCTGATCTACTTGCCGACGCTGGGCGCACTCTGTGCATCAGGCACGACATCATCTTGTCTGGCATCTGACAGATGCATGTTAGACGCCCTTACTTTCATGCTCAGAATCAGCCCTGCCTTCTATCAAGGGTTATTGTACTGAATGAGCTGATGATGTCATTGTAACTGAGATGAAGCCTTGCTTGGAACGCACATGGCAGTGGCCCAATACCGATGTCGATATACTGAACAAGCTAATATGTTTGCAGCTGAGATTGCCGAAGCCTACCCAGAAAAGCATGTGACAGTGGTTCAATCCAACAAGCAGCTTGTGCCTGGCTACTCAGAACGGCTCAGTCGCCAGATTCTCAACATACTTACAGGCTTGAAAGTGGAGGTACAGTAATCCCTCTGTACCAGCTGAATTCTTTGTTTATTCTGTGACATGGATTGCAATTGACACACGCCTCAGCGAATGCTCCATCTTCAGTAGATCTGAAGCTGTCTGCAGCTGAAGTGCCTACCAAGCAAGGTGTCCTTACATAGAATATTCTGTCTGAGAAGCATAATTACAGTGAAAGGGGAATATTGATTGTCACCTGCTTTTTCCTCACAATGACAATGCTCTTGAGTCACATGTCCTTACATTGAGCAGTGACTGTACGCCACTGTTCACACTAGACGCTCATGGCTGTCATGCACTTGTATGCCTCTGTACGTTGGCTGAGGTGAGAGTGCACAGCAGGTTGGCGACACGCAGTACAGAGTAAGCCCTAACAAGTGCAGCATCACCTATATTCCTCCAAGCATATGCACACGCGTAAGGCTTTTGGCTGAAATGACCTTCTGTAAAGCATGTCCCCTCAACTTGCTTGCCTTGGCCAGTCCCATGACGGATTTGACTCAAACAGCCCGATGCATGACAGGTGGTACAGGGTGAAAAGGCGCAGGAGCTGGGTGACAGGCGATACAAGCTAAGCTATAACAAGTCTTGTCCATGTTATGCTTGGCTGAACTTACTTCCTGCATTGCAGGTCAGCTTGGGCGAGAAAGCACAGGAGGTTGCTGACAGGCAAAGCAAGCTAGGCCCCATAAGTTGCAGAATAATTCAAGTCTTGCTTGGCTCAATTCAGTAGATGTATTGCAGGTCATCTTGGGTGAGAAAGCACAGGAAGTCGGTGACAAGCAGTACAGGCTAAGCACCAGCGGCCGCAGCATCAGTGCAGACAAGGTGTATGTCTGCATTGGTGGCAAGCCTAACACAGCATTCCTGAGAACAGGCAGCAGCGCAGACGTGCTAGATGAGCGAGGCTTTGTCAAAGTATGTCTGCCCTCATGTGACATATGAAAAAAGTTGTCTTGCAGCTGTGACCGCAACATCAGTGCAGACAAAGTGTATTTGTGCATTGGTGGCAAGCACAACACAGCATTCCTTAGAACAGGCAGCAGCGCAGATGTGCTAAATTCGCAAGGTTTCGTCAAGGTACGTCCGCCCTCATGTGGCGCATGACACATGTCTTGTGGCTGTGACCACAGCATGAGTGCAGACAAGGCTTGGGTGTGCATTGGTGGCAAGCCTAACACAGCAATTCTTAGAACAGGCAGCAGCGCAGATGTGCTAGGTGAGCAAGGCTTTGTCAAGGTACGTCCGCCCTCCTGTGTAACGTGACATCTGTCTTGCAGCTGTGACCGCAGCATGAGTGCAGGCAAAGCGTCTGTCTGCATTGGTGGCAAGCCTAACACAGGATTCCTTAGAACAGGCAGCAGCGCAGATGTGCTAGGTGAGCAAGGCTTTGTCAAGGTACCGCCCTCCTGTGGCACATGAAGAAATCTCTTGCAGCTGTGACCGCAGCATGGGTGCAGATGAAGTGTATGTGTGTTTTGGTGGCAAGCTTACACCGTACTCAGGACAGGGAGCAGTGCAGATGTGCTAGATGAGCGGGGCTTTGTCAAGGTATGTCTGCCCTTTTGTGGCACATGGTACATGTCTTGCAGCTTTGACCGCAACATTCAGTGCAGATAAGGTGTACGTGTGCATTGGTGGCAAGCCCAACGCAGCAGTCCTTAGAACAGGCAGCAGTGCAGATGTGCTAGATGAGCGCGGCTTTGTCAAGGTATGTCTGCCCTCATGTGGCACGTGAAGAAATGTCTTGCAGCTGTGACTGCAGCATGAGTGCAGAAGAAGTGTATGTCTATATTGCTGGCAAGCCTAACACAGCATTCCTTAGAACAGGCAGCAGTGCAGATGTGCTAGATGAGCGGGGGCTTTGTCAAGGTGTGTCTGTCCCCATGTGGCACATGATACATGTCTTGCAGCTGTGACTGCAGCATGAGTGCAGAAGAAGTGTATGTCTGTGTTGCTGGCAAACCTAACACAGCATTCCTTAGAACAGGCAGCAGTGCAGACGTGCTAGATGAGCGAGGCTTTGTCAAGGTACCTCTGCCCTAATGTGGCATATGAAGAAATGTTTTGCAACTGTGATTGCAGCATGAATGCAGACAAAGTGTCTGTCTGCATTGGTGGCAAGCGTAACACAGCACTCCTTAGAACAGGCAGCAGCTAGATGAGCGAGGCTTTGTGAAGGTATGCTGCCCTATGTGGCATATGAAGAAATGTCTTGCAGCTGTGACCACAGCATGAGTGCAGATGAGGAGTTTGTGTGCGTTGGTCGCAAGCCTAGCACAGCATACCTGAGAACAGGCAGCAGTGCAGATGTGCTAGATGAGCGAGGTTTCGTCAAGGTATGTCTGTCCTCATGTGGCACATGATATACGTCTTGCAGCTGTGATCGCAGCATGGGTGCAGACAAAGGGTATTACTGCATTGCTGGCAAGCCAAACACAGCACTCCTCAGGACAGGAAGCAATGCAGATGATCAAGGTAAACTAGTATCAGAGCAGATCAAGCTGTTGCACAACAATGTGTAGCCTAATGGCATACCTTTGGTTTTTCAGGTGGATGATCATCTTTAAGTGGCAGGCCACCCAAACTGGTTTGCATTGGGTGAATTCACAAGCCTGTCTGATGACCAGCTAAGAGCGCTTAGCGATTAATTACGGCAAAGCACTATCAGCGCAGACCAAACTAGTGCACAATGACATGTAGCCTAATGGCCTTCCTTTGGTTTTCCCAGGTAGACGATCATCTTCAAGTGGCAGGCCATCCAAACTGGTTTGCACTAGGTGACATCACAAGCCTATCTGATTACCGGCTAGGCCGTTTGGCTATTGACCAAGGCAAGTTAGTGGCAGAGCAAATCAAGCTGTTGCACAACAATGGGGCGGCAGCTAAGTTAAAGGTCTGGAAAAGGCACAATGGCCTCAATATGATTGCTGTCAGTCTGGGCCGCAAACATGGCGCGATGGATGTTTTTGGCTGGGGGTTTTCTGGCTGGTTGCCAACATACCTCAAATCTAGGGATCTTTTGGTTGGCATGACCAGAAAGAACATGGGTTTGCCAGCAGCAGCTTGAGCCTTGAGACTATTGAAGACACACTTTTGCGCAAAAGCAGCAGCCTGAGATCATGCGACAGAACAGCATGGCTTGCAACAGCAGCATCTGCAGGCACAAAGCATGTACAATAGCAGTCAAGTTCATTTTGAAGCTGTGGAGCGTTGCTTGCAGCGGTGGAATGCTTAACGTGCTGAATGCTCTCATTAGATTCTATTGCACTGGTCTATATCTCAACAGTCTCATGTACTGCATTGGCATACACTCCAACAATCCCATCTACTGCATTGATTGGTCTGTACTACTTCAAGTAAATCAGTTCCTGGGATGTTGCACAGCTCTGGCATTGTGAGGAACAGATTGTTCAAGGCTGACCTCTGAAGCCAGCATTCAACTCATTCGTAGAAACTGTTGTCCTTGGCAAATTGCGCAATCACGAATGCTTGATGTGTGATCTCGGCGTGTCTGCAGTACATGGGAGTCTGCTTCCAGATCACTAAACAAGTAAACTGCGAAATAAGCCTGCACCTGCAGGCTTGCGAGTTGGCCTGTTTTGCCAGGCAGGCATAGCCTTTCAAGCACTGCTTTCGTGAGCTGCGTCTGTCCTACGTACACATACACACAGAGCTGCGCAGTGAGCACCATCATCTAAGCAGGTTTTGCATTTGCATGAGTTCAGGCATGAGCTCAAGTGACCATTGAGTTTCAAATAAGGTCAAAGAGACATTCCAGTCAACGCATTGCTGCGAGCGCTACAGAAGCTACCCTGCGGCGGTCGCTTTGACCGCATGCTTCTAAGACCTGGCTAAGGCTGTGTGGCTGCATCGCCAACATTCCGGCGTACGCGTGACACTCGAGCCGTCCTGCTGAGCAGGCTGTTTGTTTAGTGCACAATTTCTGCCATCGCTGTACTCTGCCAGCTGCTTTCACGTGAGGCAGAGATATTGACAATGCAGGCTCAAGTGGTAAGACAAGTCGATCAATGGTTAAAAGCTGGCTTGAAGCCAGCGCATATTCAGAAGATCGTCCGAGAAAGTTCGCTCAAGCTGTCCATAACAACGAGACGCGTATTGTACAACAAGACATATGGAGGCTTCGGCTTCAGTCATGAGTTCATGCACGCGCACGGGATCAGAGAAGGTGACGACTTGGAAGCAGAAAGGACCAGTGAAAAGGCGTTTGAAACGATTGAGCGTCTGGGGCATGACCTCTGTGCCACATCTCCTCACCTATGTCAAGAAATCGAGCTCTGCCAGAGACTCAATCTCCAGAAACTTGGTCAGCATATTCATAAGCAGCGATTCAGGGAGCGTCATCGCTCCCCCAGGGACGCTGATGAGAAGATGAGCTACGAGGCAGATCTCCAGCAGTGTCTGGAGAAAATGCAGGACTGGCCTGAAGACATAGTCCATGCAGCACGTGCTTACTATGACACAGAGGGTGCTCAATACTGGTCTCTTTTTGTGTCCGGTGGGGGACCATTCAGTTATGACTCCGATTGTACCTTTTCAGAGCATGTCAAATCCAGCAAAATTGCTTGGCCGTTGCATGAAGCTTTCAGAGTTTCTGGAATTGCAGGCGGCTGTCTGATTGCAGCCGCACTCCGCAAAAGGTCGCTCCCATCTGAATCTCAGTCTGTAATGGCAGAGGAAATGGGTCAGTCGCCTTCTCCTCAGCTTCTCTTAGGGCTGGCAGCTGCTAGTGGTTCTTGTTGTGCACTGGGTTATGCAGAAGTGCCAGAGCTTGTTGATTACAAGATCCATGAGTATGATGGAAAAGAATCTGTTGTTTGGTAATTTGGAGACAGGAGCTGACTTGTGTTTAGCCAGGTAATTCAGGGCGTCAAGTATACTCTGGTGATGTACAATCTTTTTGTACCAAGCTGACCCCTGTGGACGCACAACAACGTGGTCAACATGGCACACATGCTAGCAGCAACTTAATCATGTCTTTTGACATTGCCTGGGACCTTTCCTTTGATTGGCGGCATATCCAAGCACGAATTGTGCAGAATAGCAATAGGGTTTTGCGTGAGCCTTGCAAGTGTTGCTTACAGGCATCAATGAACGCTTCCTGCGCTTCACAGCCACAGTCACTCGTTTAGTCAGTGTCGGGCTTATCATTCCTGACGTAACGACACTGGCGTTTTGAGGGCCAAGACAAACTCGAATTTCAGAGGTTTCGCGCCACTATCCAAATGAGAATTGTTGTAATGTCAGTTGGCAATTACACAGCCTCGCAGTACAATCAGGCATGCTGGAGATGGCAGAAACTGCGTAACACAACTCTGTTTGAGCTTCTGTAGGGACCAAACCCACACCGACTTTTCAATGCTATACAGTGCAACATTTGTTATGCAAAATGGATTTGTCTTGCAATCTGTTGCTTGCTGAGAGCTCGAAATAAAATGCCTTTGGGTCGTGTCCAAGTTCACCAAGAAATTGATTTTTTAATGATGTGAGCACGCACATGAGCGCGCTGCAAGCTCAGCAAACTGCAGGCTGCAGCTTTTGAAATTGTATTGATTGATCGATTGATTGAAACCTAAAGCGCCTAGGTCGCTGATCGGACTGTTTGCAGCGCCATCGCCATCGCGACCACAAGCCTTGCTCTCAGGTGCACCGTCAATTTGATTGCTCCGCACTCACATTGCATGCATCGGGTTACATCGAGCATCTGGTCCGCGACGCAAACCCTCTGACTCGGCCTCAAGAGGCCGCTGGCCCAGTGATTCCGATGCTTTCCTTTGCACAAGCGCTTTCGCACACCACGCGTGTCCCTCACACAGCATCAAGATCCGGCTCAAGGCCACTGCCGCTTGCTCGTCAACGAGCCTGCCCGACGCAAACTCGTTGTTGGGTGTTGGATCTTACGCACACTGGACTGCACAGGCGCCAGCTTCGCGGACACGCCCGCAGAAGTCCCGCAACAGCGCGTTCTTCAGCACAAACAGAACAGCCTGCGACCCCTGTACAGCAACATGGCTTTGAATGGGCCACAAACGTCTCACGACACGGCAACGTCTACTTTGCAATTGACGAAACCACTCAAGCTTGCAAAGCTAGCATGAGAGACTCTTCGTCAGAACCAACAGTCGCGCTGTTCTTTGCGTCCTCCTCGTACTCGGTGGAGTTCGACCGGATCATCCCAGTTCTCAGGTCCAAAGTGCCTTCTCTTCAACACATCATAGGTTGCACGGTGCGCTCTTGCTCCTTCTTCAAAGTATTCAGACCTCAGCATTAGCTGGCAAGATGCACAACGTAAGCTTTGATTGTGATATGCACCTTGCTTGCATTGATAAACTGCGCCGCATGCTTCATTTGACTGTTTGCTCTTGTCCACAGCGAATGCAATTCAAAGCTTTCGTCTGCCAAACACTCAGAACCCGTGGTGCTGAGTTGAAACAGCACTGATTCGTTGCTTGCATGCATCAGATCTCTGCAATGTTTTATGCATTGAGACCTGCACTGCTGACAATATGCATGCACCTTGACTCAGCACTCAGTCCTTTAGCTTGACACACACATGATCATGGTGACTGTCTGGCACATGCAATCAGCCTTGCTGGCTGGCTAAAGCATGTAATCTTACTCTCTCTTCTGATCAGCACATCCTTGAGTAACCTGCAACATTGCTCCTAGTTGCAGACTTTTCATATGACTGCGCTGTAAGTCAAGCCATGCCACAAAGGTCTGCAAGCGGCACTGCTGATGTCTCGCAAAGTCATGTTGCAAGGTGTCCGGCTGCAAATCTGCTTTACCTGAATGCAATTGCCTCTCTTTGGTTGAATTGCCTCGGGTTGCCGTCATGTAATAGCTACGTGATTGCTACATCATTGAGCCTACTTCACCTGCAGGAACAGAGAATTGCAGACATACTACATGCAAGCAAATAAACTGTGATCGCCTGCTCAACCACCAATACCCCAGCACCAGCCCCCATCCCATATACCTTGTGTCAGCACCAAGTACAAGTAGATTTTTGGCTGCAGGGGTTTGGGGTGATAGGGGGGTCTGGGGAGGGGCCCCAGGAGGTTGAGGGGGAGCCGGCTCTAAGCCTAACCCTAGGAACCCTACCTAACGTAAGCAATGCCGTCCATAGTTCCCTGTGTCTGATGGTATGGCACTGGCTGAGCTTTGCGCCTTCCATGCTTGTATTTTCAAGCCATGGTGATAGTGCGCTCTTTCTGTTCACAGCATGAATTGTTGGGCATGTTACTCTATGTAGATTGCCTGAGTGTGATTGACCTAGTCATTGCCATTAGTGGCGCATGTGATCAGCCTTCGTTGGCTGGCATACCACTGCCTTTTCATCACTTGTGCCCTGACACACCCACTTGCCCAAATCCTTTGCCCTCACAAACAGGGGGATCCCTGATGTGTGTCACAGGTGCAAGTGAAGTCACAGCATATGTGGAACAGCGTTGTCTCTGACGCAGATGCAAGACAAAAATCATGGCAGGACTTCATGCTGACCTCCGTTGATACAGCGTTACGTGTGCCCTGTCAAATGCACGTAGCCAAGTCTTTTGCCCCCACAAACAGTAAATGTGGTTCACAGGTGCAAGTGAACTCACAGCATATGTGCAGCGTTACTTGTGCCCTGTCAAATTTATTTACCCAAGTCTTTTGCCCCCACAAACAATAAATGTGGTTCACAAATGCAAGTGAACTCACAGCATATGTGGAACAGCGATGTCTCTGACGCAGATGCAAGACAAGAGTCATGGCAGAACGTCATGCAAAGCGTTCTTCTTCAACCTTTCTGCACACACAAACTTGACTTTCCTGTCTGTGACTGATCAACCAACATCACCACCCACAACTTGAGTCCCATGTTTGGTACAGGTGCAAGTCAACAGCCGGCATATGTGGAACAGCGACGTCCCTGACGCAGATTCAAGCCAAGAGTCCTGGCAGGACTTCATGCAAACCTCCAGTAAATCAGCGATACTTGTGCCCTGTCAAATACACTAACCCAAGTCTTTTGCCCCCACAAAAAGTAAATGTGGTTCACAGGTGCAAGTCAACAGCCAGCATATGTGGAACAGCGGCGCCCCTGACGCAGGCAAGAGTTCTGGCAGGACTTCATGCAGACCTCCAGTAAATCAGCGTTACTTGTGCCCTGTCAAATACACTTACCCAAGTCTTTTGCCCCCACAAGGTGTAAATGTGGTTCACAGGTGCAAGTCAACAGCCAGCATATGTGGAACAGCGACGTCCCTGACGCAGATGCGAGACAAGAGTCATGGCAAGACTTCATGCAGACGTCCATTGATACAGCGCCTGGCCACAATACCAGTTTCATCATTTTGGCAGATCCTAGTTTCCACAAAGTGGCAGATTTGCTGGCTGGACTGGACTATGCTTTTCCTGAAGCCACCAAGATTGGAGGGTTTGTGAGCGCCGCCACGCAAACGGCCAAACGGGGGTTGTGGTGCTGGTCTGCTGGCAACTCAAATCAGCCAGAAACTGGCGTTGTACAGGTGAAACCCAATCATGGATCAGCATGTTTTACGCATATACCTAAACCCTAACGCATGCTGGTGAGGTCTTGTGACCCTGCTAGGTGCATACAGAAGCATTGAACTGCCACATCAAGTTCTGTGTAGAGAAAAATGCACTCCAAACCATGCTGCAGAGGCTGCTAAGCAGGGATTATGGTGCTGGTCTGCTGGCAACCCAAATCAGCCCAAAATTTGGCGTAGTTCAGGTGAGACACATTGATCATAACCATTGCACTGCAAGGGCCTTGTGTACGTGAGATATAATGCGCACTTTATTGTTTGGTGAGTATTGCTGCCAATTCACAGGTTGATCAAAGGCTCTCTGATCCATTTTGTATCTGTTCCTGCTCAGGACAGAGCAAATGGAGATGTAAAGCGAGCATGCATGTTGGGTCGCTACGCATCTGTTGAGACTCACAGGGCAGGGCTGTTGTGCTAAGCCTGCAAGGGCCGTCGAGGATCAAGAGCATTTTCACAGGCCTACTTCATGGACCCTTTGCTACCTCATTGCTACCTCACAGACTCGCAACACATGTCAGTCATTGCTTGATGCAGTTTGTCAATCATCAAGAATAATTTGACTGTGTATGTATAGAGTGGGGCAGTTGTGTTGAGTTTGCAAGGCCCATTGAGGATTGAGAGCATAGTGGCGCAGAAATGTAGGCCGCTGGCTGATGCAATGTCCCATTTCACTGCTTTGATGATTTCAACAAATAAGTTCCGTGTGTTCATACACCATTCAAGTACTTGCTGTTGCAATTTGCAGAGCGGGGCAGTTGTGTTGAGCCTTCAAGGGCCGTTGCGGATTGAGAGCATAGTGGCCCAGGGCTGTAGGCCGCTAGCGGACTCAATCTGGCTGGTAGAGAAATGCGAGAACAACATCATCACCCAGGTGAGTCAATCATGCATGACCTTCCTGCCATTGCTGTTCTTCTTCGTCTTTTGGCTGGCTGACTCATGTGGCAGAGTTGCTCTGGTGAATTACACTGTGGTGATTTACTGCACTGCACTGTCCTGCAATGTCTGTCCGTGTCACGCCGTGCCTGTCTGCTCAATCATACAAAATGTGAGTGCTTTTGCCTTTCTGCTTTTCCTCTTCTTCCTTCCCATATAGGTTTTCATACTGCCATTTCCTTGACTCATTGTCAAAGCGTTCCAGCACAGACTCTGCATTTTGTCTGAGCATGCGTGTGTGCGTACGTGGGTGGAGCAGCTCAGCTGGAAGCCCATTCCTTGCTCCTGTCTGAATGTGAGTATGTGCATGCATGGGTAGGGCTGCTCAGCTGCAAGGCGAGTCTGTTCGTCTTCTTCTCCATGGCTCTGAACATGGGTGTGTCATTGTGCATCTGCAGGTTGGGCAGCTTAGCTGGAGCCCAGCTTTCTGTTCTTCTGCTTCTTCAGTGAGTCAGTCCTTGCACCGAGATCTGACTCAGTGTGAGTGCTGTGAGACATGTCTGAGCGTAAGTGTGTGCATGTGCAGGTCAGGCAGGTGGGTCAGCCCAGCTGGAAGCGAAGCCTGCCCGGCCCCCCCTGATGGCGGCGCTTCAGCATGCCCTACTCACCTTCTTCATTGCTTCATTTATTTTTTCCAGTCACTGCAGTTGTCTGAAGGTGAGTATGTGCATGTGCAGGTGAGGCGGTCGGGTCAGCCGAGCTGGAAAGCAACACCCTTACTGGCAGCTCTCCTGCACAATCTGTTCCTCTTCTTCATTGTGTTCATTTTTACACCTGTCTGAGCATTTGTATGTGCGTGTGCAGGTGAGGCGGGTGGGTCAGCCCAGCTGGAAGGCAACACCCCCACTGGCGGCCCTACAGCATGATCTCTGCAGTCTAAGCAGTCGTGAACACAGGTCAGAAACATCTGCTTCAACAAGTATCCGGTGTGTTTTTTGGGTCCATTTGTTCAGGAAGATTGATGGTGTTTACCTCCTTCTTGTTGTTTGTTGTGGGCTGGAACATTCTGTACTTGTCTCAAATGCATGAAACATGTGTAACCGTGCTCCTTTGTGCCCTGTGACGTACATCGCAAGCGAATGTACGCCTTAGCCAGTGAGTGGAGTGGATCTGAGGGTGCCTGCAGCTGAGATTGTAATTGTGCTCCCATACGAGGTTTACTTATTTGAATGGGTCTAACTGACTGAGGCAGCTGTCGCGTAATGAGTGAGGATTGCATGTGACTGCTGGAATACCAGCCTAAGCCTCTGTCCAGACATGCGCTGCCTCTGCACATCTGCTACCTGTCAGTCTCTAATATCTTGATGCCGACCCCCCCCCCGCCCCCCCCCCCCCCCNNCCCCCCCCCCGCCCCCCCCCCCCATATCCCCCAAAACATCGCTTTGTCAGCATGCACACACACCTGTGTTGCAGCATTTGAGCAGTAGTGCTATGTAAGACATGGAAGTATGCTGATGTATTATTCGCTGTATGTTGGCTTTTTCTGGCTTGCCCAAACCCATCCATGCATGCGTGCATGGATGCATGCTGACTACGCAGTCACTGTACAGGGAGGATGTAAGCAACAGTTCGACTTTGGCATTGAAACCTGATGACTTCAAGCAGGAATTAGAGACAAGGCTGAATTGACGTATCATTGACACAAGTGAATGCAGGCACAGTTGTCAATGGAACAAATGCATGATGACTGCGCAGGGAGGACGTGAGTAATAATTTAACGCTGGCAGTAGCCCCTGATGACTTCAAGGAGGAGTCAGAGTTGGACGCTGGTGACTTTCTCATTAGAGGCATCATTGGTAAGTGCTTAGTCGGGCAAAGAGACAGAAATTTTTAAAAAATGTGAACCTGTATGTACTCAAACGTTCCAAATCCTTTTTTGCAATCACACAAACATCGTCGTTGTTGTCGTCATCGTCATCATCTGCATTTTGTTTCCTAAGTCTTCTTCAGAACCTCGTGAACATTTCGCTTATTGTGACAACATCAGCACAGGACATGATGTTAATGCCTCTGCTGTGGTTGTGGGTCATGGACCGCTAAATGATCCATCACAGCGTTTGTGTGTATGTCAACACTGAGCAGCCTCTCCTGTGCCACCAATCTCCGTGCAGCGCTTTCCTGCAAAATGGCCCAATTGACAAACATCCTCGCTGTGTGTTCTCAGGCATAGACCCCAAGCAAGGGGCGATCGCAGTGGGAGAGACTGTTGGTGTAGGCAAGCGCATCAGATTCATGGTCAGAGATAAAGAAGGCGCCAAACAAGACCTGCAAAATCATGCCATGGCTTACAAAAGACGAGAATTTCAGGTGAGCCAGCCAGCTCTGGACACATGTCATCATTCTCTCAGCAGCAATCAGGCTTTTTGTTTCATCTGTTGTATGCTGTGTAAGGCTGAAATTTGCTAGACTATGTCCCTCCTGCAACTGCTGCTAGATGTGTTGGAGTTGCTCTGCAGGCAAGCATGGAGGACATTCCTCTTGGGCAGGCTTCTAGAATCCCTTCACATGCATCACTTCACAACTTTGATGATTGACTGAGCGCAAGATGACAATAACCTGCAGCTGCTACTGCATCTTTGTGGCTTTGCAGCTCCACTAATGGCAAGACTCACAAAGGATCTGTGACTGCTGCTGAGAATATCGAATGTAACTTTGCGGGCAAGCATGACGGGTGATTCACTTGGCCAGGCCTTTGGCGCTGTGCAGTCCACATGCAAAGCAAACGGCCGTGACAGCTTAGAAAATTGACCGAGCGCAAGATCACAAAGACCTGCAACTGCTGCTGCATGTTAATAAGATGCTGAGTCTATCTTGACCTATCTTGATCTTTCTTAGTCTACCTTACTCTGTCTTAATCTGTTCTATCTGAGCACAAAGGCACATTGTCCTGCAATTGCTGCTGGAATGTTGGTTGCGGCGCTGCAGGCAAGCATGACGGGAGATTCACTTGGCCAGGCATTTGGAGCCCTTATCTTCACATGCAATGGCCGGGGGCGCAATCTATTTGGCGAACTTTCCTACGACAGTCGCCAGATATCTGACTTTGTGCCTGTACCTTCCTCTGGCTTCCTGTGCAATGGTAAGCGTTTCTTTCTTCTCCTGCCTACCTGATTCCTCATCCATTTCTGCAATGTTTGTTATTTCTGCATGCCATGTAGTGTGATGCGTTCAGCTGACAGCAGGTGGCTGGCAGCTGCTCTGTCCAACAGCGCATTAGCTTAAGAAAAATTTGTTGTTGCAAAGATGTTTCCCCTTGAGGTGATGAATTTGTGATCATCATCATTTCATGTCTTCATTCTGCTGATGAGAAGCAAGGCCATTTTGCTATGTCACAAATGTGCTAGGAGCAAGACACCTTCCTGATGATGTAAGCAACAAGCAGCACACCTTCAATAGCATGATCATGCATACACTGCATCCTCTGAAGTCATATATATAGTGTCATGTTTTCCAGCATGAGCTTTCCTTGAACTCGAGGAAAGCAGCTTCTAAAGTGCTTCTCCATCTCTGCTTGCAGCTGTGCAGTCAATTCCTCAAATTCCTGAAAACGAGGAGCAGTGGCTTCCTCATTAGCAGCTGTTCTCTCAGTACATTGATGGCATGCTGATTTGATGCAGGTGAGATAGGGCAGGTTGCCAAAGGCACTGCCCTGCATGGTTTTACATGTGCTGTGGGCGTTTTGCGAGCAAATCCCGTGGATGAGTCATAATCATTGCTGGCATAGTGGATTTTGGTGAAGGGTTGACACTTTCTAGGCCTGGATTCGGGTCATGTATTTTGTTTGTGTGGAGACTTTTGCTCGTTGTTGAACAAGCCACAACTTTTTGGTTGGCCAGGACTGTGTACATTACTTCACTGTTTACTGCTTAGTCATTTAGAGCGTTGCTGTTGATGTTAATTTCATGAAACATGACGATGCTTGTATCAATCCTTTTGGTAATATATAGCGCAGCGTTCATTTGCAATTGGGTGTTGCACCTGCGCTGACTGCTGGCTTGATGATTGCAAAGGGCCGTTAGCGCTTTGAAACCTTGTTGACCTACTTTTGGCAACATAGAAGCTGCCTTCATCAACTTTTGCATGCAAGCAGAATCTTTGGTTTGTGCACAGCCTGAGGCTTCTCATTCACACATGGTGTATTGACAAGTCCTACGCATCTCATTCATCAGCTGTGACTCGACTCAATATCAGTTGTTGCTCACAAGGATCTGGCAATAACGCTGCAAAGCTTGTGGAATTTGCTGCAAAAGTCCTGCCACTCGACTGCATGCACACCTCAACAGTGCAGACAAACCTATGAGAACGGATAAAACCTTCATGACAGCAAGTGGGTCGTTGCAGTTGAGCAGCAGCAGAAACGCCGCCCTTGGCGCAACGTTGCTATGTTTGCTGACCTAGTGGCAGAAAGCAAACAATCTACAACCATTCATCCAAAGACACCTCCAGCTTCAACTCTATTGAAACAGCATGTGACAGCAGATTGGTATGCTATCTCAAGACAGACCTTTGAAAACAGATAAGTACACGGTGATGGTATACAGGATCTGGAGGCTGTTATTTTTGCCTAACGGAACCATGAGAATGCCTTGAGATAGTGAATAGACACGAAGTCAGCGGTGAGAAAGGTGCCAAAATACTAAGGTTGCACATTTGCAGCGTGTCGTGTCGAATTGCAATGCTGCCTGCGCTCCAGAAGGTCACTCCAGAAGGCTTGCACTCTGCCATGATACTGAAAGCTGATTTTGTGATGCTGCTGGATGGTATGCTGCTGCTGAATTAGATGCTGTTGCTGCTGAGATCTGCATGAAATGTGGGGATGAAATTCACAGCCTGCATTGTTTGCAGTCTGCCTGTGACATTGGGAAGTAAACCAGAAGGCTGCTGACCTTTTGCCTGCTGAACAAAAGCAATCAAGAATGACTATAGCAGAAGTTCTGCTAGCACTTGAAACAAAGAAGGTGACTTGGACAGCAACGTCTTGACAGGAGCGCAAATGCTGGAAGTCAGCGCATCTGTGGCGTACAGCCTTTCTCTCTTCCACATCAGGCTGAGTAGTGATGCTGCTGCTAGCAGATGAAGAGTCTGCGTGTCGCTGCCGGAAGCTCATGGTATGTCTTCCTGATGAAGAGAAGCACTTTGCATCTGCAACATTGCTGATATCTGCCCATTGCCAAAGGAACCAGAAGCTTATGTAAGCAGACACAGCAGCAGGTTGTCAGCTTTTGAGCTGCTTGGACTGGCAGGGGCTGCCGGGATAATGCCTTGCAACGTGGCCTTTTCTCTTTATTTTCCTTGCCTTCCTGGTCAGAAATGCGATTCTGAGCCTTGGAGAGTTGGTGATGGATCACAGCGCTGGGTAGAGGGTGAGCGCTACAGTCTAGACGGATTGAGGTGATTGGTGACAATTGGCTTGCTACGTCTTGGCACGAACGCCTGTGGGGATGCTGACACCTGTGACGTTGTGAATAGTGAAGGGTGAAAAGTGAAGGATGAAGGTCATGGGTGACTGCGGTGGAACAAGGATGGAAGCTACAGCCTAGAAGGGCTGAGGTGATTAGTCACAGCTGAGAGCTTGTCCAGCTCTGCTTGCAGCTGTGCAGTCAGGTCTTCGAACTCCTGAAGAAGAGGAGCAATATCCTCCTCGTTAGCAGCTGTCTCAGGGATCTTGCTCACAATCCTTTGAGCATTCTCTAGAGTGGCTGTGACTGAAATGCTGCTGCTGGTGTCTCTCAAGCCTGCAGCACAGATTGAAATAATGGCAAAACAGCAAGCCTTGTCTACAGACTTGGGAAGGGAGGGTGTTTGAGGCAAACGGGGAAGCCAAGGGGCAATGCGCTATGGATCCCTGAGATTGCCAAACAGCAACCTGGCTCATCAGATATGGTGAGCATACAGGCTGCGCATCAACAACCAGCACCCTACTGTGGCCCTGCTCACCAGCAACATTGCAAGCATTCCACAGATTAACACAAACATGTGCTGCACATCTGGAATGACAAGCTGCAAAATTGTATGCAGTCTTAGCTCAGCTTCAAAACTTCTCAAGCAGGCAATCAAAGCAAGGCATGCCTATTTCAGCATCTGCCTTGACATAATACTATTGAGCAATAGACCGATCATCTTGATACACAAGCACAGGTGAAACTCACTCATGGCAGCCTTGACCAGGCGCCCTGCCAGCTGCTCTGCTTCCACACCAGAGTCGCTAATTTTGATGGCAGCTGCTGCATCATCAAGTTGCAACGCCAAAGGCGTCAACTCCACACTGGACGCCGTCAATTTGGCGCCGCCCAGGACCGTGTCCAGGTTGGCGACGGCCTTGTACAGCTTGTTCAAATCGACGCGGTCGCGGTGCGCGATGACGCAGACGTCATTGACGGTCTGCTTGAGGGTGTCGACGGTGGTTCGCAGCTGCTGAATGGCGTTGCCGAGGGTGGTGTTGACGTTGTTAGCAGCGGAAACCGCGTTCGAGGCAGCTGCCCCCATCATCATCATGTTTGCCTCCACAAGCATTCTGTGCAGGTCGAGGCTCGGCAAGTCCAGGCTGATCTGCGCAAGCGGCACGTTCATCGACCGCACGCTGAGCTCCAGGACTCGCAAAGCTACCTCCTGCTGGTCCCAGAGGGGCTGGGAGCGCCGGATGGGAGCTTGGCTGACGGAACTGACCGGCAACAAGAACACCGGCGAGGCGTTTTCAGTCGGTCCAGCGACCATGATCAGGCCGGACTGAGGCGGATTGTATAATGCGGTGCTGCCGTAGACTTGCTGAGACTCCAGCGGTGGCTGAACAGAGACACCACCAAGCAAAGGCTGCGAGATCCTTCTGTGGCGTGCATGTGTTTGTGAGGTCATGGACACTGGCTGCATCTGAGAGCCGCTGACGCTGACAGAGCTGCTAAGTGGAGGAGAGTCTTGCAAAACTGGCGTGCCTGCAGAAGTCGGCAAGATTGTGGATCTGTGCATCAATTTGGGGCCATGCACTGGCTCAAGGCTAAAGGAGGAGGACTTGTCATGCATTTGTGCTTGTGTGCCCTAAAGCAAACGGCAGGAATGCACTGCAGTGGAGCCTGCTTGCTCACGATAGAAAGCACAACTACAGCTTACCTAGCAATGCAACATGGCCCATTGCCCGGTGCATAGCCTTCTGAAAAGCATGCTTCAGCACATCTGCCTCATGTTCAATCTCCTCCAGAACAGCATTCACATCTGAGCTGGACAAACCGTCCACAGCGCCACTGTAAACCTCCTCATTACGGTTCTGCGCCTCTGTTGTGCCGCCTTGCACAGTGTCATTGACTGTCTGGGCGAGTTGGCTTGAGATGACGGCTGCTGATTTGCCCAGCCCAGCAAAACCAGCGCCAAGAGTGTCCCTGGATGCACATGAAGCCTTCGTTGCAAGCACATCGACATGACAAGGTTATGCGAGAGGTTATGCGTGCTGTGCTGCTTTGCGCAGAGTTGTTCACAGTCTGCTAGCTGACCTAAAATAGTTGCTGCTGGTTTGTTTAGATCAGCAAAACCAGCATTCAGGTTGTCCCTGCATGCACTTGCAAGCTCATTGAAGGGCCATCGACCGAGAAGTCTGCGTAAGAGATGAGAGTATGCTGCGTTGCTTTGCACGGTGTCATTGACTGGCTGAGATAGTTGGCTTGAGATGACTGCTGCTGGCTTGCCCAGACCAGCGAACCAGCACCATTAGTGACCCTGCATGCATTCACACCTTTCTGAACACTGACTCATCAGAATCTGCATGCCAAGGTAGTATGCTCTGAGCAGCTTTGCACAACGTCACTGACTGTCTGTGCTAGCTGGCCTGAGATGACTGCTGCTGACTTGCCCAGACCAGCAACCTTACAGACCATAACCTGATTGGCGGACAAACTGTTGGATGCTGCTTTTTAGTCCGCATCTTGTCATAGGCCAGGATCACAAGCCGCAATGCACATTTCCGAATGGTCAGATGGCTAAGTAAATAAATAGGAACCAGACAAAAAGCTTGCTTTGACACCAGCCAGCGCATGTTTGTACACAGTACAAAGCAGCCTGTTGACACACTCAGCACAGTGTCACACAGCATGTCTTGGGGCATTCCCATGTTCAACTGCTGCTCACTGATGCTTCTATGTGCAACTGCTGCAGTTGTAGCCAATCGATCTGTTTCTTAAGTCGCTACAGCTGCAGCAGCTACACATAGACGCAACAATGCGCAGCAGTTGGACGTTCTGACTGGGCAGTCTCCTGGCATTCCTATTGTGCTGAATGCAGAAATCAGAACTGCTACAGATGCTACAAACTGCAAGTGCCTTGAGAGTTGCAAGAATGGCAGGCAGCAGCGCTGATGCTGCTCCTGCAAGCATAAGGGCACTTGCAGTCAGCAGAACAGCAATGCAAGGACCCTGCCAAGTCTATGAGTCTGCAGCATGAATTCTCACTGAGTCCCCTAGTGTTGACAGTGGCACACTGCAACTTGTTTTCTTTTCATAGGCAAATGCTGCTCAGCGCATCTAATGCTCAAGTGCCAAACTGATCAGCTTTGCAATAGGGGGTAGCATCTGAAGCTCTAGAGTCCGTAATGCGTGACATGGCCTTGCAAAACATCAGAAGGAAGACACCAAAGCAGGTGACGTGACTTGAAACTTTGTCACAATCAAGGCACGACCAGCATCACAAGAGCATGATGGGCAACACGACCTAGAAAAGCTTAACGACAATAAGCGCAACAAGTGAAAGAAAAGCATGATGGGTAACATGGCCTTGAGGGCATCATAGTAGTAAGCACAACAAGCATCAGGAACTATGATGGGTAACATGGCCTGAGCAAGCATCACAAAAGCAGGCGCAACAAGCATGACAACAGCAACATGGCCTTGATAGCATCACAGCAACAGTAGCAGAGATGTGAGAAGCGCATGACGGGTGATGTGAGCTTGGAAGAACCACAACAACAGGCGCAGGCGCGTTAGAAGAGCATAAAGGAAATATGGCCTTGTCAGCATCACAGCATTATCATTTGAAGCATCTGAAGGCCATACTTGACAAAGATAGCTTGCTTCCCCAAAGGAGTGAAGTCCAACTCGCTGATGACTTGCGCAACAGAGTTGTAAGTCGCCCTGAGATTTGTCAAAAGGTCCCCAGCTCCCTTCTTCGCCTTCTCCGTCGACTGCGCTGCTGACTCACTGAATGTGGACTGATGTGGAGCTGGCCGTTCCTCCTCTTCAGAATCGCGGCTGAAGGATGGTCTCGGAGCTGAGGTTTGAATCAGGCTAGAAGTAGGGTTGAATGGATCTGTCTGTCCGGAGGTGGCTGCGCGTGCAAAGTCTGAGATCTGGTCTGAGAAATGGTTCACATAGGTGATGGGGGCTTGCTCCATGCTGCTGCTGGCTGGCAAAGCAAAAGATGAAGGGGCTGATGCTGTATCCCCAAAGCAGTTGGCATCAGGTAAGGCTGCTGGTATGTAGCCATAGTCCTTGACCTATGAGCAGAGAATTGCAAAGTGTATGCAGTTGCGCACTATAAGAACAGCCGCTGTGAGCAGAAGCAGCTCAAGACAGACACATTCCATGGATGAAGCTCAAGACCTACAGTCATGTACCAACAGGTCCCCAAAAAGTAGCATCTTTGCAAACACAGAAAATACTGAAGCCACTGAGAACGCATGCAACACACACGTTTGCATCTTGCATGTCAGATTGACAAAACAAGATTGCTTCCAGGGTTATCAATGTATAGCAAGCACAAGTAGCATTGAAGAAGAATGACCTGCAGCACAGTGTATTGATTACAGGAAAGAAAGCTCTTGAGATCATTCAAGCCGCCTGTCCTCAAGTGCAGGCATACAATCTAGTGTGAAGAATGAAGAACAGGAAGCTGAACAGATCACACATACCTGCAGGCCTAAGACAGCGACGCCAGAAAGGATCGAGGCAAAAGCCAGCTTCTGAGCACCTGCCAGCAAAGGCCCAGACCCTGCATGATCGAGCATCAACTTCAACGCAAGTGCACTGAAGCAGAGCATGAAGGCAAAGCTTTCTGACTATCGCGCATACATCTTGCAGTTTGTGCCGTGTCAACCCCTGCTTTTGGTGACTAGAATTCAAGCAGGACAACTTTAGCAGCCTGACAAAACAGTTGTCCAGCACATGCTGAAAGGAGAGTGCGTAAAGTGTTGCCGTTGCTCTGCCTGTGACTGCTGCATGTGTGAAGGTGTGACTGCTGAGCTTGGGAGGTCGTGACTGTTGTGTATTTGAGCATGTCAAGTCGCGACTGCTGAGCATGTGATGCTGTGACTGCTGAAGTCTGATTGCGGCCACTAAGCATGCAAAGGTGTGACTGCTGCATAGCATGCAAACTTGTGAGTGATGAGCAGGTCAAGTTGTGACTGCCAAGCATGCAAAGTTGTCAGTGCTCAGCATCTGGAGTTGTGACTGCTCAGCATACAAGCTTGTCTCACCGCTGGGCAAGCTGCGGCCAGTCCTCAGCTTTGACGTCACACTCCAGATGGCCAGTGCAGCAACAGTCAGGTAGCTCAACCCTTCTGCAGCCCCAAGTAAACCCCCTGGGCCAGGTGGCAACCCACAGCCTGCAGCAAGACTCTCAAGTCTGGATGATGTTGGTCAGTGTTGGCACAGACGACGGGTCAGCCTGCGGCCAGGCCTCAGCTTTGAGATCACACTCCAGATGGCCGATGCAGCGATAGTCAAGTAGCTCAACCCCTCTGCAGCCCCCAGTGAATCCCCTGGGCCAGGTGGCAACCCACACCCTGCAGCAAGATGACATATGTTTGCTCAAAATTGTGAACTGACTTTTGCATCAGGGAGCTGACCCCCTCTGCAGCCCCAAGCAATCCTCCTGGGCTAGCCTGCATCAGGATCTTCAGTTTTGGGACGCCTTGCTAAAGGATGTCAGAGGTGCCAAGAGCATCTGCAGTTGCATCAATGCCGCAGACCAGCTGCAAAGCACTTGAGTAGCTAGCCATGCTCTGAGACTACACAGCTGCAAAAACTTTTCACAGGTGTGCTGCAAACGAAAGACATTCTGAAACTGCATAGACACTGCACAGCAGCATGAGGTGTATATTTTACACATGTTGTCCAGTCAAGCATGGTAGAGCCAGAGTAAGACTCACCATTAGACTTGAGAGCACACTCTGACGTACCCACCCAGAGGTGAGCTGTGATCAAGCAGAATGGAAGCAGAGCAATGCTCACCAGTAGACTTGAGAGTGTACGCTGAACAAGCCTCCCTGAGCAAACTCGAGATCAAGCACAACACAAGAAGAGCGATGCTCACCAGTAGCTTTGAGGGTGTACTCTGACCAAGCCACAACTGGCACAGCCAACAGCCCTGCCAGGGCTGCTGCCAACTGCGCAGGTGACTGTCCTGAGCTACCACTGCTGGATGGTTGTTCATTGCTGAAGGCCTGTAACACAGCAACACAGCAATTGTCAGTGAGGGACTATACTGCATGGCTCCAGATGCTGAGTTGCTGCACAAGCTGAAATGCTGACTTGCTGCTGTTCACGCAGGCTGCCATTACATTGATGCACATATCTGCTGCATGACAATGCAATGACCATCCTGACATCAGCCAGTAACTGCAAGTCCTGTCAGACATGATGAAAAGCAGTGCAGTGAGCACAGAGTGACCTACAAGCTTAGAGTTAATCACTTGCTGCAGCTGTTTGCTCAAGAAGTATGGCATCACGCAGCAGAAGGACTTGGAGCTGAAGCTGTTTATTCAGTAACAAGAGCTACCAAAGTGAGACTGTCACTGCCTGGGCTGGTGTGCTGTGTGCCTTTTGATCTGACACATGTGAGTGCATGATGGCATGCGTAACTGCGTGTTGTTCATGCATGACGGCAGATGCAAGTGGGTGCAAGGAGGGAATACCTTTGGCAGGCCTGGCTTAGGGTTCCTGGAGGAGGCAGGGTTCTCTTTGAGATCCTGGTCGCCGCTTTCTACCTCATCCAGCTGCACGCCCTGCCCAGGTGCCAAATCCTGCAACCGACATGACCATTGACAAGACGCCAATGACATGTCGATATGATGTCACAGATCAGTTTGGCATTGATCAATACAGATTTCCCAAACAATGACTGTGAGACATTATAGCCCAGGCATCCGTTTGCAGGTTGCATGGCGCCATCCTCAGGACACAGTACTGACGTGCAGTGAGGCTTGTCCTTGAGCGCTGTCATCTTGCACACCAGACTGGTCCTGCAGCCCTTGGTCTGTTTCCAAGGCAGGCAAGAGAAAGCAGGCATGACATGCAATACAAGCACACAACCAATGCGCAAAGCAGACACGGTCATAAAGGCTGCTTCAAAACCTCAGGACTGATGTCATCAAGGAAGACCTGTCTTTGAGTAACATCATTTTGCACGTCATACTGATTGCGCTGTCCTGATGGCTGTTCACCAGTTCTTAGACTGTATCCTGCACATGATAGCGCTTGGGGACAGTGCAAATCATGTCGTAGAGACCGTCTCCAAACGAAGATGATTCTTGGAATGAAAGCAGACCTGTCCTTGAGCATTGTCATCTTGCACACCAGACTGGTCCCGCTGCCCTGATTCCCGTTTGCCCGGCAGGGAGGTGGTTGCCTCTTTCTGGCCAGCGCCTGATTGCTGCTGTACCCTCTCTTTGTTGCTGCCCATCTGACCTTGATTTGCCTACAAATACAAAGATTGATGAACAAACAAACCATAAAAGGAGACAAAGTAAGCCAGGGAGGTAGTGGCTCCCTTCTGCCCACTTTTTGACTGTTGCTGCACTCTGTCTCCATTGCTGCTCATCTGGCCTTGGTTTGCCTGCACTTGCAACAGAAAGGCAATACAAAAGAAAGGACAAAAAAGAAAAGAAAAGAAGCGAAGAAAAAGGAAGGGAGGTGGTGGCGTCCTTCTGGCCACTGCCTTGCTGCTGCACCCTCTCCTGGTTGCTGCGCATCTGGCCCTTGCTTGCCTGCACTTCCAGCATACAGTCAAAGAAAAGAGAGTGAAGGAAAAGCAAAGAAGAGAGCAAAGAAGGAGGCAGACAATTCAAAGGAGAAAAGGACAGGCAGGGAGGCGCTGTCTCGTGTCTGCCCAGTGTCTGATTGCTCCTGCACCCACTCCTGGTTGCTGCCCATCTGACCTTCATTTGCCTGAACTTCCAAGGCATAGGGAGAGCACAGAAAAGAAGAAAAGGCAATGATGAAACCAGGGTCAGCAAGGCGGAAAGCAAGGCAGGAAGGTGATGCCACCAGCGCCTGATTGCTGGCGCACCCTCTCACGGTTGCTGCCCGCCTGGCCTTCATTTGCCTGCACTTCTGATACAAAGGGATTACTGCAGGCATTTCCTTCCTTGCCCTTGCAAACAACATGATTGCTGCCCATCTGACCCCTGATCCTTTTGTGCCAGAGCACTCATTTGATTGAAGAAAGAGGGTTGATGAAGCTGCGAAGCAACCTGACGGAGCTCCATAACTTTAGCAGATGCTGTGGTGCTGGTTTGACAGACCCACTCAGTCTTGCAGCCCATCTCAGCCAGAAGCTTGGTCCAGATCTACTTGACCAACAACAGGTCTTGCAACACAGCTGATGACCAGAGCCACACTTGTATTGCACTGCTGCGTTGATTTTTTCCTGTGCCGGGTGCACCATCCATCAGCAATGGCTTCAGCAAAGACAAAATTCAGTTACAGTCTAGTGCTTTACCTTTTCCAGGTCTCCTTCGTCAACATCACTGAACTCCCCCTGCCGCTTCTCAGGGCTGCTCTCTGGCTGAGTGCTGCCAGGCACCACAGGTGAGTCTGTGTCATTGTTGGGCATGCTGCTTGACGCCCTGGCTTGCCCATACATCATGAATGTGCCCTGTGGTGCCATGCGCAGTGACCCACACATACGTATGCAGCATTTGTGCTAGATATCTCATCTATCAGTATCTTGAACTGAAATGCCACATTCAGCTTGTCTCGATGGCTGGCATGCTGGTGAATGTTTGGTTTGTTCGAAAGACACAGTGAACAAAGCACTGGGCACTGGGGGCTGCTATGCCATGCTCACAGGAACATGGGTTGCAACCTGCCAAAGGTGGCTGCACACATTGGGACTGTCGGATGCAGCAAGCGCCAAGCACATTTGTGCCAGAATGCTGACAAGCACATGAATGGCAGTCTGCAATACATTTGGTAGCACACACCCATTAACAGACTTGCAAGAATTGCAACATAAACCCAACAGGTGGAACATGGTGCAATTGATGTTTTGAGGCCAAGCTAAATAAAAGCGAGTCACAGCAAAAAGATGAGAGGATTGCATTCCAGCCCTTCAAACTTTGATTGAAGAGAAAGAGATCTCACGGGATGGTCTTCCTCATCCATGCTGTCAGCAACAAAATCAGCAGTATCGTCTTCGTCCATGCTGAGTGCCTGAATGGTGTTGCCTGTGTTACTCCAGGTGCACTTGACATGTATGGCTGAGTCTGACTGCTCGTGTGGCACCTGCAACCATGGCAAATCCAGTCCCCATCAGAGTGCACTTTGGGGCAGGTCAAGCATGCATGCAGTCTGCTGCATGAAGACTTCAGGGCATGGATAGTGTTATTGCAGTGTTGCTCCAGGTGCACTTGATATGTATGGCTCAGTTGGACTGCTCATGAGGCACCTGCAACCTACAGTACAGACCTGGTCGCATCAAAACACACTTTGCAGTTGGCCAAGTATGCAAACAGTCTGCTCCCATGCATGCTTCATGGCCTGCATTGCTAGTGCTGCGTTTCACATGTAAAACAGAGATTGACTGCTCATGAGGCACTTGCGCACACAGGTGACAAGATTTTGCACCCATCAGGGTTGTCCAAAAGCCACGCAGGTCTCAAAGGCCAATCTAGGCGCTCACCTGAGCGTTCAAACAGATTCAACACAGCCGACCTCCATGCAATAAGCATGCTTGACTCTCATGTTCAGTCAATGGCAAGCCTTGCTGCCACACATGCAGAAGGTGTACTTGAGCAAACATTATACCTCTACAGTCCTGTTTGCCCCAGGTTCCCACACCACCACGCTGCCGTCAGAGCGCACCACTGCGCACTTGAAGTCAGTGATGCCTGGAAACAAGTCCACCTCCAGATGCCAGTTGTCTTCTGCTGACCATTCCATGGCTGCAAGCGCATTATTGCGAGATTGAAATACAATAACAGGACCTGAATGAGGTGCATTGAGGATGCAAAGCTTATTGTCAGTTTGAAATGCAATAACAGGACCTGAATGAGGTGCATTGAGAATGCAAAGCTGGGGCCTCAAGATTGGCTTGAGTTGAGCAACAACAAAGCGGCAGAGGTCAGCGTTGCTGTTGTTCCAGGGACACAATACAACATAATGTCAAGTGGCTGCTGGGGCGCAGCATAGCAAGGGCACTTCATGCGGCGTACCCAAAGGCAAGACACAGGCTTGTCTGAGACCTGAGACCCTTTTGTGATCTGATCATGTCTTATACAGCAAGCGTAGAGTGCAGGCAGACTATGCTTCACGTACCTGGAGCATGCCGTACATCCCATTTGCCTAACTGTGGACCCTGTCCTATGATCTTGATCACCTCTCCAAAGTTCACTTGATGCTGGGTCCTGAAGCTGACACGCCGCTGCGTGATTGCAGAACGTGGAGAGTGCTGCTCCTGCTGCTCCTGCTGTGCCTGCAGCAAAGGTGCAGGCTCAAAATGGCTCGAGCAAATGCAATGGGGTGCATACAAGCAGTCCAAAATAATGGTGTAATGAGCAAGCTGCAAGCTGACAGATATTCACCTCAGCAACGACGTGGACCCCGCGACATCGGACTCTAAGACGGTTTAGGAGGCAAGGCGACGCTGCGCTGCCTGCAAGACAAAGAGGCAAGCTATAGCTTGCTGACAGAAATTCTGGTCTGCTCAGCGTAAACGAGTCTCCACCTGCCGGTCTCACAGAAATCTGACGACGCTGCGAGTCCGTAAATTGAGGAAAGATCCGACTGCTTCTGTGACCAGTTGGTGCTGGGAAGATCGGAGCTAGGCCAAGTTTGCCGGTACAAGCCAACATACCTGGCCTCGTGTAGGCTTACAGTTGCTGCTGGTCCCGCGCTAGCTTAACTAGCCCTCAGCGCAACGAGTCATGCTAGCAAGCGTGCGTTTGTGCAAGTGAGCGCTATCCTATGCCGGCAAACGCGCATCCTTTGTTACCCCGATAGAATGGGTACGCTGGGCTTCATACAAGCTCACGATCACAGCAAGTCAACTGACTCAAAAGCTCCGAGTCAGCTTTTTGAGTTTGACTCAAATGCGCTCTTCTACTTCAGTCTCCGATACAAGGCGGAGCTTCAAACAAGGTTTCGGCATAGTTTTGACCTCGACAATACGCTCTCAGTAGTGTGTCCTTGTCATTAATCTCAGGTCAATCATCCTGTGATCTGGAAATAGAGCGCTGCTGCAAAGCTAGAACGTCTGGTCCAGCATGATGACGTCGCAGTTGTCCCAAAGGCAAGTCGGCATCAGATTTCGGAGTAAACTTGTCAACCCAGTGCAGCAGAGTCGTTTGCAGGTAATCTCGCTGCACTGTGTTGAGCGGTTAGTACAGTTGCAATGCATTGCTTGATCTGCATCCCCCGCAGGCGAAAGGCGTCGAGGCTGAACTTGCATGCTATGCATAATATGTGCTGTGATCAGCAGTGCAGGGCGACTACAAGCACTGCATGTCTGTTTTGATCTGCGGCAAGAGACATGCTTGTGTTGATCACCTATTTGCGGCCCGCATTAAATGCGTTGCTTGCCCTGCTGCACAGGGTCAACACTGCAGACCCTGCCAATCTGCTCATCTCAGACCTCAGGCCACGCGAGCTCAAGGACGAGGGGAGCAAGCAGCGCAGGCGGCAAAAAAGCCAGTCCAAGCAGCTCGACAAACAGGGCTATTCCAAGGCTTAGCAGCTGCCCAGGGACGCTTGAATGACAGCAACGTGTCCTGGACTACCTTCCTAGGCCTTGGTCTCCTAGCAGGGGTCACTTTTGGTTCACTCATTCAAATTTCTCATAACAACCCCAACTTGCCGGTCAGCTTCCTTCTCTTGCTACTTGACAGCAACACATGGCTGCAGCAATCCGGTAAATGTTCATGCATATATGGTCATTGAGCAAGCACTGAATTTGCCACCTTACACTTGCCAATGCTGAAATCTTGCCGGGAGTGCAAAGGCAACCTTGCCATGATCTGTGCACGCCTGGCGCCAGCACTCCTATTGCTCAACATGCATTTACCTAGCTGGGCCTGCTCAGCCTGTCTAATATGCCCTTGAATGAATGAATGAATGAATGAATGAATGAATGAATGAATGAATGAATGAATGAATCCTGCTGCTCAATGACGGTTTCCTGACAGCTTGCCATGTCTGTAGGTGTATGACTATTTCACCTTCAACATTGACGTCTCCAAGGCACAGATACAAGCGTACAACCCACAGGTTTTTGACATTGGCATTGCAAAGGAGTCTGGCTTGGTACCGCTTTTGCTAGCCCCTATCTGGCTCCTGTTCCCGTACCTACAGGTAATTTATGCATGTACTCTGTGATGCTTGCCACCACACTGATCATCATGTTTGCCAGTGAGGTTACTAGGTACATGTACTCTGTACTGCTGGTCAATGTACTTGATGCATGCCTTAAGGGGTGCCAAGCATTTTGCTGTGCATATTTTATTGCAGCCTTTTGCAAAGGCATGTTTGTCTTTTGTATGTTCAAAGCTATCCTCTAAACAAGTAATCTGCTCTACACATGCATATCAGCCCTGACCAAATCCTGATGCTGAATGACCAAGGGGTCAATCGTGCCCACATAGTACACTTATCACCTTGGCTACATCATTTTGTCTAGCCCAGCTGCACATGAATGCTCACAGGTGTCATTGCTGTTGCTGTATTGTGTCTGACAACGCACATCCTGCAAACTTCTAGCTGGCAGCAAGTTATTACAGCTTGCAAGGTGTGAGGAAAGTATCAGGGTTGGCTGCTGGACCAAACTCCCATTTGTCCATCACTGTCTTTTGCCCCTAGCAGAGAGGCTTTATACAAGCCTGCCTGGCGGAACAGGACTTGGGTCACACACACCTAGCACTTGTGCTAGAAGTGTATTGAAAATGATTATTGTTACTGTCCTTGTGCAGGTGTTAGCTGATGAGTACAATGCAGGTGACCCAGCCACCATTGCCGTAAACTCAGACGGCAAAGCAGGCAGCTTAGCATGGAATCTGCTTATGTGGGGATCCATTGTATCAGCATTCCTGCTCAGCGGCTACATCTACCTGAATGACTTTCCCCACTGGCAGTGCTCAGGCATACTTGCAGTCACAGCATTCCTCAACTGGAAGGCTTTTGACAACACTAAGCAAGGGCTGTTCCTGGCAGCCCTGTTGACTGTTGGAGCGCCCCTTACAGAGACCTTCATTGTAAACGTGTTGCATCTGTGGCACTATGATAGACCAGACTTCTTCGGAGTGCCTCACTGGGCTGGCTGGTGCTATGCACAATATGCTACTGGCACAGGCAACTTTGGTCGCTATGTTTGGAAGAAGCTCAAGGCCTGATTGGCTCCAACAAAGCAAATTGAAACAACAGAAAAGAAAGCAACAACAAGAAAAGAAAGTTTCAAGCTGCTAGGCGTCAGATCAGAAGCCTTTTTGAGTACAAGCAGTTTTGGAGATCATGGATGCAATCGACATTTTTGATGCAAAGCTAGCTTAGAAGTCATTTGAACTCATGAAAAGTAGAGTGTCTTACTAAGATATTGTCAGACCATGCTGTAGGCCCTGAGGGAATGGTGAGCCCTGTATTGTAGTCTTGACCAAGCCCAAACGGTTTGGCACAGCTTGAAGGTGTGAGCAAGGGCTATGATTAGTGTTGCTGCTCACATAGCTCTCGACCTCGTCAATGTGTGTGTTTTGTGCTTGTGCGTGCTGTACAGCAATTTTGTGTGAATGCTGTGAAGAAGCTAACATTTGGAATCTTGAGCAGCAAAAGCTTGTGTCACATGATAGCATGATGTGGGAAAGCTGAGTGCTATGAGGAGGTGCAGTCTCTGGGTACAAAAAGGACCAGCTGTGCATCCAAGGTGTTGCATTGTGCAGTGTGTGTACGCAGACATGTTGATCACCCACAATCACGTGTATTGCTAAGGTGATTACTCCGAGCCATTTTCAGTGTGCGTCTGCCTGTGTGTGCAACACAAAGAGTTCCAGGCTGTGACTACGATATGAGTCATGTCCAGTTCTGTTTTGCTGCACAGTGCACCGACATCGATCAGTCAAGCGAATAGCAGACGCCGATGAGACTGCGGCAAATATTCACCGCTTCAAGTCGTCGAGAGCTGCTGCATAAATCGATACTTGCTCAACGCACCACCGCGACAGCGTGACGCTCACGAACTAGCATGCTCGCTTGTAGCCAGATAACTCCTGGAGGTTCCGCTGTGAGAAGCAGCTTTGCTACCAGACGTGTGCGAGGCAGAGCCTTGAAACCGCTAACTAGCATGGCTCTACAAGTCGAAAGGTGCAGCCTTACTTGCTAGACCTCGTCGTTGAGTCAATCAAGGCAGAACAGGACTGATATGCAAAATGCTTCACTGAAGGTGGGACACAAAGAAGTACGGAACATTGTCAAAGAAGACCATGCTAGACAGGTTGGTAGCTTCTCGTTACCTGAGAGTATACACTGCAGTTGCAGCCTGTACCCTGCTCAGCAAAGAGCTTTCCAACGTGCAGACTGCGGAGTGAAGGTTACACAGGCAGCACGTATCAATTTCCACCTGGTACTCAGTTTGGCTATCACACTCACAGCTGTGATAAGAAAGACTCCATCATCACAGGGCGCTTCAAGTTCACAAGCCGAGATCAAGGAGAGGTGTGATCACTCCCTGACCATCTCTGCTGTTTCAGAGCAAAACCGCCAGGCCGCACTCTTCTGCAGCAGGAGTCAGTGTTTGCATGCACTGAGTGGCCCCTTGAAGCATGTGCAATTTACACTGTTGCACAGCACTGCCACCGCCTTGAAGTGCATACCAGCAGGAAGCACTGCAAGCACAAGCCTGCTTAGCAGAGTCATGAAGTAGTGACGCAGCTTTTTCTGACATATCTTTTGCACACGCAGATACAAGATTGATCGCTCAGAAGCTTGTTGGATTGAGTGATTCATTGATCGATTGAGTGCTGAGCAAAGATAGACACATTACCTGAAATTCACCACCCAAAAAAATGATCAATAAACTGCTGTGCTTGCAGGTGATATTAGAGCCTGGAGATGTGCTATATGTGCCGAGAGGCATGGAGCATTGTGCAGAGACAATTGGCAGTGAAACAGTCACATTTGTTGATGCGTCAAAGTACTGATGCGCAAAACGCAGTGATTGCATGGTCAGAATGTGGACCGTTTGCGCTGCATAAGTCAATTTTTTGGGGTGAAACACAGGCAGGGCAGAAGTTCTGTCTCTGTACTGTTTCAGCTGGCAAGGTGATCAGTGCATGATCTGTGCCCAGCAGAGTGCAATCTCAGGTGGTAAGATGTAGCTTTTCCTGGCTGCCTCTACAGACAGAGGCTCCCATTATGATGCCTAGCCTAGTAGCAGCATACACTTTTCTTTGTTTTCTGCAGTTTTCTGGATGCTGTTGCAACTGGCGCGCTGATCAGTGCATATTTTTGTGTTGCCATGCGGAGCTGCTATTGCCGTGCCACAGAGTCTACTGTTATCACGCGTAATAATGGCTTTTGCTGTTGCGGTTCACCCCTTTATCTGAGGCTGTTTTGCCCTGACTCATTCATATGTGAGCAGAGGTCATGGAATCTGTATACGTTTGAGTTGTTTGCTGGCCAGTGCAAGTGAGACACTTTGTGAACTTAGGCTGCTTTCTGTTGTTTGCTGCCCTGCCTTGAGGTGATTTAATGCTGATTTTAATAATTTGAGTTATTTCATGCTGATTTTGACGCATGCGGTGGAAGCGATTACAGCATTTGTTCAGCTGTTTCTGAGGTCAGGGCAACTTCAAGAGGGATGTTGCGGTCCAGATCTTCGTGCTTTCTCATCTATTTCAACTATAAAGTTAACAAATGTTGCTGCTGCTGCGTGTGCATCGACAAAGGCTATAGCAGAAGATTCTTGGGTCTTGCAGCAATGCCAAAGCAATTTGCTCGACTCTGCATGTTTGCCCTTCGTCAGTCAAAGCGAAGCTCCAGACATGCTGTAGCAGTGTTCTGTCCTGCCAAGGCGAGCTTGCTTTGCACAACATCATACAGTGCACCAGCCTGGTGGCTGGCTTTGCCTGACTTTGCTGCTGTGAATGCTGCCTGCTGCTGACGTTGCTGTTTGGGCTGCAACTTTGCCTGCCTTTGCTGCTGTAGATGATGCTTGCTGCTGGCATTGCACTTTTAGAGCTGAAAATTTGCCTGCATTTGCCGTGGTAGTTGCTGCTAGCATTGCTGCAGTGAAGATGACATGTTGCTTGCATTTGCTGCAACATATGCTGCCTGCTGCTGGCATTGCTGCATCAAAGCTGACATATTGCTGTATCAGGGATGAAACGCTGCCTGCCTTTGCTGATTTGAACGCTGCCTGCCTCTGATGTCGTTGTATTTGGGCTGAAATCTTGCCTGCCTTTGCTGCTGCAAATGCTGCTTGCTGCTGACATTGCTGGATTGGGGCTGAAACTTTGCCTGCATTTGCTGCTGTGAATGCTGCTCGTTGCTGGTACTGCTGTGTTGAAGCTGACATTCTGCAAGTGTATGCTGCTTGCTGCTGGCAAGCTATGATGGAGTTGACTTTGGGCTGTTGCTGCTGTGAGTGCTGCTTGCTGCTGGTATTGCTGCACTAGAAGTGACATGTTGCTTGCTTTTGCTGCTGTAGATGCTGTCGGCTGCTGGCATTGCTGGGTTTCAGCTGTCGTTGCTGTGTCAAAGCTATGTTGGAGCTGGACACATGAGGCTTTTGCTACTGTGGATGCTGCCTGCTGCTGGCGTTGCGTTGCTCTGATGGAGCTGACAACTTGCAAGCATTAGCTGCTGTAAATGCGGCTTGCTGCTGACATAGCTATATTGCAGTCAACATTTTGCAAGCTCTTGCTGTGTAAATGCTGCTTGCTGCTGGCACTGCTGCATTGGAAGCAACATTTTGCAAGCATTTGCTGCTGCATATGCTGCTTGCTGCTGGCAAGCTACACTGGAGTTGACTTTGGGCATGCTTTTGCTGCTGTGAGTGCTGCTCGCTGCTGGCATTGCTGTTGTGTAGTTGATTTTTTGCCTGCATTTGCTGCCGTATATGCTGCTTGCTGTGTTGAGACTGAGATTGTGCCTGCGTTTGTTGCTGTGGATGCGGCTTGCTGCGGGCATTGCTTTGTCATAGTTGACATGTTACGTGCCTTTGCTGCTTGCTGCTGGCATTGCTGCATTTGGGCAGAGCTGACTTTCTGCCTGAACTTGCTGCTGTAGATGCTGCCTGCTGCTGCCATTGCTGTGTTGTAGCTGGCGCTGTCATGCTGAAGCTGACATGTTGCCTGCTCTTGCTGCTGCTGCAAATGCTGCTTGCTGCTGGCATTGCTGTATTGAAGATGGCGTTTTGCAAACATTTGCTGCTGTGCTGCTGCTTGCTGCTGGCATTGCTGTATTGAAGATGGCATTTTGCAAACATTTGCTGCTGTGCTGCTGCTTGCTGCTGGCGCTGTTGTGTTGGAGCTTAGGCTAAGCCTGCTTTTGCTGCAGAATATGCTGTTGGAATTGCTCTGTCGGAGCGGACTTTTTGCCTGCCTTGGATACTACAGATGTCGCCTGCTGCTGGCATTGCTGCTTTGGAGCTGACATGTTGCATGCATTTGCTGATGCGGATGTTTCTTGCTGTTGGCATTGTTGTGTTGAAGTTGTCATTGCTACGTAGGATCAGCCCTTTTGCTAGATGTGCTGCATAGCAAATACCTTTGCATCTGCTGCTGTCATTGCTGTATCAGAGCTGAGTTCTGTGCTACACAGGCTAATCAGCGTAATTGCAGTGCTTGTTGCTGCAGTCCTGATCATGCAGAAGATACATGGTATACTCAGGTTCAGAGCAAACTGTCCATGTGCCAATTGTGGGTGCTGTATGCTGCTGCCATTGCAGTATTGGAGCTGACCTTTGAGCCATGGCTGCTACATAGCAACCTTTGGGCACCTGCTGCTTCAATCCTGGTCATACACAAGTACATGAGATGCCGGACTTGAACACAAGCCGCCTGTGTGCCAAACTGTCCCAGGGTTGTTCTGTGGCCAAGCCCCCCTCAATGTCAGCACAACTGTCAGCTGAAGTATCTGTGTCAGCACGGTTTGACAGTCCGCCCAGTATGGTATCTGAATGCAGCAACTGCTGCAGATTGAAATGATGGCTGTAACTGCTGCAAATTGTAGTGCTGTAGTAACTGCCGCAATTTGATGACGCATAGCCTTCTTGGCACAAACACATGAAGCTGCTTGTTGGCGGTGATCTCAGGTATACTGTTCCGACAGGATCGTAGGTGATCTTGCATAGGGACAGCTCCATGCTTTACAAATATGACTGAAAACATCTGTCAAGGACCATGCTAAACAGCAGCACCAGCAGATGTGACCAAGATAAAACAGCTCCGAAACAAGTTGCAACAGCTCGGATGGGCATTGTGAGAGTCAAACTTGTGACCATTGCAGCCAAATATACGCGATCGGGCATACATGTGTCAAAGCGTTAGCCACAGGCACCAGCAGTGGCTAGTGTTGGTCTGCATCATAGAGGCAGGCGTGACTCAAAACGAAAGCCAGACAACAGTCGCAGATCGGCTTGCTGCTTCTTCTCACTGCACTCGTATGCCACTGATGCGGTTGACTCAGTCCACCGCTCGCAAAGATGGCAACTATCAGGTCAAACCTGTTCAGCAGAGTGCAGTTGCAGTGCAGGGGCGACTTTGGAAAAGGCCGTTTTCAACCGCCCTATCGACGCCCTGGTGGCACCTGTGCTCGGCTTCGGCAGTTGCGTCAAAGCTGGCGCAAGCATAATATCAATGGCGACGTCGCACACAATGTCGAGTACTATCGGTCTCAATGTCGGCGGACGGGTGTACTTCACCAGCCGCGAAACACTCTGTCGTGAACGAGACTCAATGCTGGCGCATATGTTCAGCAACGACCTGCCTCCTGCCCCCCAGGATAAAGACGGGAATTTTGTGGTAGACAGAGACGGGGACACTTTCAAGTATATACTGAACTACCTGCGCGACGGAGTATGCGTCTTGCCACTGCTGCACAACACAAGAGCCGAGCTTTTACGTGAAGCAGACTACTTTCAGGTGCGCCTCAAACCCTTTCTCTGCACTTCGAGTTGACACAGCAACTCTGGGCACCAATATCGTGACCTCTTGCTTTTCGTTGCAGCTGGCTGGCTTGTCAAGGCAGCTGAGAAGAGGCACAGCAGATTTGAGCTGCACATCATCCTCTGTGGCAGCAGCGTTGCTAGTGCCTGATGCCAACAGCCAGAAGCTTATGGTGCTCGAGGCTCTACGCAGTGAAGCTGGCATTGAGAACATCGCCGCAGCTGAACGTGCTATGCTGGCTGTGGCATACGGAACAGATGAGGAGACTGTGATGGCTAGAGCCGCTTTGGCTGCCAAGCACAGGAGCCATCGGCTTGGTCTGCTGAATTGCTGTCCATTCAATGCAGAAACACAAGTTGTTGCCATGGAAACAAACTACAGAATCATTGCTTTGTCCCTGGGCCCTACTGGTAGTATTGCTGACTACCCTTTGTTAGAAGAAGACTACCTCGCCCATGGAGCCCACTGCACAGGGAATGCTTTTGCGGGCTTTGTATGGCGGTATCAGCAAGTCATTCAGCATGACCTGTTGTTGCTTGGGTATGTTGCTTTAGTAGAGAAGGGGACAGAGACTTTTGAGGAACGCAATTCTGGCGTGTTCTGGGTGACACTGTCTTCAGATGTTCACCCACCATCACCAAAGCGTCGGCATAGGCTCAGACGGTCTAGTCTGAGCTCTAACAGTGATGCAGATGAGCTGCAGCATGCAGACAGCCATTAGCATGAGACAGCTTGTACACCAAGACAGCCTTGAAAGATCTTTATTGAGGTTTCTCCTGCCTGCACATATCAAGCACATGCATGCAGCATGACTAGGTGCATCAGAATTGCAGTCAAGGTGTGCTGGCATGAGCAGTTGCCACATGCAATCAGGCGTTTGAATGCATGCACAAATGATCTGATGATGGCTTTGGCATAATTGCGGTCAGCGTTTGTCAAGCTCAATAAAGACCAACATCACAGGTACAGTAAGTGGCACTGTCTGCCTGATAAGTAGCTGCAGAGGCTCGGTACTCTGCTGCACCTTGTGCAGAAGCAATGTCATGCTGCAGCATCTTGATGCCGACAGACATATGGTTTCTGTGATGCAGAAGCTGTAACAGCACAAAGTTTGAGTGGCATATCAATAGAAGCATTTCCCATGGTGTTGTGTCTGCTGTCAAGCTCACACGTGCTGCTGACTCTTGATCAACAGCAGCGGCAGTATTTCTGTATCTCGTCGTTCCTTTGCTTCTGCATCCATTCATCCTTTGCTGTAAATCTCATGGCGTCTCAAACCAAGGCGAAGATACTGCTGGAAAGCTATGCCATGCAATCATGCTGCGCTTGAGGTAAGGTTACGTAAAAGCATCAGACCTCACCTGCTCAACGTAAAGGGGCCCGTACGACTCGGTGTAGTCAGTTACGCACGCACAAAACGAGCAGTACCATCGCCGCTGTCGCGAAGCGCTGATTGTGTATCGACAAGACTGCAGGGTAAGTAGTCGGGAGAGCAAAAGGCAACTTTTGGAGCTCGGGAGTTGACCTGCAAGACACCGAACTTGAACCTCACGGTTCAACTATCTGCAGCTGCAATCCACACACACATATGGGTACGATAGGCATCTCTGCCCATGCTCTGCCGCGACAGCTGATGTCCCGCCCCAAAACCAGCTTTCGAACACCCAGCAGACGTCGCGCAGGTACAGGAGAGAACGGCCGGGCTGTGCAGACCACCGGTGAGTCAGTCAAATGGATTGCACCCGTTGCAGAGCGGAATTTCAGCTTGCCGCAGGCTGGTTCTCAAACAGCTTTACTTGGCGCATGCCAATCTCGTATCTGTGCTGCGCATTGCAGATGTCGGCATGGCCGGTGAGCACACGCATGAGAAGAAGTCGCCCCCAACCATGTACAAGAAGTTGGGCGGCAAGGAAGCAATTGAGGCGGTCGTAGACGAGTTCTACAGCCGCGTTTTCGCTGACGACGAGGTTAAAGGCTTCTTTGAGGGCATCAACAAGCAGAGCTTGAAGGCTCACCAGGTAAAGCGGCCGTGTGGCAAGCAATTCGCCAAAATGGCCAGTCAGCCCAGTTCCCACTAAATAAGCTTGCAGATGGCATTGGTTTGCATGTGTCATGCATGGAATTTGCCTGAAGCATGCCCATCACATGTTCACAGTGGCTCTGCATGCTCAATGTCCAAGGCAGAATTCTGGCTGCATGGTCTCACCGGCAGTCTAATTGCTGGTAAACACACTTGCAGCAGATGGCATCAAGTTGCGTCTGTCAAGCATAAAGAGTGCATGCAACATGCCGATCACTCTCTTTCAGGTGTACTGGACGCTCAATGTTTGGGGCTGTATGTTGCATTGTTGAGCTGCAAGCAGGATTCTGTTTGCATGGCGCCACATGCTTTAGCCTTTGAGACATGAAGGGACTCTCTGCATACATGTGCATCTCAAAAGCAAATTCACAATTGTGTGAACAATCTGCTTTGCTGCCAGCACTGCATAAGGTTGTACTACAGAGTCTCGCACACTGCAAAAGGCAAACTGCAATACACACAGCATGAACACACACTGACAGTGAAGGTCAGCATTGCAGAGTCAGCTGTGTCATTGATCTGGCAAGGAGCACCCATGGTTTTGTGGGTCAGCACATTTACGCAACCCACAACTCCTGTTGTGAATCAGATACAGCACATAAATACAATTCACAACTTATGATGTGACTAAGGCACAAACTACTTCAAATTCTCACGCTTACCCTGCCCTTAACAATGTTCATAACTGGTGGGGCACAGGTAGGTTTCATGACATATGCTTTTGGCGGTCCAGAGGAGTACCATGGCAGGGATATGTGGCGAGCACACGAGAAGCTTGTCAGGAACAAAGGGCTGAACGACCATCACTTTGACGTGATTGTGAAACACCTTGTTGGGGCTCTACAGAAGTTCAATGTGCCTGAGGTGGGTGCAACAAGTGCATTCAGTTTATAAAATGCATGCTAGTTTGGCCCATGGGTTTTGCTATATTCGAATTGTCACCAAGCATTGAGTGCAATGTCTGGCAGGAACACTTTTGAGCATTGTGTCCTTCTTGAGCCCCCATGCTGCCATTTCCAGTTTGGTATCTGACATGCATATTTTGCACACTTGACACTTGCAACGGCACATGCAACAGAAAGCACTTCAAAGGACAAGTCAACACCAGGTCGACGGTGTCAACAGGAGTCTCTGGGGGCAGCAGCCATTAAAGAAACAGAAATCACTGCAACTGACAAGTCAATACCAGGTCAACGGTTTTAAGAGGAGTCTCTGGGGGCATGAGCAATTCAAGATTGTTGCCTGTGTTTGCATCAATGATGGCTTTGCTGTACACTGCAGCAGGACACGGCACATCGTACAATGGCTTCATTTTTGTGATTGTTTGTAACAGTGATGGGCTTGTTTTGCATTGCAGTAGGACATTGCAGCTGCAGGGAAAGTGCTGACATGCACGCTTTGCAAACTTTGCACTTGTGACGGTACATGTTACAGATGTAAATCTGGGTGACAACCATGGTCTTGCTTTACATTGCAGGAGGACACTGCAGCTGCAGCAAAGGTAGCAGAAACAGTGTGAGATATTGTAGTGGTTGTTTGTCTGAATGATGGCTTTGCTGTACACTGTGGGACGATTTTGAGCAAATCTCACACTCAGTGCTGATCTAATCATAAATTGCAACAATGATGGGCTTGTTGTGAACTGCAGGGGGACATTGCAGCTGCTGGGAAGGTGGTAGAGACAGTGCGAGACCCCATGTTCAGGGACCCAAAGACAAAGGAGTACTTGGGCTGAGTGATGCCTTCAAAAACTAAGAAACCCATGTCACTGCAATTTTGGGAATGTGCCTGAGGAGGAAGTATGGGTACCAAGCGATACTTGGGCAGTTTGCAGTGACGCTGTATTTCCCAATTACAGTGTTTGATGTGTACAAAGACAATGCTCACAGATGACGTATCATTTCCAGAGTGATTCAGCCACTTTGCGGCTCATCTACTACCTATATGCAGGCTGCTGCACATATGGTATACATATGTTTACTAATTTACAAACTGTTCTGAGGTACAGCCATGTCCAGTTCTTCCTTGACAAGCTTGTGTGCAAAAACAATGGTGTTTGCTTGTGACCATCAAGACTTGCTGCTTTGACAAAGTATCTGTCTGCTTGACAATGACACTGAAGTTTGCTTGAATGCTCAGATGCCACAGGTCACAATGCCAAGGCGTGTCTGACTTGTAAACATGTCAGGCGCAAATCAGACCGTAAAGATGAAGTTGCAGAGCTACAGATGCTGTTATGTGAGACATGGATCGCATTGGGTGCCATAAAATGAGATGCTCTGTGATGTAGCACCCAAGCTGCACACACACACTATCTGCAGCAGTCAGCTCTTTGCAGCTCATAGTCCTGCCAGGGTGTTCCTGGTGCGACATGTCACTAACAGCATAATGTCCATTGGCTAGGCTATCATAAGACCAGTATGCATCGCCATCTGTACATTACTTGCAACCAACTCAGGACTGTCATAAATGCATCACATTGATGAAAACGGTTGTGCAGGCCTGGTTTAGAGCAGTAGCATGAATGCTGCTGCAGCTGACGCTTTACGCAACTCAAGCTGTATTTTGTGCAGCTGCAATGCACAGGTGGCCAGCGGTGGACAATGGCATTGCTGTTTCTGTAGCAGGCATCTGAGCAGGCATATGAAAGGGACCGCAATTGTCAGCGGTGGCAATAGGTTTTGTCAAATTAGGGCTTTGACTTTGCGGTGACACTTCCCAGGTGTCGAACATTGCAATTGCGCTCGCCTGATAGATCTTTTGGAGTCATCACGACTTGCCAACTTGTGCCGTTTCAGCTTTCTTGCTGAGATAGCTGCGTACGCAGATTTGTAGGCGCACGCTATGTCAAGCCACCTGCTCAGTCAGCCCTCCGTACGCACTTGCGGGCTTACATCTGGAGCAAGACCTAGAGTCCAGCCACTCCGCCTGCAGCACATCCATCGCCAAACAGCTCAGGCCAGGTTGCCGCAGCGTGTACAGCACATTACCAAAGCAACAACTGCTCAGGATTCTTCAAGCTCTCAGTCAGGGAACCGCAAACAGCAGCAACCAGCGAGGCCGGGGGTTGCCCCTAACTCAAGGCCAGCAACTGATCCAGAGATCCTTGACGCTGAAGAGGAGTTAGACTTTGAGGAAGTCTACACTGATCACGACGGAGAGTCTGAGTTGGACGGTGAGGAGGGTGTTGAGGGCTTTGAGCAGTCAATGCTGGAAGACCGCATACCAATCACGGTAGGTGTCACATTGACATGATTTGTCGCTCCCTCTGACAATCCTGTTACACCTGCTGCTGTGCTGCTGTTCGGCTTGCCTCCAGGACACTGACGCTGCTCGTTGCAGCTCACGACAAATGTTTAGTGCCTGCTGCTGTGCTATTCTTTGAAAACACAAATATCACACCTGTTGCTGTGCTGCTGTTGGGCAAAAGAGGCACGTCTGCTGCTGTGCTGCTGTTGGGCTAAAAGAGATATGTGCTGCTGTTGGGCCTGTCACGCCTGCTGCTGCCCTCATGATGGTTGGCTTTTGGAAGTGCTGAACATCTTGTTGTATGCAGGTCCTGACAGGCTTTTTGGGATCTGGCAAAACGACTCTGTTGAACAATCTGCTGACAAAAGCTCATGGCAAGCGTATTGCTGTGATTGAAAATGAGGTAAAGTTTCACCCCAGTGCCTGATGCATCACTACATTCTGCATTGTTGGCAGGCACTATATAGTCTTTAAAACACGGCAGATGCTGGAAAACCAAAAGCACTCACCAGCTGTACCTGGCATTCAAGCCAACGTTGCTGTTTGTTGGCACTTGCACCAGTGTTGGCATGTTTGTCTGCCGTTGCCATCAAGTCTGCATTTCTCAGTTCTGTCTTGTTGAACATTAATCCTGTGCCATTTCATTGATGCTGGTTAGTGTGACATCTGTGTTGAACTGGAGACTCATCAGAAGCATGCCTTGTGTGGTCTGCAATAAGCTTGTTGCTGGTGGTAAAATGAATGCCTTTCCAGGCGCCAATGTGTTCTTACCGCCAACATTGTTTGCACATGCAGACAAGCCAATCTGCATGCAAGCAGTGGCACATCTGCATTGTGCCAGCGTGTTGTCAGGGACAGGCAGTACAGCATTAGCTTCACACACCCAGCACACACGCTGGAACATGCCATCTGTCATCATCAACTTCATTGCTCTTAATCAAACGTCCGCCCTCAATGGTGCTGCAGTTTGGAGAGATTGACATCGATAGTAGCCTGGTGTCATCCAAGGAGTTTGTCCCTGACAGCGGTCAGATCATGATGCTGAACAACGGCTGCATGTGCTGCACAGTGAAGGATGACCTTGTGAACATGCTCACAGATCTGGCAAGTACCTTTGGCCCTCAAGTTCTTAGCTTCTCTGCATGCACACATGGCACATGGCACAGATGTATTTCGTGTTTGTTGCCAGCATGAATTGCAGTGCAGTTTTGACTGCCTCAGCATCAATCCTTGTTGCATGCCACGAAACTTGGCAAGTACTTTTGGCCCCAAGCTTATCAGCAATGTTGCATGTCACACACGGCACATGGCATTTCTGTGTTTCATGTTCATTGCTGTGTGAGATGCTGTGCGGCTTTGCTTGCTTCAGTATTGACGCTTTCCTGCGTGCCTACAAATTTGGCAACCAAATTTGGCCCCACAGTTCTTCAAAATCCCGCATGCAATTGGCACACATTGTATTTTGTGCTGATTGTTCTGTAAGATGCAGTGCGGTTTTGATCAACACAGCATCAACACTTTACTGCATGGTAACAAAGCTGGCAAGTAAGCCTGGTCTCAGATCTCTAAAAACGGCTGCATGAAACTAGCAAAATGGTGTGTCATGTTCATCATCCTGCAACATGTGGTGCGGCTTTGGTCGCCTCAGCACCATCACTTCTTTGCATACAGCCTGCTGACAGCAAAATGAACTTCTTTCCATGCAAAAAGGTCCATGCTGCTGTTAGCAGACTGCATGTTGGCTTGGGCTGAGACTGCTGAGGAGGTGTTGGAACAGGCAGCACAGCATTTGAGCTGATAATCATTGTGCATGCTTTGCAATGCCTGATTTGCAATGCAGAATTGCCCTTGCCTGTGCTCAGCGGTCTTGTATGCGGCTTGTGCTGTCCTGTATTCAGCTGCATTTTGTTGCTTCTGTTGGGTGCTGACAGTGCTGTGTTGCCCTGTTTGGCCGCCCTGACCACCAGTCTTGCATGCTTGTGGTGTCTTGTTACATTCAGTTGCATGTGTCTTTATTGTCCTCATGCAGATTGATAGGCGAGACTCATTTGATCGATTTGTCGTCGAGACAACAGGATTGGCAGATCCTTAGCCAATCATAGCAACCCTACGCATGAGCCCCAACTTGCCGGCAAAATCACCCTGCTTGATGCAAGCATATTGAGCAGCATCTTGATGAGCACACAGAAATGTGTCTGTACCTTTTTGCTTGCAGATTGACAGGCGAGACTCGTTTGATCAAGTGGTCATAGAGACAACAGGTCTGGCAGATCCTCAGCCAATCATAGCAACCCTACGCATGAGCCCAGACTTGCAAGAGGATCTGGTTCTGGACGGCGTGATCACACTGGTTGATGCAAAGCACATCGAGCAGCATCTAGACGAGAAGAAGCCAGAAGGAGCTCTGAATGAAGCTGAGGACCAGATTGCATATGCTGACCGCATTCTGCTGAACAAAACAGACTTGGTGAGAGTTGCTGATTGCTCACTGCTCATCAAAACAGACTTGATGGATTTTGTTGACTGCGTTTTGTTGCACACGTCAGACTTGGTGAGACTTCTTTTCCGAGTCCCAGTCTGCACCTGGAGGTCGATCAGCTTGTGCATGCAAAACACTTGCTTACCTCTATCAAAGTGGACTTACATTTTACATTGCATGGCATTCATGCATATTCCTGCGTTCTTGGCCCTTGCACACATTTGCACAAACTCACAAACCACTTGCAGCAAAATACTTGCAGTAGACATGATTGAAAGCTCCCCAAAAGCTGTTCCTGGGCAGATTATCAAGCTAGTTAGCAATGGAGAGGCTGCCTTAAGCCCCAGTTGAGCGGAGTTGCATTTGACATTGCACGGCATTCATGCAAATTCCTGCGTTCTTGGCCCCTTCACGTATTTGCACAAACTCACAAAACACTTGCAGCAGAACATTTGCAGCAAACATGATTGAAAGCTTTGCAAAAGCTGACTTGGAGCAGATTGTCAAGCTAGTGAGCACTCAAGCTCACCTTTAGCTAATTAGCTAATGAAGCTAATGCAAGCTCAAGCTAAATACATACACATGCTAAGCTGATTAGTAATAGAGAGGCTGCCTTGGCATGTTTGCTATGACCGTTACCTAGCCAAGCTGCCAGTGGGAGTGTGCAGAAGTTTGACCATATGCATGCAGGTATCAGAGGAGCAGCTGGATCGTGTTGAGAAGCGCATCAAGGCAATCAACAGCTTGGCTCAGATCAAGCGTGTCCAGAACGCAGACGTCCCTGTGGACTATGTGCTTGACATTGCAGGATTCGAACCCATGCTTGTGGGACAAGAGGTATGCTGCTGATGCTTGCAATACTGCTCTTTACTGTCCAGGCATGCCAGCCATTGATGTGATTGACAACTCCAGCCATGCATACAAACAAACCTTCCCTCAGAGCAATGTCACAACAAAAATATTTGTTGAATGCATCTGTATATTGCTGTTGCAGTGCCTCTTTACTGCAGGGCAGAATGAGATCTTCATTTGGGTTTAGGGTCTAAACCCTACATCCTACATGCTGCCAATTGATGATGCTGTTTGCATGCATTGTGATGCAACAGTGTGTCAAAACAAAACTCTTGCATAGACTTTATTATGTGCATTTCATCTCATGAGCTCATCATAAGCTGCCTGGAAGTGCTGTGTCCAGAAGGGATACTCCCGCCCTTCTTGAGCTGTACCTTGCAATAATCTAGTGCCTGTGCCTGCAGCTTGAACGGGAAGAGCACGCCAATGGAGCTTCACACAGCCACAAATACAAAGCTAAAGACCGTGATCATGGCTGAAGCTATCCTTCCCAACTGCACTGCTTTTCTTTGAGCTGTACCTTGCAATCTTATGTTGCCTGCAGCTTGAGCAGGAAGAACATGCAACTGGAGCTTCACACAGCCATTCCCGTAGAGCATACACATGAGCATGCCCATGGCTGCTGGCACAGCTATGAATGCGGTCACAAACACTGTGATCATGATCATGGCTGAAGCTGTCTCTTCCAAATGTACTGCCCTCTTTTAAATGCTCCTTACAATGATCTGTTGCTGGTGCCTGCAGCTTGAACGAGAAGCACACGCCAATGGAGCATCACACAGCCATTCCCATGAGGAGCATGCACATGACCACGCCCATGCCGACCACAGCACCAGCTCAGATCACAGCCATGAATACAGTCATGAACACCCTGATCACAATCATCATGACCATGAACATGGTCACAGCCACACGCACGATGATTCTGTGTCTTCTGTCAGCATTGTTTTGGATGGAAACATCGACCCAGATAAGCTTGATGGCTGGTTGGAGGAGCTTCTAATTCAGAATGCAGAGACCCTCTATCGCTACAAGGGCATAATGTCTGTTGAAGGCAATAATGCTCGCTCAGTTTTCCAGGTATGAAACTCAATCAATCACTCTGTTTGCACTGTCATAGAGACCATAAAGGGTCATAAAGTCAATGTTAATGTCCCGGGCTGCGTCTTTGGTCACAGGCTCCCATTATGACGTCTAACGGCATACACTTTTCTTCTTTATCGAATTTTCCTCTTTTCTCAATGTCAAGAGAGTTGTTATATTTATCATGGCTTGATGTTGTATGGTGTCCAAAGTGCTTGCACAAATGCACTCTGTTTGCCACTTAACAAAGATCACTGTGTGTGCTGTTCTTGGACGCTCTTTGCCACTCAGCCAAAGGTCACTGTGTATGCTGTTCTTGAATTCTTGTGACTTCGCTGCGTTCCATGCAACACTATGCATAGCAGGTTGGTGCAGATGGTTTGCAGGTCATCCCTGCATGGCATTGGCAGTAATGATAGTAATCATCATCGCTACACCTTCCAGCACATGTGCCAGGTGCGTGTGGCCCAAGTCATGTCTCGCCAGGCAGGCTTGTTCTGAGCCCACTTGCTTACAAAGTGCACAAGCCCCATTGCTGTGCACCCGTTAAGTGAAAGTTGGACATTGCTGGGCACAATCTCAACACTATGTCACAAGAAATTCCGATATGTGTTGCAGGGTGTCCATCTGGACTTTTCTGCCAATTTTGATCGGGAGTGGAGACCAGATGAGAAACGACAGAGCAGGATGGTGTTCATTGGCAAAGACCTAGACAAGGATGAGATTCGCAAGGGATTTGAGGCATGCCTGGTGTAGCACACAAGCTGTGCCTGTCTCGTGTCATGGAGCAGGGCAGCCTTTTGTTGCTTGCAGTTGTAGATAGCTAGCCAACATGCTTAGAGTGAGTTAGTACATTTGATGCTGATGTAGAATCATGATTGTGTTCAAGGTTGATCAGTGGCTTATGCAACGTTTTGCACTGTCAAATTTGGCAGCTCAGTTGCATGTCCATGTCATTGAGTCAATTGATCAAAGCTGTGTAATGTGTTTGCTGATGGTGTTTGAAACATAATTGGCTTGAGGTGTCTGGTGGTGCTGGGTTCTATTGCTTGTTTGCTTGTCATTCTGCAGTTTTTGTTATGGGTTATCAAAAGTCACTCAGTGCCCCACTGTTTGCAACAACCTCTGGCCTGTTCACTACGTTCACTACAAATACTACCCCCCTGTTTCGCCAGTATGCTGCCAGCAGTTTGCCAAACTTAGCCAGTAAGTTGCCAAAAATGGCAAAGTGAAATGGTTTGCCGGCAAAAAGCTGTGACTACTAGTTGCCATGCAAACTTTGCCGGCAAAGTGCCTGCCGGTTACAGATTGGGCTTAGCTCTGGTGACACAGTGCAGCATTACTGACCATGAGCATGTATCATGTCACAGTATGGCATTGTGCAACTGGCAATAGGCTTGAATACACAGCAGTGCTGGGTGTCATACATCAGCATGCAAGGAATTCAGTTCATACTGAAAACAAGCAAGCTTGCTTAAGCATATAAGCTTATATAATTATATATGTAAATTTCTTGAAACCTGCTGCCTAAATCAAGCATGCTGCGCAGCAATTGCAACGATCCTTGCATTCACAACTATAAGCGCTGGCCACCTCACTAGTAATGTCAATACACCAAAAGACTACTCAAGCTGGGACTTGCTGTAGGAATGAAGCAAACCTACTGACTACAACTAAGTTCTGAGCGTGAGAATGGAGGGGCAGCGAAGCTAATTTGCAAGGCACCAAGCTTTCAACTAGGCACATATTGCCTGTGGGGTCATCTTCCCAAGCCCTTTTGAACACCGGGCAACCCAGGTCGTCTGCCATTCCATCGGTGATGCCTGATGTTGAAACGGCTTTTGCAAACCAAGCAACCTCAGCAATGTTTGGCAAATCATCTCTGCAGCTGTCCTCATATCCAGGAGGTGCATGAGACAAGAATGCACGTACACGACCAGCCTTGTAACTGCCGCCTTGCTGAGTGAGGACAATGCTGTCTCGAGCAAACTTTTCTTCTCCACACGCATGCAAGCCAAGGTGATGTTGTCGATGCATGCCCGGTCAAACTGATCCACAGCCAATTCTGGGCCGTAGCAAAGGCAGATGGCAGCAGCAGACAGATCTTGTTCATACGCCCAGTCTATCCATTCACCTAGAGCATCTGCCAGCTGCTTTTTTGTAGGCCTGGCTTTGCCTGTGTCTTGCAAGAATTTGTCCCACAGCTGATCATAACGAAGGCAGTTGCATATGCTCTGATCTGGACAGGAACAGCGTCGGCAAAGCCCAGGATACTTGTAGTACAGCAAATGCAGCTCAGCCCTCCTGAGATTGGGGTCTCGGTGGCGTCCAGTGCTAAAGGGAATTTCTCCAACATGATCAGTGAGCTCAATGGCCACACTTACGTTATTCTGCATGTACTTGGGCAGCTTGAGCTGATATGTCTGCCTGTCAAATGTCTCGGGAAGGTATTGGAAGGGGACTGCACCTGCTGCTGCTGATGCATGTCTGGGGTTGTCGCTGAGGTCATGCAGCTCTGTGACTCTGTCTGGGTCAGCAATGCAGCATGTGATGAATGCCTTCCAAGACTTGATCATGGTTGCCTCGGGATGGGACGTTTGAGTCATCCATTTTTTGAGACGACCCCACAGGCGCTCAAAGCCAAACATTGACCAAGCCCAGCAAGGCCCATGCTGGCGGACTGCCTCTGCCAGATGCAGCATCATGTGTCTGTTGATGTTCAGCTCCCATGCAGGCAACAAGGCAGCTAGACGTGTCAGTACTTTTGGCATTTGCTGCTCCAAGTGCTGCAAGCGCTCCTCTGTGATGGTCTTCTCCCAGAAGATGCCCAGCAAATCCAAGTACTCAAACACAGCAGCCTGTTGCTGTGGGTGCATGCAGCCCTCAAGCAGATATTTCCCGACAGGGCCTGCCATGAGGAGGTACTCTGAGGACTTGAGAGAGCCGGGCATACCAAAGGCCTTCTCAAAGCGGTGACCAGCAAGCTCAGCTGGCACACAGATGGTGGCATCATTCAGATCCTTGTCTGTGAAGACCGCACAGCGCTGCTTGGTTGTCTCCACTTGCTGCTTTGTGCCACACCAAGGCAAGTCTGGTGCATCATCAGCAATGTGCCGCCCTCCTGTGTACAGATGCACTAAACTTAGTGATAGATGCGTCTGCAGCTAGCTAGCTGTAGACGGTGCTGCGTGCATGCTTCGTCTGATGAGAAGGCTTTTGATTATGTTGCCTGCAGTGCATCAGCTCTAATCTGCTGCAATACATCTTGACCACTGAAGCTCACAAGCACATCCTAAGCTGCTGTGCTCTCAACACTTTTGCAATACACGCAGGGATAGAGGGACTGCTGCCTGCAAAGACAGGACATGCTAAGCCTTACCCCTGCGACTGTTCCTGCCTCTGCCTCTGCCTCTCCTGCGGCCTGTCTCAGCCTGCTGCTGGCCCCTGCCCCTGGCTGTTGCTCTACCTCTGCCACGACCTGTGCTGCCACTGCTGCCTGCGTCCTGCTGAGGTTGGCCCCTGCCTGCTGCTGTGGGTGCTGCTCTACCTCTGGCACCAGCTCTGCCACCACCTCTGCCTTGCTGTCTTTGCCTGCTGCCTGCAATTCTGCTGCAGTCGACTTCGGCGCGACCTGTGCTACCCTCTGCGTCGCTGTCAGGCGAACTGACTCCTGACTCTGACTCTGAATCAAGATGGCTATTGTAGCTGGGAGAGGAGTCCTCGGGGCCTTCTGCGTCCATGTCGTCGCATTCGTCTGTGCTGTACGTGGGGCCAGTGTCTATCTGATCTGATGGCTGGGCTGAGGCTGGCTGGAACTCCAGGACTTTGCAGGAAGGAGGACCTGCACACCCAAGGCAAAAGTTACTGACAAGCAGAAGGTGCTTGCATATCTAGTGCAGGGCTGGATATCCGACTGGTCAGCTCCTGCAGCAACAACCTCTGGCATTGAATTGGGTGCACTTAGGCTTGCATGATGCATCTGCCATGACAGGACAGGACAAAGTGCTTGAACAGCAACTGATAGCATCTGATACAGACAAAGTGCTTCAGACTTCAAACAGCAGTCATGGCATATACAGACAGTATGCTTTGATAGCATCTGATAGCGACATCTTTAAAACAAACACACACAAAGGTGCAATTGCAATGCATGCCATTGCATACAAGCAGGCAAAAGGCCTTACATGCCTTCAGCCAATTTCAGCATCTGACAGGACAGATAAAAAGACTTGTGAATACCTGACACAAAGCGCTGCAGCTCTGGGAAGCGGCCATTGACATGGACTTCATAGTCTGCTATCTGTGGCAGCCGCTTGAGAGTGTAAATGGGTGGTGTGCCGGTGCCTCCACAGACCATGTCGCACAAGCTGTGCACCTCATTGTAGGCACAATGCATGCAGTCTGGGTTCCTGCATGCCTCATCATCCCAGTACAACAGCTTCATGAAACAATGGCTGCAGTACACACCAGTACGCTGGCAAGAATGCGCTGCGCTGGTGTGAGGGACACCGTCCAAGAAGCACTGATCGCCTTGCAAGGCATCAGCTCTGTTCTGAGCATCTGTTTTGGTAGCTGGACGTGCAGCTGGATCTTTGCGCTGATACACTTGTTTGCCATCCTGTTTGTCAGGCTGGAGTTCAGGGTTGAGAGCTGCACCCTCCTGTCTCTCTTGCACCATATTTGCAGGGAGATGAGCGTATTCCCCTGCAACATGGCAATCACTGCATGAACAGTTGTCTTGCTGGCATGCTGCAAGTCTACACAACAAAGGTGGTACAGCACTTATTTGCCCAGCACAGGCCTACACAACTCTCTCCTTTTCAAGACCTACTTTGTAGCTTTTCTCAAGAGTGCCCTTGTAGCTTTTCTTTATCACCCTTATTGGTCTAAGAGCTCTCGTGACAGGATACAAAGAAAGGTTCACTTTGCGTTTGGTGAGCAAGAATAGTGGCGAACAATTTGTATATCCAGCATAAAATAATAAACAAACACACATGTGCCTCAAAGACGAAATCACCTCTTTCACAATTCTTCTGGTTGTCTTTTTTCCACCTAGGGTTTTATGAATATTTCCTGTCTGAGATAAGTTTAGAAAAAGAAGAATCAGTATTTGTCAACAAGGTGTTACCAGTATGGGGGAAGAGGGTGATAAAGTAGGAAGCAGTTACCAAGCCCTCTTATCTTGGGAGAGCCACGCGTACCGTAATAAAAACAAATGAAAAGAATGTGATCTTTAATCCAATTCAAAACAAGCCCAGTATCCAATAGAAGATATAGAGGGAAGAAGAGGGCGCAAAGGCTAATCATTACAATCATGTTGGCGTATTTTCCAAGAACAAACAAAGCAAATCCCATATGCATATGCAGCACAACAAAGGCACCCAAAGTGTGAGTGACTCATACTTGCTGAACCCAGGCACTGCAAGTAAGCACTGCCAGTAAGTGCATCCATCTCACCTGGATAGACACTCTTCTTCCCAAGCCTTTGCCCCCTGACATGACACTTGTAGCAAGCGCCGACAATTGCAGGCGCGTTCCTGTGCCGCGTCAGATGACCCCATCCAGGATAGCCGCGTCAGATGACCCCATCCAGGATAGTCCATGACCCCCATGAGCAGCTTGACCTTGCAGTCAAACCGCTCAGGTTGTGATGCCTGAAGGGCCGGGGGCTTATACCTGTACAGGTGAACCAGCAAAAGGTCAGGTGCAGAATGATCAGCAGAGTCATGGCAGTTTTGCAGCACTGATGGCAATGACCTGTTCACAACATTGTTGATATACAAAATGGGAAGTGCAAAGTTGTCAAACAACAGACAGTGATGCTGTGCCGGCAGTTGCGCCTCTGCAGAATGCATGCTGAATTACTGGCAAGAAAATTGCAAACATGAGACAGAAGCTCTGGATCAAATGGATGCTTGAAGCAAAATTATGGCACCTGTGTGAAGAGTCTTGAACATCCTTGAGGCCACACTGGTAGTAGGCATTCAGCTCATCAACAACTATTTCCAAGAAGGGCTGGAAGTCCTTGGGTTCGCCCTTGTCCTTGCCCTTGGCTGGAACAATGCAAAATATCCATGTGGCAGGCAATGTCATGCGCAGATGCCCTGGTAGATTGGCACACGCCAAGGCCAGCGGCCACATTGAGTAGCTGCTACGTTTGAATGGCGACACCCCATCACCAGAAAGCATGAAGACCAGGTTGCGCCCAAGGTGTAAGCCATCAGGGCAGAGGTGCAAGTAACCTAGGATGTAGGACCCCCAATGTGGCAGCAGGCAGCAGCACTGGCCATTCCACCAAGGGGAGCAAGAGAAAGCGTCCCAGAGCTTGGAACCAGCAGCAAAAGGTGTCTGATCAATTTCTGCAGAAGAAGTTCCCCAAAAAGATGGACATCTTTACTAGGAAGTCTGCTCAGTGGCAGGACCAAAAGAAGAAGGATCCAGCCTTCATGAAGGTGCAAAGATGCACATGCAGGCAATTCAACAAGTGATGCATTCCACATTGCACAAGTTGCATGCTGATTTGCAATCTGATAAGGACAAAAAGATAACACTGTCCACTTTGTTGTTAGACTTGCTGTAGGAGCATTGATTGAACAACCATTCAAACAATATTTGTGCTGGTGCATTGCTGTGATGGGGCTGCTTTCAAGCCCTATCTTAACAAGCTTGCTTGTGGATCCAACTCTGCAAACATGTGCTTGTCAACTTGCTCTATGCAAACTTCTTATGCAAACAGTGGCATGCCTTAAACAGCCTTGTTGCAGTGTTCCAATGACATTCTATGCTTGCAGGCAGTGTTAGATCTGATCAACAAGACAAAGAGGAAGCTGCTACAGGAGAATTTGGAGCTCTTACCGGATTCAATCCTGCAAAACAAGATTCGCAAGAAATTTACGTACTATCAGGAAAAACATTTTGGTAAGCGCTGCTATGATTTATACTTGACTTGACTTGATCATGAGCTATCAGCTTGACTATTGCTTCAAGCTTGTAAATGAGCAAACAGCAAGTTGCACTTGAACTACTCAACCTACATGCACTAATTGCATTCACTACTATTCTACGCCACTAGTATATTGGTTTGCAGGGCCCGGGCCTCAAGATGCTCATAATGCAGGAGCAGACGCTGGCAGTGGAGCAGCACAAGAGCCTGACAACGCAAGGTCAGTTGCTAAAGACACCACAGCTGGGCAGGACAATGACAGCAGCACCTCCAGTGGCAGTGACACTACTGATGGCAGCTATAGTGACAACTGATTTGCAGCAGAAATGAGCTGTTCTGGGCAGCTGTGGCAGCAGATTTGATGCATTATGAGGCACGGCTATATAGGCTGCAGCTGCAGCGCTAGCTAGCTTCATGATTGACACTATCACCAGTGAGGTTGACACTTTCTCCTATATATGTAGCTAGCTAGCTATAGCTATAGCTAGTGTTGTACAGCCGTGTGGCCTGTACTAGCTAGTGATTGCATGCTGAAACAGCATGATATGATGTTGTTGCCAGTTTTACACATGCGTGTGTTGATACATGAACTCTGGCATCTGTCTAGCTGAACTGTAGACAATTGTCAGGTAATTGAACACCCACAGCAGCTGATTTTATCGCCAGCTTTTATCCATCACTGGCTAAATATTGGGCAGCAATTCTCCGTAGCTTGCCGGCAAATGGTCGCCAGCAGCTTTGCCGCTCGGCGATAGCACTTTGCCGGCAAAATTTTGCTTCGCATTTTTTGCCAAAGTTTGCCGTTCTCCCATAGTGTGTTCGCCGGCAAAGTGTACCGGCGATCGCGTTTGCCGGCGTTTCTCCAGTGGCAAAAGCCCCGGCAAAGTGTCCGGCAAAGTGAATTTGCACTAGGAAATATTGGCAAAGTATCGGCGAAACAGGGGGGTAGTATTTGTAGTATACATTATAATCAGTGTGTGCCTCTGTCCAACACAAGCTGGCGCTTCTGCTCTTTCCCTGTGGTGCTTTGCAAATGCATTGTGTGATACCCAACCTCTACCGTCATGCTGGTCGTAGGCCACTGCAGATTCTTGGGCTCTTCTTCTCTCACTGCATGTTGTCTTGAAATGCAAGATTTAGATCTGGCAACTCGTTCTAGATCTACATCTGCATTACTGCCACATGCATTGACTTGCTTGCCAAGCTTGCCTGCACATGAGACGCTGGATGTTGTGACCATCAAGATCAAGACAGGTTTTCTGCTTCTGTGTCTGTGTAACAGCTACTGTGCATGGAAGTTTACTCTAAATTTCCTTCTGCAGCAGGCTTAGCCAGTGCCAGCGGCAGCAATAGGTTATTTAGTTTGTTAGGGTCTCGACTTCTGTGCACTTTGCGGTGCTATTTCACACATGTCGGACACTGCGTGCGGTCACCCTGAGAGGAATTTCCGAGTGTTGCTGACTTACCACACAGCCTGTTTCAACATCATTGCTTGAAGCAGCTGCCGGCGCTGCCTTGTACACTTGCGACATGTCAGGCCATTTGTTGCTCAACCCACTACCTGTGCGCGCTTGCGGCCTTGCATCGGGTGTCAGGCCCAGGGCTCAACCATATCGTCTGCAGCACGTCCACCGCCACAAAGCTGACGCCAGGTTGCCACAGCGTGCACTTCACGTCACCAACGCAAGAAGAGCTCAAGACCCGAGCTCTCAGCCAAAGAAGAGCAAACAGAAGAAAAAACAGGAACCAGAGCTTGGCAACAAGCGCGCAGCAGTCACTCCGGAGATACTTGGCGCCGAAGAGGATACTGACGCCGACGAAGATCTTGGCCCCGAAGAAGAGCTATTGTTTGAGGAATTACTCAAAGATCTCATCGATAATGATTTTGACTCTGACTCTGAGGAGGCTGAGGGGCGTGCTATGGCCTTTGAAGAATGGCTGGAGGGAGAAGACCGCATACCAGTCACGGTTGGCATCTTATCAAAGCATGATTTTATATTTCTTACTGCTCACGCTTGGCAAACATATCTCATATGCTGTTGCGCTGCTGTTGGCGACCTCAGTGAAGTGTACTGCACCTTGACTCACTTGCAGATCATCACAGGTTACTCTGGATCTGGCAAGACAACTCTACTGAAAAACTTGCTGAAGAAGACCCGCAAACGTGACGAACAAGTTGCTGTGGTTGACAACATTGAGGCAAGTTCTCACTACTGCTGCATCAATCATAGTCACAAATTCTTGCGACTCATGTCCTCAACGTGATATTGACATATTGCAAGGACTGTTTTCCCAAGCGGGTTCTGCCTTGCGCTCAAATGTGCCTTGCAAATTTCAAGCATAGTGCAGCAGCATCTGCCTGGTTTACTGCTGCAATCAGGGGTGTCAAGCAATGTCCATTGAAGGCCACAAAAATGTGTTCATTATGTCATCCTACAATCACACAATTTAGATGCTTGAATTAGAGTCTGCCACTTGTGGCACATGCGATTAAACTTGATGTCTAGCTGAAGCATGTCAAATTACTCTCTCTCTCTCTCTCTCTCTCTCTCTCTCTCTCTCTCTCTCTCTCTCTCTCTCTCCATGACTACTCTGCCATGTATGCGCTCTCAGGCCATCAAAGTGTACTCCTCTTGTCATGTCCATCTTCAAAGATATTCTGCCATGCGTGCGCTGTGCAGAAGGTATCACTCAGAATAGGGACCACTGCAGTGTTTCCACTGCTGTAGAGTCTGCATAACAGAAGGGGCAAGAATCTACTGTTGCAAACTCTGTAGTAGGGCTAGGATCTTCTGCTAGGATCTGCATGGGCTCCCAATTTCAATGATAGCTACTTCAATGTGCTTATTGCATACACTTCTCAATGCCTATGTGTTGCTGACCTTACAAGTTGCACTGTGCTTTTTACCCTTAAACAGTTGTGAATTGCGTATTTTATATTGAATGTTTTGCACGGTGATTCACTGACCACCTGACACAGCCATTGTGGTACAGGCTGGCGATATTGACGATGACAACAGTGAGTCGGATCCTGACAGCGATGAAGATGACCAACGTCCACCTGAGGGCCTTATAGGGAAGCTGGAGGCCCTAGTAAGTACTTTTGGCCCCAAACTGTTGCAACAAGCCAGACCTTGTAAACGCGTCCCTTTCTGGGGGGTGTTGTGTTTTGTATTTCTGGAACAATGTTGCTAGCTATTCCACAAGTATGCGTTGTGTACATCTGTGAGACAGTATGAGGCTTTGGATGCCTTGAATCCGCCTTTATGCTTGGATGGAAAGAGATGCATCTTGCCGTCAGTACGCTGTACACGAGGCTGCGTAGGGGCAAGGGCCAGTACACTGATAAAGGCATCACAGCATATGGGCTTGCAGTTTATGATTTTGCACATTACATGGTTCATGATTGGCACAGTGCATAGTTTGCATAGTGCATGATCTGCACAGTGCATAGTGCATGGTTTGCAATGCGCCTTTTCATCATGCATCCTTACTGTTCTAGATCTGCTGTTACAAAACATGCCAGCTGTCAAGCTGACTGAGTTGAACCTGTCTTTTGTGCTTTTAGAAGACTGCATAACAAGATGTCAATCAGCTCTGCACAGAAATGTGCCTGTAGTCAACAGTAGCAGACAAGAGAGACCTTTGTACACAGTTGTCTGCCAAGTGTCTCTGAATCAAACGCTGGCCTTTGTACCCTTTGTAACTGTCCTTGTATACTTTGTAACTGCCTTTGTATCCTGTGCAATCGCCAAAAGATACACTAAAACGGCAGTCTGAAAAGTCCCTCCTGCTTGCAGCTTCTCAGTGACGAAGAGTCAGACCATGTGGTCAACAAGACAACAGCTACAGCAAACCTGAAGTCAACAATAGCCTGTCTTTTGTGCACAATAGACTGCATAACAACACTTGATCAGTCTTGGCCCTAGACGCGGTTGTGACTAACAGTAGCATGGAGGAAAAACAGTTCTTACTGCTTGCAGCTTCTCAGTGATGATGAGCCAGACCATGTGGTCATCAAGACAACTGCTACCGCAGACCTCAAGTCCATAGTAGTAACCTGCCGCGTGAGCGAATCTTTGGAAGAGGATCTGGTTCTGGATGGCGTGATCACCCTGGTTGATGCTCAGCATATTGAGCAGCATCTCAATGAGAAGAAGCCACAAGCTGTGGACCAGATTGCATACGCTGACCGCATACTGCTGAACAAAACAGACTTGGTGAGATGCGTTCTTCTCCCTTGTCAGCATCTGGGCAGTTGCCTGTGGGTAAAAGTGCGGGTGTACATGCACAGTCCCCATGCCTGTCTCAAATTGAGTGAGATTGCTTTTGACCTTGTGCCCATGTTGAGCAGCATCTGGATGAGAAGCCACAAGCTGTAGACCAGATTGCATACGCTGACCGCATACTACTGAACAAATCCGATCTGGTGAGATTTGCTGACTGCGTTTCAGAGCAATCAACGGCTGTATTGGCCCCTTTGCTGTGAACAGCATCATTGACAAGCAATGAGCTGAAGTTTGCAAAATATTGGGCAACTCCATGCAGGTATCAGAAGAGCAGCTGGACCGGGTGGAGAAGCGCATCAGAGCAATCAACAGCTTAGCTCAGATCAGGCGCGTCCAGAATGCAAATATTCCTGCAGACTATGCGCTTGACATTGGAGGCTTTGAAGCTGCGCTTGTAGGCAAACAGGTAATGATAACAACCATAAGAAACAATAAGTAGCATTCGTAATCGTTACACATTGCAGCGCATGCGTGGTTCCAAGTCCTGTCTCGCCAGGCAAAGAGGTATGCTGCTGCAACCCCTTATTGTGCAGTCTACGCAAGCTGCGGCCGTTGTGCATGAGACCTGTGGTTCTGCTTTCTTTGAAGCAGTGCTTGCAGGCAAAGAGGCATGCTGCTGCAACACCTTTTTGTCGAAACAAGCTGCCGTCGCTGTGCGTGAGACCCGTGGTTCTGCTGACTTGACGCAGTGCTCGCAGGCAAAGAGGTATGCTGTTGCAACACCTCATTGTACAGTCTAGGCAAGCTGCCGTCACTGTGCATGAGACCCGTGATTTGACTTATTTGCAGCAGTGTTTACCCAAAGAGGCATGCTGCTGCAACACCTGATTGTACAGTCTAGGCAAGCTGTGCATGAGACTCATGCTTTTGCTTATTTGAGTCAGTGCTTGTAGGCAAAGAGGTATGCTGCTGCAAAACCTTTTCGTGCTGTCTAGGCAAGCTGCTGTTGCTGTGCATAGGATCTGTACCTTTGCTTAGGAACAGTAACTTCCATGGGGCATGTTGCCCTGAAGGTGTCTGTGTGATGGAGCTGTCATTTGCTGCTCAAGCGTTTGCTTGCATTCACAGTAGCCTGGACGCTCTGCAGAGCAGAATGCTTTTTGTGTGGTTTGAATGAATGCATACGCCAACAAGGCCTTTCTGAGATGCAGTTTGCATGCATGTATACTGCATTTCATGTTGTACCATATGTGCTGTGCCAAGCACAACACTCTGCTCTCATGTGCATATTGTGAGTAAAGTTGACCTTTCACAGCACCTCACCAACTTACCTGCAAGTGCTGTCTTTGGCGAGCATGAGTTTACATGCAACAAAGTGCTTGCATGATTGCTTCTCTATCATATCTGGTGCGACGCGCATGATTTGACACCCACCTGCCCTGCAAGCACAACAGCAGCTTAAGTTGGTTTTCTATGGATCAGATTGTACTTTTGACAGCCTGCCCTGAAATGATTGACATGCTGCCTGTACCTGCAGCTGGATTGAGATCAACACGAGCACAGCGCAAATGGAGCTTCAGACAGCCACTTGCACAATGACTCTGTGTTTCTGTAAATCCAGATTGCGTTTTCGACAATCTGAGGTTTTGTGGTTGATCTGCTGCCTGTGCCTGCAGCTGGATTGAGATTAAGACGAGCACAGCGCAAATGGAGCTTTAGACAGCCACTTGCATAATGACTCTGTGTTTCTGTAAATCCAGATTGTGATTTCGACAACCTGAGCTTTTGTGGTTGATCTGCTGCCTGTGCCTGCAGCTGGATCGAGATGAGCATGAGCTTAGTGCAAATGGAGCTTCAGACAGCCACTCGTACAACGATGAGGTGTCTTCTGTCAGCATTGTCCTGGATGGTAGTGTTGATCCAGAAAAGGTGAATACATTCCTGGAGGAGACATTACTGGAGAGCGAAGAGAACATCTATCGCTACAAGGGAATCATGTCTATTGACGGCCACGATACCCGGTCAATTATTCAGGTGTGTAATTTACATTGGCTTGATGTTATATTCTACAACTAATCATGTCTGATGGAGGTCACGATACCCGCTCAATTTTCCAGGTGTGAAGTTGACCATGGCTCGATGTTGCATGCTGCAGTGTGCTTGCCTGCACACCTTTTGCCAGTCAGCCAAATGGTAACTACAACTACCCCTGATGCATCTAGAAGTGCAACAGCTAGTGGTCAGAGTTTGGCTTTGGCTTCTCCTATATTGGGGTTTATAGGGGTTGTCATTGTGTGCTCTGCATTGAGGTGCTCATGCATCTGTCATATCCCATGCAGCAATGTGAGCTTTGCATCAGTCCAGATGGCCCCAAACAACCCCTATTTCAATTGTCAGTATGCATGCAACCTGCACAAGGTTCATTGTCGTGAAACGACATGCTCACTCCAGAAACTGTTGCCGTTGCATGTCGCTTCACAAAAGCTCCCAAGTGCGCCAATGCTCAGTGACATTGATGGCTGTGAGCAGGGTGTCAATCTGGACTTTTCCGCCGACAATGATCGCAAGTGGAGACCAGATGAGAAGCGACGAAGCACAATTGTCTTCATTGGCAAAGACCTACCGGAGGACAAACTCCGCAAAGGACTTGAGGCATGCGTTGTGAAGGAGAAAACAGGACGGCGGAAGAAGGAAAAGTCTCTGCCGTCAGCGTCATGATGGGATTCTGTGTCTAACAATGCAGCCTGGCGGCGTCTTGAAGCATGCCTTGTGTAGCATGCAAGCTGTGCTTGTTGATATCTCATGAGTGCTCCATGTTTGAAGGCAGCTAGTCAATCTTCCTAGAGTCCAGTTCATTTGTAGCTGTTGTTCAATGATAGTTATGACTGCTTGCTGTTTTATGCTAGCATATCAATTTGCAAGTTCGAATTTGACATTTCTGGTGTGTTTCCTTTGCGTGTTTGTGGGTGATAGCTGTTGTCGCTCAAGGCTGAGGTGCATGATGGGGTTGCAGACGATAATTTCGCATTCGGCGTTTCTAGGCTAATTGCAAATAGTATGCTATTGATTTTGTTTGTCTGTGATATACAACCGTCGGTTTTGCAAATTTGGGGCACTTTCGTGAATGTAAAATGTTTTCTGACTGCCACTGTGGTACCCATCACATTGAAGCATTTAAAGCAATATTTGATTCATCTTAACCTTTGCGCCACGGTCACTGGTGCTGGAACCCAGGTAAATGTTATACAGGTTCACTTTGCTTGCAAGACGCTCCTCTGCAGACCACCACCAGAGACATGTTGTACAAGCAGATTGGATCCATAGCACTGTTTGTGCGCCACCAATTGCTGACCCTTGAAAAAGGTGTACATGTACATGTTGCCGTCAGAAAGCTTATTGTTGTAGCTTCAAGCATAATGACTATCATAATGATAGCAAAAGTCATGCTATGCGTGTGCTGGGCATAAATACCACAATGCCATCTGCACCAGCTCTGATTCAGCATGAGATCACAATGACAGCATTGCAAGGTAATGTAGAGGCATAAAGATATTGTCTAACTGAGTCGTCGACGCTTCCAGCAGGCAAGACAGCAGCGTACTTATCAACAGCTTAGCTCCTGCCAGACCATCCCATGAAGCACTAGCACTGTGGGACAAATGACTCTGGAAAACAATAGCCAGCAGGGCCCAACCGAGCAGGGTCAGCAGGGCCGCTCCCAGAGTGCCCTCGACAGTCTTATTAGTCCCAATGCAAATCCTGTGCCTGCCATATCTGCGCCCAACAGCTGAAGCAGCCGAGTCCGCTATACCCAGAATCATAATCCCAGCAAATGCTGTCAAGGGCAGAGGATTGCTTGCGCCGCCAACGCGTCCTATGCTACTCTGCGTCAGGTGCTGAAGCTCTGAACGAGAAGATATGTCACGACGTGCGCTGGCCGCGCTTGTGGTGACAGGAGACAACCAGATTGGGACTGCCATGCCGGTCAACAGGGAGAAATGGCTGACTAGCAGCATCCCAGCGTCACGCCCATCAGTGAAAGACATCATAAATTTATGGATTTGGTCACCTGCATTGTACAACCTTAGCCCATCAGTGAAATATATTGTCAACATACAACGATGTTCACCTGCATTGCACATCTCTGACATGTGAACATACGCAGTCAGAGATGTGGCAGCTCAAGACACCATCTGGAAGATGAATCAGCAACAACACTCTTGGCATAGCCTGCTTGCTGCAAGTTGGCAAGTCTAGTAAAGCACTGTCAACAGCTTGACGATCAAAGTGTACATGAAATGTTGCCATGTCAGCAGTTGCTGTTGCAAAGCCAAACATGCATATGTACGCTGAGGAGCTTGACTTGACGCCTTAATCAGTGTGCAGCAAAATCAGAAATCGACACCACCCAAAGTTGCTTTCATATGCGTACCTAAGTATGGTATTTCTCCCAGACGTACAACCTCCAGCACAACAAGCAGAGCCAGTGCAATGGCCAAAGAAACTGCCAGCAGCTGAGGCTCCCACAGCAGGGCTGGTAGGAACAGCCCAAGGGCCAGCAGGTGGTACCCCTTCCTGACTAATATTGTGGGCATGGCATGGGCAGCTGACACCCAGTGGATTAGTGGTATGACTAAAGCTAGGCTCAAGACCCAGTATGCCATGAGCATTTGGCGGCGTGAGGTTTCCACTGCAAAAGCGAGCACCCATAGCGCTGGCTTGATGGCTGCTGCTGCTGTCAACAGCACCACACCTGCATCAACATTGCCACACCTGTCAGTAGTATACCAATGGAAACGCAGACACTCGAGGACATGCTCAACTGCTTCCTGAGCTTTGAAGGCTGGTTTTCTGGCTGCTGCTTTGATCAACAGCACCACACCTGCATGTGCATCGATTGTAGCATAGCTGCTGACTGCAAATAGGCACATTCACAGTTTGGGGTTTTTAACTGCAAAGGCTAGCACCCGTAGCGCTGGCTAATGGCTGCTGCTACTGTCAAGAACACCAGACCTGCACAACCACACACCTGTCGTGAGTGCTGGACAAGCTGCAAACAACATTGTCCCAGTTACAAGCACGCTGATGATCAATCGAACACTTTGACTTCAACCTGGAACACGCACAACACTGGCTTGATGGCTGCTGCTACGTTCAACAGTACGGGACCTGCAGTGCCATCACATTGACATCACCATGTTTAACAACAATGCGTGAATGTTGGCAATCTTCCGTTGCTGGTCTGATGTCTGCAAATGCTGTCAGCAGTAGCACAACTGCATTGCCATTGTGTTGACGATTGCCATGTCAGCAAGAACGCAGATGCATATTTCTTAGCAGAGTTGTGATCATGGCCTGATGACTGCTCGGGTTGTCAGTAACAGCACACCTGCATGGCAGTCACAGGTGTTGTCCGCATGCTGATGATAGCACAGACTTTCACTTTAGACTGGACACCCCATAGGTATGGTCTGATGGCAGCAGCAACAGTAACAACAGCAATCCAAATGGCAGTGATAGGTGTGACGCTGCACAGGATCTAATCTTGTTGAGCAGTGGCAACATCACAGGCGCATCTGCTGTCACACTACTAATGTAAGCGCCAGATTGGTCATAAGCAAATCACCACACAACTTCTGACATGTCCAGAAAACACACAGAAACATGGGCACATGCCGTGTGAGTTCATATTGTTGCCACAGCGCCTTCACTACTTACTTGATCAGGGCAGTCAGTACTAGTGCCAGCGCCAGACTTTACCAAACACGCACCACAAACAAGGGATTTGACCTCGTGCATAGTTGACATGATCAGGACTCACCAAGAGTCATGAGTGCATGCCATGTTCTGCCGCTGCATCACCTTGTGCACAGCCTGTTGATCACGGGAGTCAGAATTTCCGCAAGTTCCAGCCTGGCTAAGTTATTTGATCCAGACATGATCAGGACTCACCAAGATATATGGGCGCATGCCATGCGAGCTGATGCTGCTGCCACAGCTTCTGCTGTGGCATTCCCTTTCTTAGTCAGTGCGAATACCAGCATCAGACTGACTGACAAGTACGCATCACATACGATATGACCCCTGTACAACATGCACATTTTTTTTGCGCAACATGATTATTCGGGGGGGTTTCCAATGTCATAGACTGCCTATATTTCATGGGCACATGATCATTGCCACGGTGTGGCGCATGTGATCAGCCTTGTTGGCTGGCTAAAGCATGTAAAATTACTCTCTCTCTCTCTCTCTCTGGACATGATCAGGACCTACCAAGAAACATAGGTGCATGCCAAGTTAGCTGCCGCTGCTGCCACAGCTTCTGCACCATCTTCTTGGTCAGGGGAGTCAGAACTAATGCCAGCGCTAGACTGATAGCTATGAGAAGCTGCACAAAGATTGCTGCTGGGGCTCTGGCCATGACATTGTACCCTAGCCAGCCCTTGCCAAAGTTTTGCTTGTCATAGATGCTGTCCAAGATCATGTCCCGCATGCTGCGGCTGCTGTTCCCAACACCTGCATCAGCGCAAGCATTTTGTAATTCAGCACAGTGACACTGAGATTTTCAGTGTCCTCATTTTCAGCATGTGGCTGAAATGTGAACATGACATTGTAGCTCAGCCGGCCTGTGCCAAACTTTTGGCTGTCGTGATTGCTGTCCAAGATCAAGTCTTGCATGCTGCGGCTGCTGCGACCCACGCCTGCATAACATCATGCAAAACAGCGGTACAACAGAGTGTCTAGAGGATTGGGAATCAAAATCCTTGCTGAATTTCTGCTTGTCATAGATGCTGTCCAGAATAATGTCTCGCATGCTGCGGCTGCTGTTAACCACGCCTGCATGAGCATAAGCTGCATGTTGAGGGCAGAAATGACACTACAAGGGTGAGGCAGCATGGCAGAGTTCTACTGGGGCAAGCAGGATCACTGCTGGCTTTGCAACTGCATATTTGGATGACATGAGGGGTTGTCTGCAATGGTTTTACATGCAACAATGCTGCAGCCAGATGACTTTGTCATACCAAAGCAAGTCTTCATCATCCAACTGACGTACACTGCCATCAATGTCACACAAAAGTACACTACAAATCAATGCGCACGGTTGCGACTCACCCATGCCACTAGGCGAAGAAGCAGAGTCCACTTCCAGCTGAGCCCTGAGCAGGGGGTGGGGGGTGCGCTCAGGGGTGGAGGGGGGGTTGAACAAGGTTGGGGCGCTCTGCATCTGGGATGCGCTGAGGGCCAACAGCAGCAGCGCTGTATCCGTTGCCAGAAAGGCAAGACTCTGTGCTACCACAATTGCCTCCCCTGTACAAGTGTCCACTTACTGTAGGGATGGATGACATGTCGCTGAACGCTACAATCAGATGTAGAGATTTCAGTGCCTTCATTGGATGAGAATATCACATGAACCCACTGTTCACTAAGCAGGTGCACATTGGCCAGGTTTGCAAGTTTAACGGCACTGAATGCTCACATTTAAGAAAGCCTTATTAGGTGTTGGGGTACCAGCTGCAATGCAACAGTAGACACCGCACCCAGCTACGCAAGATGCTTCAAAGCTATCCATCACAGAGCAACATTGCAAAATCAGCATCAGATGCATGATATGATGATTGCATGATATGACGTGGTGTCACACACCATGACACCAGATACGGTGCTCTTTTCAACATTGGGTAAAAATGTCAGAACTGTAAGCAGCAGTCTTACCTACCAAGTGTGAAGCAGCGTGGGAAATGGAGCAGCATAAGGTGCAGCACAGCGGTGGCCACCGCTGCATTGAGGGCCATTCCAGCAGTGCTGCTGAAGTGCCCTAGCCATTCCCTGACCCCAGGGGTCAAACCCCCAGGAAGAAGAGGCATGCACAGCAGCAGGAAGAGCATTGCGGCCATGGTCCCAATCATCAGACCCTCGCCTTTATACTCCTGTAGCCTAAAGCCTGGGATAGCTCGCCTGGCATTTTGGATGATTCTGAAGCGTGTGGCGTTTCTGCCCTGCTGATTCTGCAAGCGTCTGCATGCAGGCAGCAGCACACAAAATTCCAGTACATAAAAAACAAAAGCCAGGAAGCCTGTGAATTACCCCTGTGACCTAAGGCTTGAGACAGCAGGGACATACATTCACTGTATACACTGTGCACCACCTGTTCAGCCACTTTGCATTAAAGCCTGCTTCAACATCAAGAGTGCTGAGTACGCACAGTGCATCACCTGTTTAGCCTGCTTGCATTGAAGCCTGCCTCAACATCAAGGGCAACCAGCAGCGCAGCTGTGGCCTGGGCAGGGGGAGAGGTAGGAGCATGTGCAGCAGCAGGTGTGGACGGCTTGCTGCTGGAAATTTTGTGACACCAATGACTGATGCAAACTGCTGGGTATTCATGGTGTATTACCTGTTGAGCCTGCTTGCATTGGAGCCCACCTCGACATCAAGAGCCATTGGGACCGCAGCTGTGGCCTGGGCAGGGGAAGAGGTAGGGATATGTGCCGCAGCAGGTGTGGACGGCTTGCTGCTGGAAAATTTGTGACATCGGTGACTAACGCAATGCTGACGGGTATTCAGAATGTATCACCTGTTGAGCCTGCTTGCATTGGAGCCCGCCTCGACGTCAAGAGCCACCGGGGCCGGAGCTGTGGCCTGGGCAGGGGGAGAAGTGGGTGTGTGTGCTGCAGCAGGTGTGGAGGGCTTGCTGCTGGCTTGAGAAGCGGATGGAGGAGATGCGCTGCTGGTCTTCTTCAGGTTGCGCACATAGTATGCCCGGCCGCTAAGCCATAGCAGCATGAGAGTGGACGATGCCAAGGCACTTCGGCATGCTAGCAAGCTGTATCCTGCAGCGCAAGGCAAGACTATCGATGAATGTTGCTGGACTGGAGGTTGCGCACGTAAAATGCCCTGCTGCTGAGCTGTAGCAGCATGGAATTAGACAATGCCAGGGCGCTTCTGCATGCTAGAAAGCTGTATTCTGCAGCGCAAGGCAAACCTATTGATGAACGTTGCTCAACAAAATCTTTTGTGCATGACATGCCCAACCGCTGGGTCATGGCAGCATGACATTGGACAACGCTAAGGCACTTTCGCATGCTAGAAGGCTGTATCCTGCAGCGCAAGGCAAGTATCCTTCATGAGATGATCAACGGGCATAGAAGGGAGATCAATTCTATCACTGCTGATCATCTCATGAAGCATACTTGCCTTGCGCTGCAGGATACAGCCTTCTAGCATGCCAAAGTGGTCTTCTTGAGGTTTGGCATATGGTACGCTCGGCCGCTTAGCCATAGCAGCATGACTGTGAATGATGCCAGAGCGCTTTCTGCATACTAGAAGGCTGTATCCTGCAGCGCAAGGCAACTATGCTTTATGATATGATCAGCGGTGACAGAAATGATCTCGCTGCTGTCCCTGCTCATCAACTCATGAAGAATACTTTCCTTGCGCTGCAGGATGCAGCCTTCTAGCATGCCAAAGTGGTCTTCTTGAGATTTGGCATATAGTATGCCCAGCCGCTTAGGCATAGCAGCATGACAGTGGATGATGCCAGAGCGCTTTCTGCATGCTAGAAGGCTGTAACCTGCAGTGTACGGCAGGCTTGCTGAGTTGTGTAGCTAGAAATTGAAGAAAACAGCAATTTTGTTGACACTGCTGCTGCTGCTGCTGCTGCTGCTGATGATGATGCTGCTGACTGCTGATGCTGCTGACAGGAATGAGGTCCAACCAGACTGATGATGTCAGTGCAGTCACGTCAACAATTTTGATAGTTCTGTAGCATAGTGAGCATTCTTACAAGCTCTCAGATGTTCTGAGACTGCTCACATCCAATGTTCATAGAAATGCCATGCTCAGTCTGAATGACGCTGAGTTGCTCTTGCATGCTGCAATGATAGGCAAGCTGGCTGATCGTGACTGTAACTATGTTGCGATCAGCACCGAGTACAGCTATTTGACATTCAAGGTCACCAGGAGCGCACACCCGCAGCAAGGCAATGCCACAACACAAGTCCTTTGGTTGCCATAATAAATGATGGCACATGCAGATAAATTGCCTGCTGAATGTGAGGTGGATGTTTGCGGCTTAATATGTCATGTGTTTGGCATTTCAAGGCTTACCTGAGGAGTTCTTTTTGAGCAGGTCAGTGATCAGCAATGCCGTGAACACCCATGGCAGTGTCACAGCGCCCAGCGCCAAGCCCTCAGAGCCAGCAGGCTTGGTATCATATCCATAAGCTGCAGTTTTCCACAGAACAGGTGTCAGCTTCCTTCGATTCTTCTACTGGGGTCGATATGCAGAAGATGGCCGTGATACCTGCTCGATGCTGCGCGCTCAACAGCTCCTGTGCGATTGCCACTATAGTGACAGCACCGAATCCAAGCAATTCCCAGCCTGGACAAACGCTCAAGTGACTGGAGCGTCTTTGTGCCTTACGTAGTACAGGCGTCAGATGACTTGACATACCGATGCGTGATGCCGTCCAAAGAGCGTTAGCAATTCGGAAGCTGGTCACTCCGATGACGATGTATTCGAGCACCTCACGCCTCAGACCAAGCATCAGCTGATCGGTCCGCTTTTTGCAAAATCAAAGTCCGGCGACAAGCGCAGCGAAGTTCAGGCAAAGTTCAGACTGGCGAGTCTGCACCGAGCGAGGCCTCTCCCAACAACGATGGCGGATCGCTTGCAGCATGACCTGTCGCGGTCGCGTTCGGTTGAACGTGAGCAGATGCTTCGAAGCAGGAATACGAAACGGTTCTGTTGTCGATCTTCTTCTTCTGGCCAATGCAATACGCATCAGCTTCGCACAGTTCGCAAGACTTGCCTAGTTTATTTCGTATTCGATTTTGGAACAGACCGTGTTGCGCATCCAGCGCCTGCTCTTGCCCGATGCGCTTTGATTTTTTTGTGTGCTGAGTTAGCCCTGCTGAATTGGCGCTGAGGCTTTTGACTGGCTGCTGATTGACGTATCATCAGAACAAACGAAATCCACTACGTTGACTTGATGGTCGTCGGTCAGCTTGCACGTCCTATTGCCGTAGCACCAGCAATGCAGCATTCTTCGAAGCTTCATGCTGCGTGTACCATTTCCCTTCGTTCAGTCACCTCCCGCCCTGCCATCAGCTCTCGCTGCAGCATCTTCAACAGTAGGCACAGCTGTGGATTGCGGGAGGATTTGAAGCACACAAGCAGGCCAAGAAGGCGGAGCAGTCGGCTACAGGCAGTCGCTGGAAACTGGTTCAGGCCTCACCCCGTTGTCAACCCTGCAACTGCTGCGGCAGAATCAGCTGCTGCTGCTCGTACTGCAGCCATTCTCAGCGTCCCGCTTTGGCAGCATGCTGCACAGAGCGCTGGTCTTGTGATAGCTTCTCTGGCTTTGGCCACCATCGTATCAAGATTTCTCATCACTCAGTCAGGAAAGCTTGAGGCTGGCGAGGTGATGCCATCTCCTTACTGCGCATATTTAGCCGACTGTGCAGCCTGTATGTCACCTGCAGCATGCTTTTGCATCTGTACTTTTGGCTCAGGCTGTGCAATCTCAGGATACTCGCATACATCATTTTCAGCATGAGCAGAGATTTTGGACTCCTTGTTCAAAGTGCTACGCTAGCACCAAGCTATTGCGAGCATGTCAGCAAGTAAAGGCATCTGCATGTGCTACCTGCATATCTGATCGCTTGCAAAGAGGAGGCTGCCATATTGATTTCCTGTCGCTGCGCAAGACCTCACACAGGGGGCCCCAGTGAGTGACCAGGAGAAGCAGTCCAGCAAGTCCTGGCTGCAGTCCTATATAAAGTCTGCTGACCACAACCTTAGATCTGACTGTGATGATGCAGGAACTCACATGGATGGTCTCAATAGATGACCAAGAAAAGCAGTCCAGCAAATTTTGGCTGCGACAGCATGACCAATCATGTCTGCCATTGATGAGTTGCCAGTGATCCTCACCAAAGTTGACTTTTGCAGGAGTTGACATGGATGGCTTCTGTAGATGACCAAGAGAAGCAATCTAGCAAGTCTTGGCTGCGGCATGGCGTTGAGTCAGCCCTGATTGCTTTGGACCGGCCAGCAGGCTTCCTGGTGCCTGTTGGTGCTGCAGTGGTGTGCATCAGAGCGGTGTCTGCCTTTCTGGACGCTCTCTTGGTGTACCAGGCTGAGAATGCCTTCCTTGGAGACTGGGCGAGTATGATCCTTTGACCTTGATTGCGCTCACTTGCTGTGCATTGTGTATATTCCAAAGCACCATAGCGATGTCTGCCTTTCTGTATGCTCTCTTGGTGCATCAGGCTGAGAACAGCTTTCTTGGGATCAGGCAAGTAAGAGATTCTAAGCTCGAGTGTTGCGCAATGTGAAGCATGGTCAGGCACAAAGTCACGCATGCAGCAGTAAGCACAATAGCAGAGGTTTAGCTTGATGCACATCAGAGCAGGGCTGCCCTCTTGAGCATCAAGCAATGGCGTGTCTGCATAAGCAGTATCACTGTGACCCTGCTTGAAGGCTTTGTTGCCATCATGAATGCAGGCTTGCACCACCCAGCACATGCAACATGCAAGACTCCATGTTCTGAGTGCAATCAGATGTCTTAGGTTGAATCCTAACTTTGAAAGGGATCAAAGCCAGGCTGATGCATGCTTGTTTGCCCTGCAGTGACTCTCACTGTCAAGACACTGTCAGCGCTCACAGCCGCCCAGTTTGTGGTATATGAGGTCTCACAAGTGGCCCTTGTAGCTTTTGGGTAAGCTCCATTGCTCTGCGTACTGAGCACCTAACTTTGATTGATTTGACTTGGTTGATTGTGCTGATGCCAAGTGATCATGTCAAATGTCACATGCTCAACCCACAACTGCATGCTCGCAGCTTGACATTGATAAGGCATCTCTCTTACTCAGCCAACCACTGCATGCTCGCAGCTTTGCAACTCTGGGAAGCCAGCAGACTCTTCTGGCAAGCGCTGCAATAGGTGACATTTTGGTGCATATTTAGCCGTGTCACTTCACCTCTTCGCGGTGCAAACACTTTATAAGCCATGGAGCGGGCTGTATCCTTGTCCTATTGCAGCATACAAACAGCCAGACCTTGACAGGTTTTGTTGCAAATGCGCGCTTGGTGCCAAGGCGCATGGTCATTCCCTGACGCTGCACACCTATGCCAAGCTCTCCTGTTCTTGTTTGTTATGTGATAGCTGGCATGACTGTTGTGGTTCTATTGTTGAGCTTTTGATGGATGTTTGCAGGGTGTGGACAGCTTTGAGGTTCAAGGACCGCATGGTGAAGGTCATCATGGATGTCTCTGCCCTCAAGGACCAGAAGAAGGGCATTGTCTTACAGAGTACAGTAAGTAACCCTTGCTGTCCCGCAGCTCATGCATTTGATGACATGCCTTGGAGACCAGTGAACAGTAGCCAAGTGTTGAGCCTGTGTAGGGAAACGAGGCTCGTATCGTCAGGCTGAGCAATGACAACAGTTGAGATGCATCTGGTTCTCTGCATTGGCTTGCATATTGCTAATTGGGAGTCATACCCACCAGCCAACATGAAATTTGGTGCTGATGTTGCCACGACCATGCACATGGTGATCGTCAAAAAATCGTATGTGCAGGACAACGCTATGAAGCGTGTGACACTGCCCTTCTCAGTCCTTGCATCCTGGAGGCTAGATGCCATCTTAGCTACCCATGCTAGAGTCACTGTCATGTCTGCCACTTTGCAAGCAATACCCACTAGCGCTGCTGCAGGACAACACTATGGAGCGGGTGGTGCTGCCCTTCTCAGGCCTTGCATCTTGGGTGTTGATCCTTGGGGGCATCCTAGCCACCCTTCAGGTGTTGGGCATCAACATCCAGCCCCTGCTGACTGTGGGTGGGGTCAGCGGTATCGTCGTGGGTTTGTCGGCGCAGAGCGTCATGTCCAACATGATTTCTGGCATCAACTTGGTACGCATTTTGCGCTGCTGGTATTGTGAGCCAGTGATCAAGGATGACATGCCCAACAACTTGGTCGTCGACTTGACATATGACATCTGCCTGTCTTGCTTGCCAATAGACATTACAATCGCCATGAATTTTCAGCGCAGAGCGTCATGTCCTAAGTGATCTTGGCATCAACTTGGCGTTAACTTGGCATGCACTAATATCTGGCATCATCATGCTCTCATGAGAGATTTTGTCATTCCTTGTTTTCATCATGTCAAATTGCTTTTGTTGAAAGTGCGTTGATGTCAGCCAAGTGAGCAGCAGCATGTTTGTGAGGAGCAAAACCAAGCCTATCATGCTGCTCTCTCAGGACAGAGTTTACTGCATTGCAATTGTTTACATTGTGGTTGTTACTTTATATGCTGCCTTGCAGTTCATCTCTCGCCCCTTTGTGGTGGGAGACCGCATTGAGATCAGCTCTGTGGGGGGCAGCAAGTTTGTGGTGGGCACTGTTGAGCGGGTGGACCCCATGCGCACCATCATCCGGACAGACTCCTGCATGCCCATTACCATTCCTAACAAGGTACACTCAACATCATGCACCATCATCTGGACAGACTTTGGCATGCCCATCTACATCCATACCAAGGTACACACAATGCTATACACTATCATCCAGACGGACTGGATAACCTTTTGCATATCTAACACGATATAGCCCATGCTCAGAAACCACTATCAAGTCATTGTCCGGGAATCACAATGCGCCATGCAATTTTGTCACTTTTTCAAGCAAGCATAGGTTCAAAGCCATCAATTGGGCTGCAGCACTTGCAGATAATGCACTCACGGGAGGCGAGCCCCTGTCAAGCTCTCAAAAGAGCCACTTGATTTGGCTGGGCAACTGCACAAACTACTTTCTGTGCACGTGTGTGCTTGTGCTCACTGCACCTGTTGCAAAGGTGAGTCTCATCGTTTATCTTGAGTTGTTTGGAAGACAAAAATGTAAGAAATATCAGTAAAGGAAGGCACATTTGTAATGCCTGCCTGCTGCCTGCCTGCCTGCTGTACTGCCTGCTTTCAGTGAGACTCATTTGTTCTGATTCTGACTATGCTCCAATTGAAGCATGACCATCACCAGCAACTTCTTAGGCACTTTGACAGGTTTGACACACCTGAGCATTGTCATCACAGCCTTGCCACAGCGGCAAGTATTGATTTTACAAGGACCTCCTCTCCCTAGATGCTCAGTACAAATGATGTGGAACAGCACAGGACCAAAACTGGCTGGACACAATTGATTGCTCTAATACATACCTGGCTGAGCTTGCTGAGCCTGCCTAGCACGCGCTCATTCAGAATGAATGAATGAACGAACGAAAAAACAAATGAATGAATGAAAGAAGAATTGGGTCTCCGCCTCTGCAATGCATGCCTGTCAAGCCGCATCAGCTGTCCATCACAAAAGAATAGTGCCATGGATACAACCTGTCGACTGGCATACAGTGTCAAGTGGCTACTTGTGCAGCAACATGACGCCCATCTGCTGCCAAGTCTGTGATGCAACAGCACAGCAGACAAGGTTCTGGGCTATGAGGCGTCATGACAGAAGTTTAGTCAAAACCAGCCTAACTGCAAGAGCTTTGTAGCCAAAATTAGTTAAAGAAAATACAACTGCCCGGCCGGGCAAACGCATAGCATCCCTGTGTGGTGCACTGGTGGGTGAGCTATGCATCAGGCATATGGAGCTCAGATATGGCTGATGAGCCATGCTACGGCCATACCATTCAGACTAGACCCCTTCTCGTTTGATCAGGGAAGTCAAACTGGATTGGGCTCACCTAGTACTCAGCTGAGTGATCGCCCGGGAGCCTTGAGTGCTGTAGTGTGTTTTTGCCATTTGTGTCTTAGCTGTGGTGTTTTTGCCATCTGTGTCTTGACTGAAGAGACATCCTGTTTTCTCTGACAGCTATCTCAAAGCAATGCTGGCATGCTGCTCATCTCTTGGTGCACTCAAAGTGCAATCTGTTGATCTTCACCAAGCACTACAGAGATTTGGAGCTAGGGATGTCATGTTCTCAACTGACTGCCCAGGCGTTTTGCCCATGCCTGCCCATCTCAAGTGCTACTGTCTTTTCACATGAAGCCTTGTGTTTGCAATTTTTCGTGGCCTCAGAATCTCATGCTAACTTACTATACCTGAGTCAAGCATGACTTAAGCTGCAGCTGCAAATCCCTGACAGGCTCACATAGTGATGTGCAGGTGCTGTCAGAGCAGATCACCAGCAATGACTCCAGCATTACCATGACCAAGGTGATTGTGAACTTCAAGCCACACAGAAAGCGGCCGAAGGACTTATCAACCATCTTGTGCAGGATCTGTCAGAGCAGATCATGAGCAACAAATCTCACATCGCCAGGGCTGACTGCCTCCAAATTGCATGGCACCAACTGAACATCTGAATGGACCAGTACCCATGCAGGTGTTGTCAGAGCAGATCATCAGCAATGAGTCATGCGCTACAAAAGCAAAGGACGTGAGCAACTGCCTGTCTGGATGCCTTCAGAGCAGGTCTTCAGCAATGAGTCTCACATCGCTGCTGTCTAAATTGTGAGATGATGTCTACATGTTAAGCTCCATAGGCTCTATCTCAATTGGCTGACTGAGCAAAAGAACTTGCTCTACAGGTGTTGTCAGAGCAGATCATCAGCAATGAGTCCCGCATTGCCAAGACCAAGGTGATCGTGAACTTCAACAAGCCTCGCCAGATGCAATTCACTTTCAACGTGCGCTTTGAGGACTTCTCCAAGGTGGAGGGCATCTGCACCGACATGAAGGACCATCTGCTGAACACTGAGGGCATCCACCGGCAGCTGCCTATGTGGGTTGGCTTTGTGGGTGTGGAGCATGACGCCTGCAACATCTACACCATTGTAAGCCCTCTGACTATGCCGTGCTTTTGACTTTCTCTAGTGCATTCATGGAGGGATATTCTGCGGTGAACACTGAGGGCATTCACAGCCGCTGCCCATCTGGGTCGGCTTTGTGGGTGTGGAGCATGACGCCTGCGACATCTATAACATTGTACGCCCTCTGCCTGTCCTGTTGTCTCAACTGTGCTCCGAAGCATGCCTTCTACATTAACAGGGGGACAGTACTTGCTGAACATTGAGGGCGTCCACAAGCAGCTGCCTATGCGGGTTGGCTATGTTGGCATGGAGCATGATGCCCGTAACATCTACACCAGTGTATGTCCTCTGAGTGTGGTGTTATTGCGACTATGCTCAGATGCATGCCATCTTCATTGACAAGGGGAACAGTACTTGCTGAACAACGAGGGCATACATTTGGCAGCTGCTTGTGTGGGTTGGGTTTGTGGGAGTGAAGCATGTTGCCGGCAACATTCACACCATTGTTGGCCCTCAACTATGCTGGTTTCTTGACTTTGACAGGGTTAGAGTCACTGCAGACGCACTGCATTTGACAGGGTTAGGCTCACTGCAGACGCACTGCATTTGACAGCGTTAGACTCACTGCAAATGCACTGCAGCAAAGCACTGAGCTCGCACTGGCTGCCTTTTGCTGAACTGCAACAAGCAAAACAAGCAACCAACAGGTTCATGCATGTTGCCTGCAGCTGCACACAACGCCAGCCATGTCCCGGGACTTTGGCGGCTTCCGCCAGGGCCTCTTCTTCAAGATGGAGCAGATCATTGCCGCACATGGTGCCAAGCTTGCCTACCCAACACAGGTACATGCTGCTGCTATGCAGCTGCAACCTGTTCTAACACGCCTTTTGTCTTGTGTTTCAGCAGACATGTCATGGCTTGATTCTCCAAATTGGAACAGACCATTGCCGCACACGGAGCCAAGCTGGCCTATCCAACACGGTTGAATGCACTAAAGCTTGCATTTGATATGACATACAAACGGCCAGTCAATCCCATGGTGCCATTTGTCCTACGCAACACAGGTAAATGTCTTGGGTGCCACATTCAAGCAGAAGATTGATCTTTACTGTCCATACAAGTAAACCTTTCATCAGTTGATTCTCAAGCTGGTTCAGACTGCACACAGTGCCAAGCTTGCCTACCCAACAAACAAGTACATGCAATGAATCTCGCATGTGATCTGACATACAACCAGCCAGTCAATCCCATGGTGCCACTCTTCCCTGCCCAATACAGGAAAATACATTGACTCTCGCGTTCAAGCAATAGATTGATCTGTATTGCCAATACAAGCAAACATTTCATCAGTTGATCTCTCAAGATGCAGCAGATCATCATTGCTCATACTGCCAAGCTGGCCTACCCGACACAGGTAAACACCTGAACTGGTGCGTCAGCATGACACCTCCCTCTGATCTTAGCACAAAGAGAGAGAGAATAATTTCACATGCTTTAGCCAGCCAACAAGGCTGATCACACGTGCCACACTGTGGCAATGACTATATGTCCATGAAATTCAGGCAGTCTATGACACAGTGAAACACCCCCAAATGACAGCTGCTTAAGCCAGCACAGTAAGGTTGCAGCATCTGCATTCTGTCAACTTCTGAGCTGTTGTTTCTCACAGTTAATCCATCTTGTCACATATGGCAGAAACAAGAGCGAAAGCTTGTCATAATGTTGATTGCTGACTGGTAGCTGCAAAGACTGAGATTCTGCATTGCTCGCTGCAGACGTCGATGATGCCATCTGCTGTTTCGCTTGGGCAAAACAACTTTCGAGCAAGCGTCCATCTTGAGCCATGAAAGCCTGACATCCTGCAGGATTTGCTGCACACTTCAATCATGCCATCTGCTGTTCTGCTTGGGCAGAATGACTTCAAAGCAGAATTCCATTTGAGCCATGCAAGCCTGAAACCCTGCAGTCCCTGCTGCAGACATTCATGATGGCATCTGCTGTTCTGCCTGGGGGTGTTGGATCCCAGGTTCAACATTGAGACGTGAAAGCCTCACATGTTGTTGGCTACTGTCTGCAGGTGTATGTTGTGCAGCATCATGGTCTGACGTCCTGTCAATTGCTATTTGCAGGTGAACATGGTGCCGCAGCTGGGCAAAATTGGTGATGGCAGTCCAAGATCCAATGGTAGCAATGGTTCAAGCCCCATCCCTGCCTTGCAGACAAAGTAGAGCTGGCAAGAATTAAGATGTATAGACTGTAACTCTTGAAGTAGCTTTGAGCCCTTTTAAAGGAGAAGACACTACTATGGAACTGTGATGAATACCTGTATACATGCTGTGTGTGCCCTGCTTTGTTGTGATTGTCTTCACGTGTGTGTCAGCCCAACCGTTACTGCTCAAGACACGTGTACGTGTGCACACGTACACTGTCACATGGATGTGAGCTTTTGTGTTCAGTGTCACCGCGATAATGACACCATCTTGTCAGGCTGTAACTTCTTGTCACAATGCTCTGTGGCCACTGTTAAAGCGGCTGCAATTGCAATCATCGAGTCTCATACACCTCATATAGTCAAGTCTGCAGGTCTCACTCAGGTTCATTCACAAAATTTACTGCGTAATACATGTCAGGCAGGACCGTTAGCGTTGCGCGTATTTGTTGCCGTTTGACTTTCTGCTCAAGAGGCATACCATGGCCATATGCATCCTCGTACAAGTCTCAGCAAAAGTTGCATCTAGTAAATCATGCTTGCAAATAATTTGGATGATGCTTCTATGATCTCGTGCAGTGTTGAAGCATAGTCGGTCAAGCGCAATTTGAGTGAAAACTGTCACAACAAAAACTGTCACGATGCAGCACAACGTTTTTTGAGGTGCTTGCAAATCCGCAAATTTGCAGCAACAAAGAAACACTTGTTATTGAAATGTCATGTTGAACCTCAAAGTCAGCACCGTTTTGCCTTCTTGCTGACTTAGTCTAGTTGTACATCTTGTCTGCTTCATGCATGTTCATAGAGAGCAGCATGCAATAGACACAACTAATTACACAACCCTTCAAATCAGGTTGTCGAATTTTTGAAATTGACGCTGAACACATTGATTGCAGTCACAAAAGCTTGCCTGATTCTAGTTGTATCTTTATGTCAACCAATGATACTCATTAGACCAAACAGCACAATTGGTTGCATGTTGTAGCGCACCTCCATGCATTTTGGGCACGACCACTCAAAGACTGTTGCCAGCTGCCTCGCTCATGGTTCAGCCACGAAACTTCTTTGCCGCATAATGCAGGACTCCGGGATGATCATCAGACGTGGTGCTGTTTTTGCGCTTGGTGATTGCGAATTGTCGCCTGCACTTTCATACATTACAAAGACTGACACCACTGTATATGCCATGTTGGCATCAAGCATGAGAAGGCTCTTCTTTGGCGTGATCACTCATGAGTGCAGCAGCAAAGTTTAAACAAGCAACATAATTGCGTGCAGATCTGACAGCTAAGCTAGCAAAAGATGGAGCGGGTGCCAAAGAATTACATGCCTCCTGACTATGTTTCATTGCCTTTTACACACCTTCTAAGAAGTTGATGACCTGACACCCAAGCTGTATGATGCATGCATGGTCAATATACACTGTCAAAACGCAGCATACTTCTAGTGAATTGAGGCAGGAATTTGCGGCGCCAACAGCCGTTAATTGCTGCATGCTGATTAGTCCTGAAGCCAGTGGACCGTAAAGATCTCTTGAGTACTAGCATCCCTTGCTGTCCCTAGCATCCCTTGTCCTCCATCTGTGCTTCTTTCCCGCAGGGCACTCATGGCATACCCAGTGCACCTTTTGGCTGCTGCCCAAGGTCAGGCGCGTGGCATGAAAACCATGCTGAGCATTCTGCTCAGCATCCCAGAACTTCATCACTGTTGGTCAGAACAGCTAAAGTTGAAGCAGTTAAAGTTGGCTGCTTCTTCTGTGTTGCCCGCTCTGAATGTGCACAATCAGGACATCCAGAGCCATCAGTGCGATTTTTGATGATTGCCCACCAAGTATGCTTGCAGGTAGAACACTTCCAGCCAACCATAACATTATTGTGACTTGTGAAGTCACTTGGGGTCAAGCTGTTCACATCTGAATCCCACTCGGAGGCAAAGTTGGGTGCTTGTGTGGCAAGGGAATTGTGCTGACATACTGCTTTGCCAACACAGTAGGGGCAGCCAGTGCCCTCAGTCCTACGGCGGACCTCTGCTCGCCAGATATGACTCAAACCCATGGGACATTGGTCGCATGCCCATTGCACCTTCCTGGTGCTGTTGGGGTGGATCATCTTGTTGCCAATGTGGGCATTGCAGCAGAATCCCACTGATCTTGCAGATCGGGGCGAAGCTGACTAATGTCTGACCCTGCATGTTGCTCTGGGGTAGTTGCTGGCTGAACCTTGAGGGCTTCTTTTGTCAAAGTACAGTCGGGAGCGTCTGATGTTGAGTAGCTTTTCCAGTGCGCTGTTCAGTCACACAAACTGTTGCAGCAGTACATTCCAGCTTTAGCTGTGCATTTGATTGCAAGCTATATGTTGGTATGTTTTGGCAACGATGTACGTGCACACAGTGCAACAAGCACATGCAGCCAGGGCAGCAAAAACATGCTTTGCACCACTACAGATCTTGAGAGATTTGTTTCGTCGACGCCGGCATGCAGTCCAGAAAAGGCTGTGAAGTGAAGTTGGAATATGCATTCAGCAAAAGCCCTGGTGACAACTTAGAACTCTTTCCCCCCCCAGTACAGAGGCAATTCCGAATGAAACCAAAGACGAAGCTGGTGTAAGATTGAGCAAAACAGAAATCAGGACGATCGCTGTTCAAGCCGCACCGACCTGACACCAGGAACGCTAGCAGGTCACAAGATGACTACACGGCTACAGAAGTCTCAACGCTGCTGGTCGGCAGACTGAGCGCCGCGTCTGCACGACTTTCAGATCGCTGATAGCTTGTCCAGTGAGGTTGCCGCGCTGGCACCAGAAGACCAAGTCTAGCTTGTCACGTACACTGATCATCACAACCTATCTGGCAGTGACTACACGGATGCAGTGCATAAAATAGTCGAGCACAGCTGGGCGTCATGCTTTACGTGCTCTGAGACCGCTTCTTGGAACAGTGGCAATTCTATATCTCTTGTGCTTGCGAGTGTAAGATTTGGCAATAGAACTTTTAGTCGGAACAGCATTTGCTTGACATCTGGCGACGAATCGCCGTTTGAAGCGGCACAAGGCTGCATTTGTCATCTTTGAGCGTTAGGTGAATGAAAAGGCACTTGCTTTATGAGTCTGTGGCAACAGGTGAATGCGGGCCAGGCATGTTCATTTGTTTAAATTCTGTGGCGATAGACTATGTGTGTTGTCTTTGCGCAACATGGTTGCTTGGGGGTGTCTCTTGATGTCATAGACTGCCTTCACTGACTAAATATACAGACATTGCCATGTATAGGATTTGTACATTTAACTCTTGCCAAGACATATCATCATTACGGCCATGACGTTTCAACGCAGGCAGCATTCTACACAAAGTCGTCTATACAGAGCGCTATAGCGAGCACTCCCGCCATCAATGGGCAATTCAAGCAGCGTACATAAGTTACTCTGCTCTCTACGAGCGCAGACAACAGCTGCCAGCACAACGCTGCAAAGACACACATTTGAGCAAGGCTGATCTAGATACAAAAATCACTAACCTACAAGGGACAAATCTGACAGACAACTTTTGAGACAATCCTGACAAAACAGGCTTGAGGTACATAAGCTCTTGTTGCGCCATTTGACCCTGAGTCACATATCTTTGAGCATCTGCACAGCAGCCTGATTTGGCATCAGCTGCTTGAAGCAATACGCTGAAGGCACACATTGTAGCGCAAAAGGTGTTGGTATGTATAGAAGCAAACAATGACATCCGCAAAGCATCCGGGCTTAGCATCAGCTGCTTAAATCATCGTACCAGCAAGCGCATCTTTTAGCGAAAAATCTGCCAGCACAACGCTGCAAACACAAACAGCAAGCAGGGCTGATCTAGAATGGCAAAATCTCGAAACTCACTAAATAGCTGCATGAGCTAGTTTTTGGCTGTGCCACTTGACCCTGCACCCCATGTCTTTCAGATCTTGCAATGTCTGCAAAGCAATCGGGCTTGAGATCAGCTGCTTGAACCAATGCGCTGCCAGCCACATCTTGTAGCACAAAATCTGCTGATACACAAGCAAAATTGGACAGCATATAGTTGATAGCTGTCAGAAAGCAGCTGCTTGAACCAATGCGCTGCCAGACACATCTTGTAGCACAAAATCTGCTGATATAGAAGCTAAATCTGACAGCATATACTTGAGACACAGCTTATTGCTGTGCCACTTGACCTTGCACCCCATGGTCTTCTAGATCGGAAAAGCATCCGGGCTTCGCGTCTGTAGCTTGAACCAATGCGCTTTTGGGCGCTTCATGAAGCACAAAATCTGCTGCAGCCTTGTCTCCCAACAGCTTAGCCCTGATCACGGCATCAGTGTACCGTGCTATGAAGTTCAGCCGCTCTTCTTGCTCATGTCTGGTGGTGGTGAAGTTCGGATCATCTGCAGGAAGATTGATTGCACAAGGCGCTTTCTGCAGCACAGCACACAAGGGTGTTGCAGCTTTGTCACTCCACAGCCTTGCTTTGATCACAGCGTCAGTGTACTGTGCTATGAAATTCAGCTGCTCTTCTTGCTCATGTCTGGTGGTGGTGAAACTCGGATCATCTGAAGGAAGGTTGATTGCACAAGGCGCTTTCTGCAGCACAGCACACAGGGGTGTTGCAGCTTTGTCACGCAACAGCTTTGCTTTGATCACAGCGTCAGCGTACTGTGCTATGAATTTTAGCCGTTTTTCTTGCTCATGTCTGGTAGTGGTGAAGTTGGGGTCTTCTGATGGAAGGTTGATTGCAGAAGGCGCTTTCTGCAATTGGGCACACAGGGCCTATTGCCTATTCTTGCTACTTTTTTTTGAGGGTAAGTCATGTTGTGCTTGACAGCAGCATTCCATCCTGTGCCTTTCTGACATGCAACTGTTGGCAACAAGCAGTTTCTGATAAGCCCATATGCAAGCATTCCTGAGGCAGTGCAGTGCAGTTCCAAGGGAATGCAGCATGTGTCACAAGCTGTATTACAATGCAAGCATACGTCCGTATACACAAAGAATGAAGCATGTAGATTGTCACATTCCTGCATTGGCTCGTGCTTGAGGGTACGGCTGCTGACCTGCTTTGGTGCTGTCTGGATTGCAACCTGTGATGGCATAATGGTTGCCAGCCTTTAGTTTCAGATACTGGACACACTTGCCTTGCGTCTTGAATTCACTCTCAAGCAAAGAAAGGTCCACCAAGCTAGTGGTCACATGCATCCGTGCTTGCACGGACACGGCATTTTTTTTCCGGACACGGCACTTTTTTTCCGGACACAGCCCAACACGCGTCGGGTGGACACGCGTGTCGTAAGGCAAATTGCGTAGTATATGACTTAAATGTCATCACACTGCCGTTTTGCATGCAGTTGTAAGCGCTCTCAACACGATCAGGCGTATGTACCCATTGCTTCATGAAAGCAAGCGCCTCAAAATTCCAAAATGCTGAAAAAGGCTCAAACTGCCAGGTTTCATGCATTTAAGGTTGACTCAGGGTGTCTTACGCAAGACATGTACGGCCATCTAGGCGGTCATTTTCAGCCATTTTTTGCATGTTGAGATGAGTTCGGCACTGCCTGACATTGTTGACGTTGTTGGCACCATCAAACAGACTGAAAATGTTTTATGGCATTATTGTGCAATCATCCTTAAGTATAACCGTGTCGGGCAAAATTTTGGACACGCCGACATGTGTGTCCCGTGTCCATGCAACTATGCATGCATCAGCTGGCATTGGAACGAAATGATGTAGCAAACCTGCTTTAGTGCTGCGTCTGGGTTCCAGTCTGTGATGGCACAATGGTTGCCAGCTGCTAGCCACTGCGCATGATTGCAGTATGATTGCAGTATGATTGATTGTGTACTCTTGAGTTTACTCTCTCAAGTACAAAAAGGCGCGAAAATAGTGGTGACATGCATCGGCTGACGTGAATCAAGATGATGTAGCTTACCTGCTTTGGTGCTGTGTCTGGGTTCCAGTCTGTAATGGCGTAGTGGTTGCCAGCCTTCAGTTTCAGGTACTGGACACACTTGCCCTTTGTCCCGTCGAACTTTTTCTCTGCCTCTTCATTGTATTGCCCAGCCATGTAGGTCAAAAACGCGCTATCTGGTACAGTGACATCATCTGCAAGCAGCACACACTTGAAGTAAGCCGCTGGTTCTAGATACTGGACACACTTGCCCTTTGTCCCCGTGATTTTTTCTGTGCATATTTGTTGTACTACCCAGCCATATAGGTCAGAAAACCGTCATCTGGCATAGTGACATCATCTGCAAGCAGCACACACTTGAAGTAAGCCGCGAGTTGTAGATAATGGACACACTTGTTACCGACCTCCTTGAACCTTTTCTCTGCCTCTTCGTTACACTGCCCAGTCATACAGCTCAGAAATGTATTGTCTGGTACGGTGACAACATCTGCAAGGGATACTTAGTTTGAGTCAGGTCAGGATCTGCTTGTTGTCTTCAGCCAAAGCAAAAGTCAGAGGGTCTTGTTGGTCCAGAATGCATTGTCTGGTACAGAGACATCACCTGCAAGCAACACAGGCTACAGAATCAGAAAGAAAAGTGCACAATATCTTTGCTTTGAACGGACAGTGAAAGAATTCTTCATTTGCAAAACACACATATAAAACTGTGATGATACTACCACAAGAGGGCATGGCTGTTTCTCGTCTTGTCTGAAACGTGAGGGAGGTGAGAAACAGCAGTGCAAGTTGTCAAAGGATTCACCACAGTCCTCTGTCCAACTGCTGAAGTTGCATTGAGACAGAGTGCTGTAATGTTGGCTTTAGCACCTAATGCCCGACTGCACTTTCTCATCTCCCTGGTGTTGTGAAGATGAGAAACGCCCTTGCTCTTGTGAGAGAATCTAGCGGCATCTGAACAGCCACTTTTGACCATAAGTTCAGTGCCTAGTGCTGTTTCGCTTACTGCCATAGTCTTGTGAGAAATGTACTCACTGTAGTTATATTGTGAAAGACACTTCGTGGTTGACTTCAACAATCAGCGCTACATTGCAGTCTCTGCATTTTAGGGTCTGCTGAGAACAAAACGTCCCGACAGGTGAAACAAGCTGCTGCATCTGCCAAGCATGACTGCTGATGAGCAAGTCATCCTGAGGGAGACACAACGCGTTCCAATCCATGTGCTATGATGTCTGAGCATAGCATATGGAGCCGTAGCACCAAACCTATGCTCCATCATAGACATGGTGCGTAGTCATCATCATCTATTCAATCCTATTGTGGAGCACAAGCCAGCTGCTGGGACTGAGGGCACAGTGGCAGATACTAGACCATAGTTTGCTGAGCAAATAACACCTTTGGTACCTCATATTGAGCTCAGCAGCACTTGCCACAGCATCAACGGCAATCGACATGGGCAATTGAAATGACAATAGAAGCAAGCAGAACATGTATTACTCATGCACTACCTTCACTCTCCGATTGTGTCTCCCAAATGGCTTTAGCAGATTCTCAGAGAGGCAGTTTTGAAGCAACAGTGTATAGGTAGACATGCATAACATGACCTGGGAATTACTGCCTGTGCATTATCGTTCATGACCGACAGTGGCAGCGCAGCAGACAGCGCAGAAAGCTTCAGCACAATCTCAGTTGCAAACACCCTCAGATCCACCTAACTCACTAGCTGAGGCGTACATTCGCTCATGATTTACGTCACAGGACACCAACAAGCAGCAGCATATGGTCTGACAGCTGCTCTGCGTTTGAAGCTATCTCGTTGGAAGGCTGCGAAAGCTTTCGTGCGAGACACGGTTAGGCAATAAAGGAGTGCATGCACAAAGCATGTCCTATGTGCAATCAATGTCAAGTCTGCCGTCCATGCAAAGTTGCCAGTGGCGATGACAAAATATTCACTTTTTGAAGCTTATCACTCAAGCTCAGATGACAGTCCGATGACAAAGTAGGCAAACTTGCTGAAGCCAGCCTAGCTGAATTGGTGATTGATTAACTGGTTGATTCATAAACTTGTTGATTGATCGCTTGAGTTGCATCTATGCTCATTTGAATCAGGATGGCTTTGCTGAACACAACACATCATCTGCACACTGCCATGAATATGTTGCCATGGTAATCTCGCAGGCTTACCTGCAGAGTGCTGGAGACAGGTAAAGGCTCCTGTGAGTGAGTGAGTGAGTGAGTGATCAAGTGAGTGAGTGAGTGAGTGGGTGGGTGGGTGAGTGGGTGGGTGGGTGGGTGGGTGGGTGGGTGGTGAGTGAGTGAGTGAGTAAGTTAGTGAGCGAGCGGGTGCTGACTAACCTGCTGAATAGCCCTCATAGGCAATGACACCATGGATTGCATGACTGCCATGCTCATTCAGAATTTCCTTGTAGTTGCCACACAGGTCCTTGTCATTGCATCTGCCTGCACAGCAGTTCAAACACATCAATCACGATTGTGAGCTGTAAATTTACCATGCCTCTTGTAGCGCCTCAACACAACTATCTCATGGGTCTGCAAGCAGCAGCAGCAGCAGCAGCAGCAGCACATGTGCATGGTCCAAGTGGTGTTCACAAGCTCAGTAAGCTCAAGAGCAGAGTCAACACAGATATACCATTGAAGTTTGCATCGGTAAACTGAGTCAGTGTTTTTGTCTGCCTGACATGACACTCTTTGTAGTTCTGCGCCGAGAACACACAGGTTTTGCCATCATATGCTTAGAGGTGTGTCTGTCTATAGCGTATAGTTCAAGACAAAGCCTGTGCACCTTTGCAGAAGAGCAGCGAGGAAACAATGAAGAGGTTGAGACTCCTGGAGGATGCTACAGGGTGTCAGCATCAATGCTGCCTAGTGTTTGACAGGTTCATTGAGTTTGGGTGAAGGCGGAGTGAGGGCGGGAAAAGGGTGGGGGGGGGGGGGGGAGAGGGGGGGGGGGGGGGGGGGGNNAAGAAGGGCGGAGGGCGGGGGGGTCCGGAGGCGCTGAGGCCGCATTGAGGGGATTTGACTCAAAGGTTCCCCTGATGTGGTGATGTCTGTGATATAGCACCGACGCCAGGGGATTGTTGCGAAAGGTCAAAGGGTTATTCTGGGAAGGGCAATGAGATGTTGCAATTTAAACCAAGCAACAAGCCCTCACCTGTGAGCATGTCAATTGCAGTCAGGGACCCCAGCGAGTGTGACGCCAAGACGATGTTGTTTGGGTCGACTTTCTTAAAAGCATCCTTGGCTTCTGATGACGGGGTGGCTATGGGTGACTGTTCCAGGGTTTGACCAGGGTTTTTTGCGTCTGACAGAAAATGGTGTATGTCATTCACCATAGATCCTGTCACCATAGCAATGCTGTCCCTGTCGCAGTGCTCAGCTTGATCTGCAGGCAATTTAATGTTGGTTTAACAAAAATCAATAAAAAGAAAAAGGAAAAAAACTAGTGCACTATCACTGCTGCTGTTTGTACAGACGTTCTTGACCACTATGGTTCTTCTTCTTCATCAAACCATTCCTCCTGTTCTTCTGCTGGCAGGACAGCTATGGGCGACTGCCCCAGGGTCTGGTGAGATTCTAGGTCTGACAACTAATTGTGAGTGACGCGTTTCCACGGGGACTCTATAGCAATGCTGTTCCTGTCAGAGTGCTCAGCTTGATCTGCAGGCAGAAGAGCATCTTGACTGTTGCTACTGAAAGCATCTGATAGCAGACGGTGTATGTCATTTGTCATGGACCCTGTCACATTAGCAATACTGTTCCTGTCGCAGTGATCGGCCTGATCTGCAGGCTGCAGAGCACCTTGACTGCTGCTACTGGAAAGGTGTGACAGCAGGCTGTGTGTGTCATTCATCACGCATTCACCGTGAACCCTGTCACCACAGCAAGGCTGCAGGTGTCACTGTGCTTAGCTTGAGCTGCAGGCAAACAGCATGCTGACTGCTGCTACTGGAAAGGTGTGACAGCAGGCTGTGTATGTCATTCATCAAACATTCACCGTGAACCCTGTCACCACAGCAAGGCTGCAGGTGTCACTGTGCTCAGCTTGTTCTGCAGGCAAACAGCATGCTGACTACTGCTACTGGAATGGTGTGACATCAGGCTGTGTATGTCCTTCATCACAGGGTCCATCACCAGAGCCATGCCGCTGTTGCCGCAGTGATCGCCTTGCTCTACAGGCAACACAGCATTATCACTGCTGCTACTGGAAAGATGTGACAGCAGGTTGTGCAGGTCAGTCACTAGGGACCCTGTCACCATACCAATGCTGGTTATACCACAGCGCTGAGCTTGCTCTGCAGGCAACAAAAATGCCTTGAGTGTCACAGATATCATGTGAGCTTTTTCTGAACTTCAATGGCAGGGTTTACGGTTGTGTTAAGATACAGCTAAGCAGACTCTGCTAACCAGCATGCTTCAGCTGCTTGCATTTAAAAAGAAAACCAAGCTGCATACCCACAAACAGACACACCAGACCTCATGTTGTAAAATGTTGGAAATTTGCATAACCTTGGCATCACTGCTATGTCACAGACATTGCCACATTCAGGCGAACCTTTGAGTCAAACACTCACAAACAAGATCACAATGATTGCTGAATACCAACCCAATGCACATATCTTATCTGTGAGCGCATCACTGTCTTCGATTTTCCCTGATGGGGATGCAGGTTTGTATAAGACAAAGCTATGACAAGCTCGAACCTTTGAGCAAGTCATTGTCTTTGAAGTTCTTTGGCAAGGGATGCAGTTGTGTAGAAGAGACAGCCAGGACTACATCACATGCAAAGCAGTAAGCGCTTTGTTAGTGCAGAAAGTGACTTCAACACTGTACCAGTGAGCAAGTCATTGTCTTTGAAATTCTCTGACAGTGGATCGAACTGTGTTGAAGACACTGCCAGATAGCCCCTGCTAATCAGTTACGTGGGCAGTATTTGTAAACAAACACATTTTACTAAGCACCGTTTAATTCACCAAACTGGTACTGAATTATCAGCAATACCATACCTTTGAGCAAATCATTGTCCTTGAACTTCTCTGGAGGGGGATGCAACTGTGTAGGAGACACTGTCATATAGCCTCTGCTAGCCAACTGTCTGAGCAGGTATTTGTAGTCCCTGGCATAGCAGTTTGCACCGTTCATCATCATAATCCATGGCAAGTCGGGGTTGACTCCTACACAACAATGCAAAATGTCTTAAAGGGTCATGGGGTGCAATACTTTCCGGTGCAAGTAATGAAGCCAGCCAGCTGTCTGAGCAGGTATTTGTAGTCCCTGGCATAGCAGTTTGCGCCGTTCATCATCAACACCCATGGCAGGTCAGGATTGACTCCTGTGAGAATTAAAAAGATTTGAGAACACACATTACAACACACATTCATTGTGTGGACAATGATGACGCTAGCTTGCTGTGTAAGCAGGTGTTTGTGGTCCCAGGCAGAGCAGTTTGCACCATTCATCATCATCACCAGAGGCAGGTCAAAATCGACTCCAGCGGGAACATGCATTACTCATTCAGGCGATTGAATACCCGTCTAGCATGGCTGCTCATGCATACAGACGCCAGCGGCCATGCATGCTGGAGCAGTTGCTACTGCTTGCTTGTGACCACGTACAAGCACTGCAGAAAAACGATGACGTCCTCTTTCAGATCTCAGATGCATACATGCCGTGGAAACCTAGCCATGCTTAGGTGTTCACAAACTTCACAAACCGCTGACAAGGGGCTGTGTGGTTTGAAAGTGAGCGGTCTGTTTAAGTTGTGACAGCCCCTTGCCACAGACAGCACATCTGGGTATGTGTCTAAATTGTGAAGCACAGTGGCATCCTGCAGGTGTTGCGTGACACTGCGTACCAGTTTTCGGGTAGAAGAATGTGACGTTAACAGGACTCCTTGTGGGAGTTGGTCCTGATGTTTGTGTGGCACTTTTGGAATTCAGCTCAAACGGGACGTTGAACTCCACTGTTGGTACAAGGCCCTGCATGGCATGGCATGTGGTTGGATTTTGCATAAAGAGACCATTGCCAGCGGTGCTACTGATCATATGCGACGCTTGGATTCCTTGCCTGCGCTTCTGCAGCCCCGACAAACATTGATGAGGCTAAGACAGCTCCTGCTAGCCAAAGAAAACCTGATCGTCGTGTTGGCATGCTCGTCAATAAGCGCCGGCTCTTGGCTGTCCAAGCGCGACTTGTATTGCTGCGCTTAAACGCCGATCGAAGCGAACTTATGTTGGATACGCGCGGTCTGCAACAAGGTCGGTGCACGCATGCGTGGTTGTTCTGTACGAAGGAAGCAGTATGATTGGCTGCGCTGCAACGGTGAGCGATAGCTCCCGTGGTCAAGCTGCAACTGCTGGCTCCAACAAGGTGGATCATGCAGCGCAGGAGTGACCGAATCAAATCCTTTGGTCTGTTGGTCCGGTCAAGCACACACGGGCAATAGGCGGAATTGTGGATTCTGAGCCACAGGCTTGACACATGCAATTGGCCTTGAATGATGCAAAGGGCATCCTTGTGCAAGCTGTCTCATATCAAATGCAACAGCTGGCTTTGTCTGACATGACACACCTGCTACCATTGGTTGATACGTCTGCATGCATGCAGAGCAAAGATTTCAACACACACCAGTGTGGTATGATAGTCGCTTCGAAACTTTTGTTACATCTCGCGTGATGATTGAGCTGTAGAAGATCCTGCAAGTCAAGCAGGCGGCAGGGTACATTGAATGCACTGATCCATTAATGATGGCATGCTAGACAGCAGATCACAGCCTAAGAATCGTCTGGTTTCGGAGCTGACAGTGGAAAAGAATCTGGGTGAAGTCAGGGCTAGGAGCTCGACGCCTGGTCGAGCCCGAGCGCATAGGAGCTTGCACTGGTGCACAGCATGCCTGGCCCTGCCATAAACTCCAACTTACGCCCTTGTTCTGCACCGTGGCACTCTTCCCTCCAAGGCTCGTCGGCCAAACCACTTTACGAATAAAGCTCTCCTTTCAAAGTCTTAGCGTGAGCAGCGCCAGAACCAACGCATAGAAGGCCTGGCAGGCACATATGGCGCCAGGCTAAGCGGCAGAAAGGCGTGAACGTCTGGCAGACGCACAGCAAGAAACTGCACGTGATCACTAGCTGACACTCTACCCACTGCCCGGTATCGTGCCAGCCATGGTAGGAGGATGCGCTGCATCTTGTGGGGCCGACAGTTCTGGACAGCCATCCGTGGCACCTCATCCCGAAAAGCGAGACGCAGCGTGGATCCTCAAGAATAGGCAGAGTCAAAAGCGCTTCAGGGACAAACAAAAGGTTCGTGCCTTTACATCTGATGTTTGGCGACTACATCTGATGAATACTGTTCCTTTGTTCTCTACTTCTTTGTAACCTTGATACAGGTCCAATGCTCTCTGCTGTCTCGTAATTTCTTATGATGGCAGCAGCATATCAGCTGCAGTTAGGAGTACTGCGTGCAGGCCTGCAAAAATCAGATGCAGCAAGCTGTGCAAGACATGGCACGTCAGCTTGAAGTTTTAGAGCTTCAGCATGAGGAGCTCACAAGCAGGACAAGAGTGCTGGACCTGATGCTCAAGACAAAGCAAGCACAGTGGCAAATCTTGCAAGAAGGGCTTCAAAATAAGGTAAAGCAATCCAGCCCTGCTGCCAGACCCCCTCAAGAGCCCGACTGCCCTGAATAATCAATACAAAGCACATAAATGTTGATTAAGCAGCCAAGCGCTGAGCCTTTGCAATTGAGTTATGGTGCTGGTTTCGTCAGCATGTATGATGATCTTCTTGTCATGCCCTATGCAGACACATTTGGCATTGACCTCAGGCGCAATTGCTTACGCACCTGTGAAGGCTGGAGGCTCAGTTGCCAAAGCCATGCAGGAGTGTGAAGCCCAGCAAACATCTTCAGGCCATGCACAACAGGTATTTTTTCTGTAAAGTGTTTGGACCAAGCAAACCCACACATCTTTGGTCATGCCAATATCCCTGTTGAGCATCTAGCAACAACACAGGATTGTCAGGCTGTAGGTCAGCCAGCGCTTTCAGGAAGTACCCAACAGGGGACTGTTCAGTCACAGCGATATCCAATTTCTCTGGTTATGTTGACCCTTTTCGCGCAATGAAAAGGTCATTCGAGACCTACAGCATTGTCAGTCTCTAATCAGCAAGTGCTTTCAAGCAGTACCAAGCAGGTGGTCTTACCACTCAGCAGCAAACTGTTACGGAGCGCTCAGAGACCTGATGTGCATGACGACAATGCAACTGTAGTACCAGCAGCAGCTGACATTTTCTGTTGTGTTCAGGTGGAATCATCAGGAGTCAGCATGCCTTTGCCAGGCAATCTTACCACTCAGCAGGAGAAGCAGAAAGCAATAGCACTCAGAGACCTGAGCCACATGATGACAACACAACCAGCAGTATCACCAGCAGTAGCTGACATACTCTGTTGCTTTCAGGATGGCTTGTCAGATATCAGCAATCCTAAGGAAGGCAGCAGACACGCTCAGCAGACAGTATTAGAGGGTACAAGCAGCAGCACTCAAAGACCAGAGGCGCATGATGACAAGGCCTCTGTACTGCCAGCAGTCGCTGAGACGGCTATTCAGTCGCTGGCAGGAGCTGGCAGGGCAGCTGCAGATGTGCAGACCCATAGGCTACCCCCATCTCACCCCTGCAGCGCTGTACATCGCTGGAATGACATATCCCACAGCTCTGGAAAGGTGGTCAGTAACAGCAGGTACAGTGGTTTTCCACTGTAACAACTGCATTGGTCATCAAGGAATGTCCTTACACCAAGTCGTCATTACTAAGCAGTACCATTGCAGTCAGAAGGCAATGATTGCTGCAATAACAGTAGGTTCTCTTTTGCTTGTATTTTTACGGTATTCATGTGTGAATTGCAACTTTGCAGGCGCATCAACCCCAGGAAGCCCCCAGCAGACATCAATGCAGCCTATGCTGGGTTGGTCAGCATGTTGAAGCAGCTCTTGCAGCAGGTTGAGGTGCAAGGCATGACTGATGCCTTGTATGCTGAGCTCGACATAGAGACAGATGCAGTGGTAAGATCTGCTCTTGCATCAAAAGTAGTTCAGCATTTTGGTAATCCTGGCGGGTGATTTGACCTGATGTTTGCCACTCCAGCGTCACCTGCTGAAGCACCATCATCTGAATGGAGCTGTCCATGCAATCACATCCATGCACTGACTCTACAATGTTGGTGGGCATCTTGATTGTACGTTTGCTGCTCCAGGGTCACTTATTGAAGTACCACTGCCTTGACAACCCAGAAAATTACAGGAAGCTGCTGGTGGTGGATCTGGATCAGCCAGTCTGGGCGACATCTGACCTCACTGTGCGTACAATGGAGCACTGGCAAGCTGTTGCGGTGGGTTCCCTTAGCTACTTGTATGTTGCCTCATGCTACATGCCTTCTTACCAAATTTGCAGAAGATTCACAAGCTGATTGCTAGTTTAGTTTGCATGTCTGAGCATTCAAGTGATCACACCTTGCATACTTTGTACCATTGGCAACTTGTTGAAGCTGAACACGTCCATTGGCAATATTGTGAAGGAAAGTTGTGTATACATTCTCAAGCAGACCTGAAGCATCAGATAAGCTATGTGCACTCAGAGCCTGCAAGGACCATCCCTGAATTGACCTGAAGCGCTCTTGGCAACACGCAGGATCACAGCGTCTTGACAATCTGAGGCTTGAATGCAATGTGATCCTGTGTGTTGCGAAGAGCGAAAGCAGAAGCAGGAGATTGTGAAGATGAGAGCTCACTTCCTTCAGCAGAAGACATGACATGACGCACAGAGCAAGATGTTATGCCTGACATCGCTGCAAACGATTTACTGGAAATGCAGGATCACATCGCGTTCAAGCCTCAGCAGAAGCAGGAGATTGTCAAGATGCGAGCTCAGTTTTTGCAGCAGAAGGCATGCTATGACGCACAAAGCAGACTGCTGTGCATGCAGATGCAGCAGGCAAGGCTTTTTGGAACATATCTGCTGTTGTAGATATACACCTTGTTAGGATTTGGGGTTGCTTGATGTAGCATGCAAGTCTTGTGTCAACTTCTGTACGGCATGTGCAGTGTAGGTATGCATGCTTTCTATGTGTGTATCATTTGCATGCAAAAAAAGTGTTTCACGTTTGAACTGCTGCTCTAAGGCATGACGGCCTTGATCTGGAAAGGGTGTTCACACCTGGTTCTGAAGCACATGGTACAGCAAGATGTCTGAAAGTTGGACCAGCGCTGCTGCTTACTTATGTCATTGTGCATAATCGTTCAGTTACATCCAAAAGGTGTGAGCTCGGTCATCACTGCAACAAAATTCCAGATCAGGTCAAGCACAGCAAAAGCCGACAGCCCAACCATTGCTATATTCTCCAAATACTAGCTTCCTGTAACAAGCCTTTCCATCAAAGAGGACTATCCAGCACCTAGTGCACTACTGACAGATGGCTTGAATCTGTGCAGTCTGCAAGTCACGACACACCATGCAGCAGCTGTGCTTTGGGTCTTACTCAGGATGTGATGCTGCTGCAAGCGCTCAAGGCCAATATTCAGCAGCTCAATGGCTTGTGGGTGCACTTCTACCATGAGATGTTTGCTCAGGTATGTAGTTCCTCTGCGCAATTGCCGCAGACTATCACAGGTTGTTTATGCTCTGGCATGCTTGGCTAATGTTGTCCTCAATTAGTGTATGAGGAAATGCACAGCAAAGCAGTCTTATATGGATCGTCATAGGGTGCAAGATGCATTCAAGCGCTTATACATCAGCACTCTTAAGCTACTGCATGTACGTGTGTTGTCAGCGGTTGAATGGGATACTGTATCAATGGTCAGGATGCTGTTTGCAGTCAGGAAAAACAGCTGAGCCTTGCTGCAACCAAGGCATCAGATCAAAGCTTCAACATATGCTACTGAGCTGCAGCGCTTCTCAGCATGACACTAGCACAACATTGCACAGTTGCATTGCTGCTGCGTTTGTGAGCCTGTTGCCTATGCGCAGGTGTGGATGTGTGAACAAAACTTCCAAGCTGCTGCTGTCTCAGAGCCTCACCATGTTGAGCCTGCCAACGGCTTCACATCGCACAGTGCTTTTGTTGCTGTTCCTCTGAGTTTGTTGCGTATGCGCAGGAGTGGCCGTGTGAACAGTATGCTGGAGCTGTTGTTGTCTCTGGCCCCCATCATTTGAAGCATGCCAATTGCATCAGGTTGCACAGTGTTGTTGTTGCTGTTCCTCTGAGCACGTTGCTTATGCGCTGGTGTGGACGTGTGAACAGTAGGCTCAAGCTTTTGTTGTGTTAGGACCTCATCATTCTGAGAATGCCAATGGCATCAGATTGCACAGTGTATTGGTTGCTGTTTCTTTGAGCCTGTTGCTTGTGTGCAGGTGTGGACGTGTGAACAGTACGCTCGAGCTGTTGTTGTCTCAGGCCCTCACCATGTGGACGGCCTTGCCATTGCTACATGCATAGCAGAGGAGGCGCAGGCATTGTCAGGCAGACAGATGTCATTGGCGTTGCAACAAAAGAACAATCAGGCTTTTGCGGGCTTACAACAAGCAGCAGTTAGCGGTGTGTGCTAACACAGCTGGGCTTTGATTGTTGGCAGATGTGAAGGAACGTGCTTTTGAGTACGCCTATTGATGAGTAAGACTTTCATGACTGTCAAGTGCATTGCTAGAGTGTCTGGTCACAATCAGCAATGATGCGATATGTATGCCTTGACAATAGCTTGCAGCACGCAGCTTTCTTGAATCTGCTCAACAGTACTGCATAGCTGTCAATTGCCCAACAGCATGTGTCAATGGACTGTCAGGACAGCTTTGCCCCACCAGGTCAGCGATTTGTCCTCATGTCCCTTGCACAGTCAGAGTATATGTAAACACAGCAGCCAAGCAAGGACTGGTAGTGTAGCTCACCTGCATCTAGCGCTGGCCAAGGTAGGTACGATACTCTGAAAACCATTGTAAGCTATTGAAAACTATTGCATTCTGCACTGGGTCGTAGGCGCTGATGTCACTGACTGTCACCAACATCAGCTGACGCTGTCGACTGCCCAGCTCTGGCTGCGGTGATTTTAGCCCAGACTGATGAGCAGCAAGCTTTTTTGCATTTCAGATCTTGGGCAAAATGCTCTGTTGCATGGGCTGGGATGAATGTATGCCACTTTGGCACCCTGTGTTAACAGTACAGCTCACATGCCACTGTGCGTGCATGTTATAGGCATCATACTTTCTGATGCTGTGCAAGACACCGTCTCTTGTGTCACACCACGATGTCATGCCCCAGTCAGCAAAATTTGGTATTACAGCAGCACTCTTCAGAGTGTGTTACAAAGGTTGACCAATACCAGTTGAAATAGGCTTGCACGTGAGATTTCCTGAGCATCATCAATCACGAAATTTCTGCATTTTAGCAAGCTGGCAGTGGATTTGCGCAACCACACCAGGTCGCACATTTGCTGCATACTGTCAATTTGTCGCTTCGCTTGAATGCTGGTGAAGTGTGACTGCTCTCAACAGCTACTACGTCAAAGTCGTGCTTCCCCAACAGTACTGTATCAACAGTACTAGTGCAAAAGTGGATTTTAAGGCAAACACTCACTCACTCCACGCTGCAGCACTCAAGCACACAGAGACGCCACTACAATACTGCTTTGCGCAGTCGTAATCAAAAGTCGTCAAGGACATGCAAACACAAAAAAATCAGCCCCTCCACTTGACTGGGTCCTTCAGAGGCATGTAGACTGCCTTTGTCTGCAAAAACCACAGCAAGATATGAGTCAGGGCAATTTGTTTCAGTCAAGCCACTTGTACATGCGTTGCTGATATCGACTTCAACAGTTGCTGAGAGAATAACGCAAGCACAGGCTTATGACAGGAAAGCATCAAGATCTTTCGTACAAATCAGACACAATCACATGCAAACATCTGATAGGTCCCGGGCTGTATCTCTAGACAGAGGCTCGCGTTATGACGCCTAACGGCGTAGACTTTTCTTTTGTTCTTTCTCTGATAGGTGACGTGTGCCATGGCAAAATCGCGGCAGCGTACTACAGCCATGCTGCACATAAGCCAATGAGATGCAGCATATCTACACAATGTTGGCCAGACCATGAGATGATGAAAGGTGCAACTCGCATATGCTGTTACAAAGCTGATGGCATGCAATGCCACAGGCACGTGTTGCCAGGGGCTTGAAATGCTGACGATGATTGACTGTGATCAATTGTTGCCACCCAAAAAGCCCACTGACCTGCGTGTAGTGATCTAGAACCTCCAGACCATGCTCGCGGCCAATGCCACTGAGTTTGTAGCCACCGAAAGGTACAGCAGCATCAAACTGGTTCCAGGTGTTGACCCAGACAGTGCCAGACTGCAAACCTCTGCATCATCCAGTCAATGGTCACCATTTTTGTGACAAACTGTATTGAAGTTGAAAGCAGCATGTGGAAACCAGCTCTGTACTGTGTCATACAGAACTGGGCCAAGATTCATATTTGCGCTTTTGCTGAGTGAAACAGGTTGCAATGTCTGAGATGGGTTGTCGAGCATCCATCTCATGACTTGCCAGGAGGAGCATATGTTTGCAGTCGTTGATGCATTGAGTATGCAAGGGGTTGAAACTTGATGTATACCTGCTGAGACTGTTGATCATGTTGACATCATTGCTGAAGATGCCGGCAGCCAAGCCGTACTCAGACTTGTTTGCACGCTCCAGCACCTGCAGCAGAAGAAGGGATGTTTGTGCATTGTGATTGTCAGGAAACCTTTCTGAATCTTACAGGAAGGGCTTATGTGCATGGCTCGTCCTGGCGATCCTAAGACAAGTCTCTGGACCCTGCAGGCTGTCTGCATCTTGCTTGCAGTGGCTAGCGCATGTCTTATGGCGCGCCTCCTACAGGATGCGGGTACTGCCTGAAATGCTCATTTCAAGCAACCTGATGTTTGTTTTGACTGACAAGCTGGTCAACACACTTACATAAAGACATATTATGCATATTACACAACCCAGCATCAATACATATCACAACGCCAGCAGCAATTCAGCATTGTACAGCAGCAGTTCAATCCACATGTTCCACATGTCATGATGCCAGCAGGCATGCAGCACTGGACAGCAGGACTTTATAGAGCTTCATTTTCACTCCACACATGACACACTGGACACTGCTTGCTGCGACAACTTCACATACAATTCGACACATGCCAAGCAGACACTGTCCCAGTGCCTCATTGATCGTCTTCCACTTCAGGGTGGATTGCACAGGACCAAAGATCTCAACTGTGGCGATGCCGTATCTGATGACTGGACGTGTAACATATCAATCAAGTACTGCATAAGTCAATCAAGCAGAGGAGATGGGTCACCTCGTCAATTGTCTTCCACTTGAGAATGGACTGCACAGGGCCAAAGATCTCGTCTGTGGCAATGATATTGTCATCCTGGACATTGCTGAAGACTGTGGGCTCAATGTAGTAACCCTTGTCTCCTAAGCGCTTGCCACCACACTCTAGCTTGGCACCTTGCTCCTCTCCTTGCTTGCACATGTCCAGGATCTTGTCGAACTGCTCCTTGGATACCTGCAGCACATGGTGTCGTATCAGTTTCCACATTACTGGCAACCCCTCAACAATCTGAAACGACCTGATGACAGTCAAGACTATGCCTTAGCTCCCAAAACCCATAACAGCAGGGATTACACGTGGTAAGCTGGAATGCTTGATTGGACACAGATTTCCCTGTGCTTGTATCTGGAGTGTCCACGGCTGAAGAATGTCCTGACAGTCTCAAAGGCCGCCTGCAGATTGCTGCCACATGAAATGCAGCAAAATGGAATGCATCATATACCACTGAGACAGAAAATTTGACAGAAACTGATACGACTGCCCAAATGGGGCTGTACACGGCCAGCATTCGTCTCTTGTCTGCGTTGGTATTTGTGCAAGATGATATCGTTCGATAATGATTGTGCAATATCCTCTACCATGACAGAGATACCATTGGCATCCAAGGGCTACTAGCCGACCTGAGGGCCTTGCTCAGTGTCATCATCAAAGGGGCCGCCAACTTTCCTGTTCTGTGCACGCTGCACTGCCTTCTTCAGAAACTGATCATAAACATCCGCATGCACAAGACTCCTTCAAAAACGCTCGGAATTTGCATCACAAAAAGGAAACTTGCCTGGGGACCCTGCTCAGTGTCATCATCAAAGGGGTCGCCGACCTTCCTGTTCTGAGCGCGCTGCACTGCCTTCTTCACAAACTCATCATAGATGTCTTCGTGCACAAAGGTCCTAGAGCCTGCTGTACAGCACTGACCCTGCAGCATGAGAAGGTGCGTCAGCGCTGCATGCTGTCTGCTATCACAAGGTAGTTTTAAAGCGTATGCCAGCATGGAAAAGGTTGCAAAATTTGTCAATGGTGCGCATGTCTGGTCTCAATTGCAGTGATTTCTGTGCATACACAAGCTTTTAGGAAAGCCATAGAGTTGCATCAAGCGGCGTTTCGAAGAATCCAAACTCATATCAAACATGCAGCTTTCATAGGCAAGACCACCATAGACCATTTGCTGCTTCTGACAATACACACATTTGCAGAAGCTCCTGGGGCAAAGTGATGCACCAGCTGCTACATCTGACAATGCGCACATTCATCCAGGCACACATGCACAGGAAGGGTTGCCTAGATACGATGGTCTCACCAATTTTTCACCCGACAACATGCACACACTCTTAGCAAAGTTGCTGCCTGGTGACTCATCAGGTATGAAGAAAAGGGCGTCATGTGCTCCCTCAACAGCTGTGTCCAAGTCAGTATCTGATGATGCAAGACTGCCCAGCACACTCAAAAGACGCTAGACAACAAACAAACTGTTCTCTGTATCCCCTCAAACCAATTCCATGAGGGCAAAGGTGACTCACCATGTTGAAGAAAAGTGCGTCGTGTGCGCCCTCAACAGCTGTGTCCAAGTCAGCATCTGGGCAGATGATGCAAGGTGACTTGCCACCCAACTCCAGGGTTACTGGCTTGATCCTGTCAGCTGCCTGCTTCATGATCAGCTTGCCCACTTCAGTGCTGCCAGTGAATGCCACCTTGTCAATTCCAGCGTGCTTGGCAACTGCAGCGCCTGCAACCTCGCCAGACCCTGGAACGATGTTGAGGACGCCAGCTGGCAGGCCAGCTTCCAGAGCGAGCTCACCAATTCTGAGTGCGCTCAGAGGAGTCTGCTCAGCTACCTGCAGGCAGAAACATTGTTGATTCCAGCATGCTTGGCAACTGCTGCTCCTGCAACCTCGCCAGACCCTGGAACATTGTTGAGGACGCCAGCTGGTAGGCCGGCGTCCAGAGCAATTCTGATCGCACTCAGGGGATTCTGCTCAGATACCTGCAGACAAAAATGGTGTGGATGCCAGCATGCTTGACAATAGCTGTCTTTGCTGCTACGTGAACAGACCCTGGAACGACGTTGAGCACGCCAGCAGATAGTGAGCTCAGAGATTCTGAGTGCACTCAGGGGAGTCTGCTCAGCTACCTGCAGGCAGAATGCTTGTTAATACAGCATGCTTGGCAACCTTTGCTGTGCCTGCTACCTTGCCAGACCCTGGAATGATGTTGAGGATGCCAGCTGGCAGATCAAATTCTAGAGCAAGGTCACTATCCTGATTTACACTCGGGAAGTCTGCTCAGTTGCCCACAGACAGAGCATTTGTGAAGCGTGTGAATGCCAGCATGCTTGGCGCTTGCAACGCCTGCTGATGCACAAGATGTTGGACCAATACTAAAGACGCCAGGCAGTAAGGTGGAAGGGTCAACCATGGGCGGCAAACGCGAACCATGACAAGAAGCACGGGCAGATGGAGGCAAATGCACACCTGCATGGCAACATCGTTGCCAGCAGCCAGAGCAGGCCCAGCTTTCATGCAGCCATGAGGTTGGGAAAGGTTCCAGGATATGGTCTGGGCCACATTTGAGGATGAACAACGAGCAGCAAAAGAAAAGGTGACAGGTATTTGGACGCAGGTATGCACCTCAATGACGACACAGTTGCCAGCAGCCAAAGCAGGCCCAGCTTTCATGCAACCATAAGGATTGGGAATATTAAGTAAGGATCATGCCCATTTGGGGTTGGGGGTAAGGGGACCGGGGGGGGGAGGGGGGGTCGGAGGCGAGTGAGTCAGTTGAAAGCCGATGCTTACCTTCATGACAACACAGTTGCTGGCAGCTAGAGCAGGGCCCAGCTTCCATGCAGCCATAAGGGTTGGGAAATCCCTCGGGATGATCTGGCCTGTCTGAGAAGGTCAGGCACAGGCAGGAAAGCCAATCTTCACAGGCAGAACAGGCAAATATGGCAGGCAGCAAAGGCAAACTTGACAGGGGAGTAAGCAGACAAGGGCAAGTGCACACCTTCATGACAACACAGTTGCCAGCAGCTAGAGCAGGGCCCAGCTTCCATGCCGCCATAAGAATGGGGAAGTTCCATGGGATGATCTGGCCCACTACTCCCAGAGGCTCCCTGTACACTGTGGCCATCATCTTGCCTGAGGCTGGACCACAGGGGACAATGGAGCCATGAATCTTATCTGCCCAGCCAGCATAGTAGCGGATGTGCTCCACAGACAAAGGCACATCTCCTCCCCTATAGCATAGAAACCCATGTGAGCACAGCAAAATTTGGTACAGCACCACTGACTTTACAGCAGAGCTGTGTATCTTGTCTGCCCAGCCAGCGTAGTAGCAGATGTGCTCCACAGACAAAGGAACATCTCCTCCCCTGTGACACAAGAAAACAATGTCAGTGCGTTGACATGACGAACTGCAAGGTGCAAGGCTGGGCCCACTGGCACAATGGACCCATGGATTTTGGCTGCGCAGCCAGCAGAGTAACAAATGTGCTCCACAGACAAAGGCACATCTCCTCCCCTGCAGTGACAAGAGCTAGTGTCAGTCCAATGAACCTGGTCAAGGCTGAATCTATAATCACCACAAAGGCATGGTAGCAATCATGTATCCGGCTGGCGTTGTAGAGGATGTGCTCCACAGACAAAGGAACATCTCCTCCCCTGTGACAGAAGGACAAATTGTCAGCAACGAGAAGCCCAGTGTGTGCAAGACTGTGTGTCAACTTTGGCCATCATCTTGCTTGAGGCTGGGACACCAGTCACAATGGAGCCGTGGATCTTGTCTGCCCAGCCAGCATAGTAACGGATGTGCTCCACAGACATAGGCACATTTCCTCCTCTGTATTGGCGAGAGCTGCTGTCAGTCCGCAAAGAACATGGTCAAGGCTGAATCCTGTACTGGCATGGTGGGAAACATCTGCCCAGCCGCCCTTGAAGAGGGTATGCTCTACAAGTAGGGATATGATCCTCCCCCCGGTGACAGAAGGACTCAGAATTAGCATGGATTTAAGTCTGAGCACAGTGACGCTTTGCAAGGCTGAAACTATAATGGAGGCGTGAATCTTGTCTGCCCAGCTAGCGTGGTAGCAGATGTGTTCCAAGGAGAGAGGCACATCACCTCCGCTGAGATTGAACAAACCAGTGCAATAACATGGCATTTTGTAGGAATTTTGTCTGCCCAGCTGCCATAGTAGCAAATGTGATCAAGAGACAAAGGCGCTCATTGGCTTGCCATATTTCAAGGACTCAAGAATGGCTTGTAGGTGGTCTCCTCTAACTTGTCAACCGCAAACGCAGCACATGATGCAAGGCACCACCAGTCAAAGGTGTGGTGTACATTGAGGTGCTGAGCATGATGCCAGCATTGCTGAACAGTCTATGCATGGTTGAGCAGCAGAGTGTGAACTGGATTTGGGATTTACATTGAGGCGCTCCGTTTTTGCCATTCTCTGATGACTTGAAGATGCGAAGCCAAGAACAGAAGGCAAACTTATAACTTACATTGAAGCGCTGACTGGTTCACCATTGTTTAGAGACAGAACCCAGAATGGCCAGCTCGCACGTGTTCTGCTCCATCATCTATTTGCTTGAGAATCAACTAACTCATAATTGCACAAAACCCACCTATTTAAAACATACCGCAGTGGCACAATAGAGATAGTTCACTGTGACTTACGTTGAAGCGCTGAGCAGTTTGCCATTGTCAAGGATTCCAGGATGGCCAGCTTGTGGGTGTTCTGCTCCATTGCCTCGATTTGCTTACGAATGTACTAACGCATGATTGTATACAAGGCACAATACTAATACATGCCGCAAGCTGGCACATCAGCAATATGGTGGCCCAACAGGAACATGTCACTGTGACTTACATTGAAGCGCTGAATAGTTTGCCATTGTCTAGGGAATCCAGGATGGCCAGCTCATGGGTGTTCTGCTCCATGTATGAAACCCAAAGATGCAGCATATGCAAATTGCCACAGCAGAGATGAGGTGTACTAATGATGCAAGCTGGGAAAGTTATGGTGTGACAGCTTACATTGAAGCGCTGTGTGGCCTGCCATTGTCCAGAATTTACAAAAACAAGCAGTGAGAGATGTGATAGCAGGAGTCACATTGAGGCGCTGAATGGTTTGCTGTTATCAAGGGACTCCAGAATGATCAGCTTGTGGATCTCCTGCTCCACAAGAACACAAAGCACAGATGCAACACAGAATGCAAGCTGGCGGAACAAGGGAAAAATGTGGTAAAAAGGCCTACATTGAGGCGCTGAGTGGTTTGCCATTGTCCAAGGATTCCAGGATGGCCAGCTCGTGGGTGTTCTGCTCCATGAGGTCTGCAAACTTGTACAGGATGGCACCACGCTCACGTCCAGTCATACGGGGCCACTCGCCATGGTCAAAGGCCTGTCAGCAACAATAGCAATGAGGCAGCATGTGACAACAGCAGCTTCTGCCATCTCAACAGGAGACCCTAGCTATGTGCTGCCCACAACCCTGGCAGCTCCACCAGTATGCCAATAATTGGCTGAGGCCTGGAAGTAGATGAAGGTTTGCAGCGCAGTCATGCAGGGCCACTTGCCGTGATCAAAGGCCTCTCAGCAGTAGGAGTACTTAGGCATTGCAACAAACTTGCCAGTTGACTGAAATATGGGAGTAGACTCTGTTTTGCAGCCCTGACGTGAGAGGCCACTGTGGTCAAGCGCCTGTCAACAACAGGGGTACTTAGGCATTGCAGAAAGTTTGATGGTCATTTGATGGTCATTGACCAAGATCTGGAAGACAGGCAGTGTGCGGCCCTGTCATCCGGGGCCACTCGGCGTGGTCAACGACCTGCCAGCATGAGCAAGGTTGTGAGTGATGTTTTAGATGCCTGACAATCTACTACGGGACTACCCAGATCCCCGCTTGTGCAACGCCATGTCTGTCAAGTAGCATGGGTGCTTGGGTTGGCAACATGCTGTCTGATGACAGACTGAATGATCTGTAGAGCCTATGTGAAAAGCAAGGTTGCAAGATGAAGTCTGTACAAGTGACGACATGATTGCTGCACAAGACAGGAGATGAAACCCTAAAAAACAGGACACTACAGCTTTTCAGATCCAAACTCTCAAGACACTTCCCCCAGCACAGGTCAAGCTCGCAGACTCTGCTTGTCAACAGACACATTGTGTATGCAAAGACATCATCTGGGGCAAAGTTCCATAGTTGTCAATCGGCTTTGGTCACCAGACAGCAGCCATGGTCTGCTTCACTGAACTAGATCACTTTGTACGTTTGATCTGTACATCTGTAAATAGCTGCTCCTATGCTGGCTCAAAGCTGTGCCACTTGTATCACGCAGGTCAGCAAGGCTGATGATCACTGCAGCTCACCATTCTGGCTGCCTTGACAGCAGCATCAACATCTGCCGCCTGTGCTTCTGCCACGTGAGTGTAGATCTCACCAGTACGTGGGTCCTCCGTGCCAAATGTTTCACCTGATGCAGACAGGCAAAGGTTGAATTGCTGACATATGCAGTCGACTGTAGACATGCAAGTGATGCCCAACTGTGCAGACTGAAGTATGAGTCAGTACTGACAGGCTTTGATGTTTTGGGCTGATAGGTGATACATAGTGTGGTACACAGTAAACGCAAACTGCATCAGATGTTGCAAATCTCATGTGCGAAACACTAAAGGTGTTCTGGTCATGTTGTGCTTGGGTTTGCCACATTAAACAGATGATGCGACAGTAGTAGCATTCACAACTGGCTGGCGCAAAGCAAACAAAAGATTGCACACTATGGTGACACAAGTGTATTGCATATGTGACTCACCTCCAATTGCATCCACAAACTTTCCATTGATCAGCAGCTGCCGCTTGACTTTGCTAGCAATGTCTTTGTGGTCAACGTCCTTGAGCTGTGGGGCTGCAGCTGCTGCCACTACGGCCGGCCTGAAGGACCTTGAGAAGGTGCGTGCTGGTGATGCCCTGACTTTGAAGGCGCCGGTCGATGCACGTGCGGGCGAAGTGACCTTGGCAGTAGCCGCGCAGACCCTGCATGCATGAAGGCTAACCGCACGGGGTTCAACCCAGTGCCGAGCATGTAACAGCACCGTCCTGATATTACATACCTGTTGGCCTGAGCGAACAATCTGCTTGTGCTGTTTAATGCCGCTAGCCTGCAGCGCACAGCATACACGATGTGTTGCAGCCACGACACGTGCTTGAAGTCTTGATCGCAAGTTCAGCGTGGTGCACGCGAAAGACTGGCAGAGAATCAAACCCAGCAGGAAAGCGTTTGATCAACTGTTTGAAGCAAAGTTCAGACAAAGCGATTCATGGCGTAATAAAGACAGACCTCATATCGATGATATAGGGCCGAAGAGCTTGCTGTCGGCTGTGAGACGCTGGAAAGCGCCGATCCTCAAGATAGTACGCTAGTCCTGAACAATGCAGGCCTGGCTAAATCAAGAATATAGCGATGCGCAAAGATTGTGCTAAGATGACATCAGCGCATTCGCAGCCATGCTGGCAAAGATATCAGTAACAGCATCGTTAAGCCACATTCTTCTTCGCGAATAGGTCAGACTTCCTGCATTGCCGTGCAATCGAGGAATGCTTGACAGCAAAGTAGCGAGGATGCGTACGTACAACTAGATTCGCAAACATGGGTAGTTGTGCTCACACCTGTCACAAGCTGTATGACAACTGGACGTGCGGCGATTCAAGTCGAGTGTGTGCGACTCAAGCTATTCTGATGGTGACAGACATCACGGAAGACGGCTGTGTGTGTGTGTGCGCCTGCTTGTAACCCGGGGGGACAAGGATGCTGGAGTTCACAGGATTTGGACGCCAGAAGCAGACAACTGCCTGCTTAAAGACTCGCGATGCTTTTGCAGGTTGCCAGATGTCCTCCACTGTAACAGTCAAGTTCGGGGAGGTCGCCAAAAAATTCCCCCCTTTGAAAATCGAGTACATGTCCCCACAATTGTGAAAGCATTTGCTTTGCGTGCGGCAGAGATAGATGGAGCCTTGGCACCAGCAGATACTGATGGGTTCAGTTATGCAAAGTATACCCCGGGGGACACTCTCAACATTGATGGTTCTCCAGCAGGTACATATTGCCTCATAACAATGTTAATCAGTAATCAATCACACTCCCCAGCACTTGTGCTAGGTGTGTGTGGCCTCACAGGTTTGCAAGGGTATGACATTACCAATGCTATTGTTTTATGACCCTGTAGCAGCAGCTGACACCAGTTGGTTGTGCATGATTGTTGCAGCCTTTCTGTGCGTCATGCGGCAAAGCCTTCGAGCATCTGCCCCACAGGCTTAGTAAACCGTCATAGCAGCGTCCTGCTGCTGTTGGTGCGCAACAGTGTGACGTATTAGTGGTTCATAGCACCGTGACATAGTGGTGGTGCACAACAGTGTGACATTATGGTACTTGCGCTTTTTGCTTTGCCTTGTGGTCATGCAATTGAGGTTTGCATTTGATGGCATAGTCAGCCTTGGTGGGTACCCAGCTTCATTTGTACAAATGTTGGACTCAGGAGATCAGCAATTGGGCTTCATTGAACATCTCAACAATAGGGTTGCTTGCTTGACCTAGCATGTCTCTGTTATGCCTTCACAAAACATACAATAGCAACAGAGAGGTGTCAATGTGCTGCTCCATGTGTGGCTTGAGAGTGGCGACATTGTTCTCATTTGTGATTTGCTCTCATCCATGGCTGTGGTTTCTCTGCCACCTTCTGCATTTGTACTGAGTATGTCTTTTCAACTGCAATGCCTCATGCCATAAAATTGGCGCTGACAAAATCCAGCGCAGGTCAAGGGGTCTAAAAGCATATGACAATACTGACTTGTCTTTGTGCTCCTACATTGCCAATGCAATATCCCATGTCAAGTGAAGGTTCTGCTGGCGCTTTGTACATATGTTTTGGCTTGGGTGACCTGGTCTGCAGAAATCTGTAGATGTGCATTGCAGACTCTTTGTGGGACCAATTGACAAAGTCGTTCTCAGATGAAATTTTGGCTCCACACAAATGGCCTCAGTCGATGCCGACTGGAGGAGGGCGCTCAGCAGACAGTATTGGCAAATGGGACTTGCAAGGTGATCAAAGCACAAAGTTTTAAAACTTAGATTTTCCTGTGCACATGCAGTTTGTGCTTGCACATCAGCTGTTGTAATGATGTGTTACAAAGTCTGACATAAGTCTGACTAAGCATGACTAATGCTATGACTCAACTGTAGCCAACAGGCTAAGATCTGCCCTACCAACCACTGGCTTGCGTGTCTAAGCTCTTTCTTGCGCTTTCACTTGCATCCTTGTGTGCTGAACATCTGCATGTCGCTACAGCTATACAGCAGCTACTTGCTGCAGAAAATTTAAACGCATGTTGATGCATGCAGTTTGAGCTGTCGCATTCTGTACACGCATCGTACAAATGTGTGTGCTTTGTTTTGGCTGCTTCATGCAGGGCAATGCGTCCTTTGCTCAATAAGACAGCGTTGACATGCCATTTCAACTCTGGATAAGCATGCTTGCAAGCAGCGAGCTGACATTGCACACTTGTGTAACATATATATTTGATGTGGAAGCCACGACTGTTTTGTGGAGAGGACTCAAATTTCAGGTCTGACCATTTCTCTACGTTGCCAAATGTCCAGATCTAAGGACCAACATGCTATTTTCTGGATCTTAGACGTAACTCTGTTACACTTGCGATTGCTGGCTTGTAGGTGATGTCATTGCTTGGCTGCGTCAAGACAACGTTCAAGAAAGGCTGCAGGCCGTCACAGCACTTGATCCAGCTCAGAATGACTCCTTGTATGCGCCAAGCATTGAGGTCAATCCTGAGGAAGTGTTATACATTGCATTACACAATGCAGTGTACTCTCCGGTCAATGAGGCGGCTAAGCATCTTGGCTACAACCTGGTGTATTGCAAACCGCGCGGTAGGTCGAGCAGTTCATGCTCCACCAGTTCTCGGCATTGAACTGCGTCTATATCGCGTGCAAACATTTCTTTCGGCATATCTTGCCTCGACAACTTGCAGGTAGCTTTCAATAACAGGGACCCTCTGTGCTGCTTTGTGACGCTTCACACTTACTGCAATGTTGTACAACTATACTTTACTTAAGCTGACAATGATGTTCTTCATTACTCATCACTTCAGATCACATCTGCTGATCATCAACCACCAGTGTCATCTTAACCCTCCCTTCCACCAGCATTTGTTCCGTTACAAGCGCTAGCTTGTCACATGCTACTTGCCCGGCAACGCATTAGTCCCTAGCTATCCAGGTGCTCTGTTGACAAACGCCCAGACAATTTATTGCATGCTTGTTTTAGTTTAAGGTGTGATTTGCATTGATTCATTGTTGACATTGTCTGTTGACCTCCCTGTTGGGTCCCAAGGACAGTGAAATAATTGATCGATTGTGTCATTGATTTATGTCTTCCTGACTTCAGGAAGACAAGACGTAACACCATCAGATCTACGAGCCATCAATCCAAAAACACAAAGGACTCACACAGCACATGAGGTCAAAGCTTCATGGGGAGAGGAGCATGTTGAAGAGCATCTGGCTGGCTTGATGCAAGACGGCACCATAACAAGAAGCATTGCAAGACCAGTTGCCCAGCTGCTTCACTACATGGTGGGCTCCATGTGCTGTTGATTTGCAACAATGCGTTGTTGCCCCCTGCTAGCATGATTTGGTGCAGCACTGCATTTTTGAGGTGATGTTGGTAGCAATCAGCCTCTTGCCTTGTGTCATTTGCATAGTCTGTGAGGTGCATGCTGTTGCAGACATCGCTTTGTGCAATGAGGCGTTACAATCTTGCCGTTGTGACTCACGATCATGCCGTAGCCATGCATCAGATTAAAGTCTTGCTCAAACCCCACTGGTGTATCTTCTACACCTCCTTTTTTGGAATATCCTTTGCTTACTAGCGGTTGCGTCACGCTGCATATACTGCCTTGCATCTTGACACTTTGTAAACGCGTTCTTCTGCACAAAACAAGCTTGGCTTGTGATTAATACCAGGCTTGCTTTGTCTATACAACCATTGCAGATTAGCATAAAACCAACTGATTGTAGACAGTTGATTGTCCCAGTACGTACCCTGTTGAGCCTGTCTAGCACACGCTTTTGAATGAATGAAATCAATGAATACGACCACTGTCGTTTCAACTCTTTCAAACCTTGGCTGCTCTTGTGTAGGTGGAGGAGCGGGCGATGTATGGCATCTTGTCAAGCAAGCGCCACCACACCTTTGTTAAGCGCTCAGCAGAGGCTGCAAGCCGCCATGTAGACTTCTCTGCCACATTTGACTGCACGCATCAAACGCTGCCATCAATTCGGCTGATGTACCTATACCTCTGGCACTTGGCACAAAGCGCACCCATATTGGGCCCACGCCAACGGCCGGCCACAGCTGCTGAGCTCACATGGGTTCCAACCAACAAGCAGAGGAAACGATTTCAGCATGTGCCTCGTCACATTAGCGGCAATCATGCTGACAACGATGGGGACAACATTGACAGTAGTTTCCCTTGTGGTAACACAGAAATTGAGGACAAGCCCACACATGATGCCAACATAGACGTATCTCAGGGCACGACTGGTGTGGAGGGGCTATCAGAAGCGATGACATATCGCCTTCATCAGGCGTGAGCTTGCTACAACAAAGCACACAGCTGAGCCACAAGAGCAAGAGTCTGCAAAATGGCTTCGGACGGTGACCCTTGTAAAACGGCCATCGTTGGAGGCACGTGCCATACATATTGGAAAAGACTGTGTGGTGAGTACCTCCAGATTGTTTGCATGTGTCACTTGAGTGTTCTGTTGTTGCAGACTCATTGCTCACCTGAATTTGATCACCCTCACAATGCATGAGGGAGTCTCATGTTCATCTTGCTTGTGCGTACAATCTCCTTGTTGATGTTGCGCGGCTGCTTGAAAGTGCGACAAGGAGAATGGAAGCTGCAAAGCGCTGTATTCAAGATCTGGGATCTTGGAGACTCGCTAGAGCCCATTCCCGAATGCGCACAGAAATGTCTGCCTACAGCCACTTGAAAGCATTGCAGGCATGTGTGATTCTTGCCAGTGTATCTTTGCTATTGATGTGTCAAATGATGTTGCATACATTTTTGTTCGTGCAATTGATGCAGCATGATGCTGCATCACAAGACCTTCAGTTCCAGCTTTCTTATTTTCATTGTTGCACAGCAGTGTGGCTCCAAAGTTAGCTCAATAGTCACACGTAGAAGGCTATCCCTTGTGACGACTTCATCACCTTAATTTGAAAGCATAGCTATAGAGAAACACATATTTGAGCATGCATGTCATCCTGTCTATGCAATGGTGATCTTTGGCTCAAAAGCACTGTCAACATTATTTTGGACCTTGCAGGGCATTTACATACCCACCTTCCTTGGTAAAGGGGCATTCCATCGTGAGCTATTCACCCTCATTGCAATGTCAGCAGGGGGCGATCCCCTGACTTGTGAGAACATCCGCAATTGGCGGGTGTGATGAAGCAAAGTTTGAAAGCTGTGCACAAGGTGGGCATGGTGCATGGTGATGTAGCCTTGCATAATGTTGTGCTTGCTCCTAATGACCGAGTCTGGCTACTAGACTTTGAGTCTCAGACTTAGAGTCTAGCCGTGTAGGCGACCCAAGCGAGCAAGACTCGGAGATGGACCAACTAGAAAGCAATCTGAGGTTTGCAGGCGTTTTGTAGTCTGGATTGGAAGTCCCTCCTCTTGCTTGTTTGTTTTGACCAACTTCTAGCTTACGCAGCAACATGGACTATGAGGAGACCTTTTGCGTAGGACACATGCCAAAATGCAGCAGCGTCCTTGCATATGCACACATAGACGTAATGCTAAGTAGCTAGTCATTACAGCGGGAATTGATTAGAGTGAGCATTTCTCGAATGATCCGCACAAGGTCACATGACCTTGAGGTGCAGAATCCCAGGTGTTGCCAGAATAGGCAGCAAAGTCACAATCTTCTGGCTAAGTATAGGATAAAACAGGTGTACACGTGTAGTCAGACCCGTGCACGTCAAGTCCAAGGAAGCTAAGTCAAGTCGATGCTCGTTGACCAAACTGTGGTACCTTTCTTGGGCGCCGTAGCAAGTGCTGCCACGCTGTACAAATTGCAGTCCAATTGCTGCAATGATTGCAGGATTAGGATCATCCTAACTTCTAACCATCAGTGTCTAGACAATGTAAACAACCTTGCAGAGTAACACTATCTATATGTGTGCAATGCAGCCACAAGATGAAATGTTAAAGTTTTTGGTGCAGTATGCACTCAGCAACATTGTTGTAGCATATCTTAATCAAGATACAGCATCGCAGCTGCAGATGCACATGGGGGTGCACAACGACACAGGAAACAGAGGGAAGGTATTCACACAGAGTACCAACTGGACGCTAGTCGGCACACAGCCAAGCTCGCACGTGGGTCACAACAAGTTTACACTCAGGGTGGCGCAGCGCTATATCCTTGGCAGGACACTAAAAGCTATGGCTGACCAGGCAACGCCTCAAGGGCGTGCTGAGTTATGCCCTGACACAGTATTACACAGCCACACTGTAACACAAAGCTTATCTGCCCATGGGCTGGCCAGCAGTTGCCAAAACCAAGTACCTTTAAAATGGTCCCATGCATAGTAATAAGATTCAGTACAAGTTCCAGCACATGCGTTCAGTTTGTGTGACCCAAGTTCAGTTTTGCCAAGCAGGCTTGTTCTGAGCGTCTTTGCATGGACCACGCATGTCTCACAGCCACCCAGCCTCTCACGACGACATGACTACAACGACTTATTGCTTGCTGACTTGAAACTGCTGGCAATGAAGGGTGTGACGTAGCTGACAAAACCCTACTCTGGCCTTGCAAATCTGCTTGACACCATTTGCCTGTGTTGACAGCCCAAAGCATTTGCCATTTTGGCCAATGGCTGGGTTTCATGTCTCAGGTTGTCAACCCAAACTTGAAATGCCAAGTTTAGCTTGACACTCAGACACTGAAGGTCAACAGCTTACAGCACAGCTTCAGTCAAACATTAGCTTGATACAGATGCAGTAGCCTTGACAGCAACAGTTGTGTAATTGAGTATACCCTGTGCGGAATGATGCATGAGCTTGGGTATCAGTGGTGTCACAGATACTCTCATGCCCAAGTGACCTTTGAGTCTCAAAGCACTGGCCTTGTCACCCTCATGAGTGTATCAGCCTGTCATGCCTGCTTCTGCTCAGAAAAGGAAAGAAAAGCGTATGCCAGTAGGCGATATAAGGAAAGCCTATGTTTACAGGGACAGCCTGTCTGCCATTAATGCTTGTGTTTCTCCTGATCTGCAGAAACAGTCATCATCAGATTTGAAAAAGGCATCAGGCAAGCATGTTGTGCAATGCATGACTGCTCATGAACTGAGCTCACCAGTCTCATCTTTGTGCTCAGGCGAACCCTTCTTGGGCTTGTTTTTTGAGCCTGGCTGGTTTTCATAGTCACCACCCTCTGCTTCATACCTTTTTGCTATCTTGCCTGTACACCAACAAGGCAAGCTCCTGGTCTGTGTGGCTGCAATAAAAGTCAGTCGCTCAGGAGCAAGGAGGACAGCCTGCCTGCTTTCCAGCCAGCCATCTGTCCCTTTCCAGAGCCGTCCTTGTTGGTTTCTTGCTTGACATCTATACAGAATGAAATGTACTTCAGATGGAGCACTCCACGTCCAGAGTGTCAGATTTGCAACGGTATTCACCTTCGACAACTTTCTCCCTTAGTTCTGGATCTGTGGGCTTTCCTTTGCTTGATCCCATGTTCCGGCTGACAAGGGCTAAAGGACGGACAGGCCTCGCTGGCAACCTTGTACGTGAGAAAGCCACCGGTCTAGTGCCCAAAGCTCGACTGCCCAAGACGGCAGGTCTGAATGCTGCCATGATCGTGCAAAACCGCAAGTCACCGCTGCTGCTCACTCCAGATCTGTGCAACTTCTGCAAAGTAGGCTATCGTTGTGATTGCACAAAGGCAGACTATGTGTTCAGAAAGAACGAAAGACGTGCATGTCCACACAGTCATGCTGTCATTAGCGCTGCCAACGACACGATCGCGTTACGTCTTTGCGTTAACTGTGGCGTTACGCTCGTCTTGACTCCTTGAGTCCCGTGCCTGGCAGCAAGGTGATCGCGCGCCGCCTAGATGCAGTTAGTCACGACTGAGGTGCTGCCAGATATGTATTGCATGTAGATCATCAGCATGCACAGCTTTCGTCTGTAACATGTTGTGCATTAAATGCGTGCATGTTGCATCAGCCCCTCTTTCAGCGGAAGACCACCCGGAGCTCAACACCTGTATGGAGGACTAGGGTGCTAATTGCCTGTATTCATTGAAAGCTGTGGAAATTGCAGGCCAGTTGACATTTTCAGCATCTCGGGTACGGTGCAACTGTGACTGGTCTGCCTGTTCAGCTGATTGTCAATGGCATCCAGGCAAGAGATGCTAATGCTATGCTGAATTGAACCAGCAGTGCCGCAAATACGTCCTGGGCTTGCAATGGCTGCAAGACTGGTTCCATGCTAGCTTGGCGCTTGACCAGTGTCAGCTGAAAGCTGTTTTCATCATTGTGTCTGTCCTTGCTGGCAAGCTGAGTCAGACGAAACTGCATATGATGTGCTCAGTCTGATGTTTGTGCTCAGTCAGAGGGTACTGCTCAGTCTGATTATTTTGCTCTGTTTGATGTTTTGGGTCTGATGTCTGCTGTCATCAAAATCATTCTCTGAGTGGTCCGCGCTCAGGCAACATGATGTAGCTTTGACATCACTTATGGCTGCATGTCTTGTGCTCAGTCTGATGTCTGCTGTCCCCAGTTCCACATTCCCTGAGTGGTGAATACTCAGGCAACATAAGGCTGCTTTGACATGATTCAGGGCTGCAAATGCTGTGCCCATTCTTGGTGAGTGCTGTCCCCCAATCCACATTCCCTGAGTGCTGAGTACTCAGGCAACATAAGGCTGCTTTGGCATCATTTATGGCTGCAAATGCTGTGCCCATTCTTGGTGAATGCTGTGCAGAATTTGATGTACACGCTGCATCGCTGCATCTCGCTGGCTCTGGTCGCGCAACCCCTCCAGCCTGCAGACAACTCAGTGGTCACATTACGTCCAAAGCTATATGATTGAAGGCGATTGTTGCTCGAATACAACAGGACAAAGCCCTCAAGTCCAGGTGTTTGTACAGCACGGAGCGTAGTTCGCATTGATCCAGCCTCAAGAGTTGCATGAAGGCACTGCATTGCGCAGGCATACGTAACATGTGGATTCAAGACCTTCAACATCAGCCAGAGCTTGGGTTCATGACCAAAAGCTGACATCACAACAAAACTGCAGTGAACCACTGTTGCTTCAGTTGGAATGTAGCAACAGTTCAGTAAAACATTGTGTATATGTGCAGCTAGGCAGGCATGTCATGAGTGTGGCAAGTGCACGAAGTGATCTATCTATGCAGATTCATACAAAACAAGATTGCCTGAAAGTGCTTGCAAAACTAAACAACACATAGGGAGAAATCAGCAGGTCATACTCAATGGTAAGGCTGAAAGTGAGGATGTCACGTTCACCTATATGTTTTGGCACTTACCAGGTACAAAGGCTAGGGGCGAGCCCAGAGATACTTGGCAGACAGCTGTGTATAAGGACCCTCACCCCCCTCCATGCTCAATACATATGATTCAGGGTAGCACAGGACCAAGCTGGGTCGAGAAAGTTAGCCCCTCTGATACGTACCTAGCTGGGCCTGTTGCGCGTGTCTAGCTCATGTGTTGAATGAATGAATGAATGAATGAATGAATGAATGAATGAACGAACGAACGAACGAACAAACGAATGAACGAATGAATGAATGAATGAACACAGTGACCTGGCAGCCATCTTGTCTGGATGCCATTGCACCAGAGCCAGCTTGTATGCCTTGCGCCAAATGTCCTTTTCAGGCATATGCACCATATGCGAATGGTGTCATGAATGCAAATTCAATCACAAACAAGATTGCCAAAACCCTGGCAAAAGGAAAGTTCTTTTTAAACAAATCATGCTCAACAAATTTGCTGAGACTAGATGTTGCATTCACCTGGCAGCCATCTTGTCTGGATGCCACCGCAACAGCGCCTGCTTGTATGCCTTGCGCCATGTCCCCTTTTTATCTTGCTCCCTCTCTTGCATACGAGTGCCGGCTGCACCCTTGTCTGAACAACGTGCAACCCTCTTGTTGTGTGCAGCAATTGAAGCAATGACTCCTGCAAAGAAAGCCAGCGCTGGTCAACTCAAGTTGCTCAGGCAGCATACAAGTTTTGACTGATGCAGACGCCATTTACAACCATCAAGCTAAGTGAGCATGGAATGCCCAAGCTATCAACTGTGAGTGTCACACTATGAGAGTTCCATTTTCTGCTGGAGAGCCCACCCAAAGCGCTGATCACCAAGTCAGTCTGAGCGGAACTTTAGCCAGCGCAGATATGCACAGAGGGCGCATTAGCACTGCTTGCATCAGAGGCAGAGCGATTGTGATTCAGCAGATGTCAACGCATGCATGATACAGCTATGTGATGTGTCAGGAATGGGTCAGCTTGCCTGTTTGCTTTGGGGGCCAAGGAATGTCTTCTGGTGACGTCAACTTGTTTCCACTTTCCCTTCGCGCCCATCTGCACGATATTGATAGCTGGTACTTCAGTATCATCACATCATAGCTTGTCGCTTCCCACTGTTTCACTGAGTTCATCAACATGATCAGTAGCAGCTGCGAGACCTTGGTTCACAACCCATCAGGAGGACTGACAAACACGACAACAAGTCATACAATTGAAGGCATAAAAACAGAGCTGTGCCACAAACATCAGTGCATAATGGGGTCCAAGGACCAGCATCAGGGTTTAGGGTTTAGGCATCATATGCCATCAAATCAGAAGCTTGCATGGTCACAGTTGGTGTTTGCCCTTGTGCAACTTTGTAAACTTTATGGACGCTTCTTTTTAATGCTGAATGCGTATGCCCTGCTGAATGTCAGCTTCCCAACATAGGACATGTGCCTCAGCATCTGCATGATGCTATGTGAAGATCTGTAAGTCGTCAGGAGGACGTAAAGCCAGGCAGCTTCAAGCAGCAGAGTGAACATAAGATTTCTGCGAGAGCAACACTAATGAACTGGGGGTAGCACACAAGGGCACACTGTGTTGAGCACGAGAAAAGGGAACTGCACTCTCTGCTGTTAGACATTTTGATCGAGACGGAGCTTCTAATGCCATCAGCCGAAGCTAGAAAAATGAGACAATGCTAAAGAAAGCAAGGCAGGGGCAGCCGCAAGGGCAATTACACAGGCAATAGAGACCTGGCAAAACAGAACATGGGCCATCAAGAGCTAGCATTTGTGTTGAAATGCGTAAATCATCAGCAATTGTTGCAGACATCAGAGAGACATTGCTTCAGATAGTGCAGAAGGGCTTGTGTTGGTAGTGAGCATGAGGCAAGTCACCTGTTCTCATGATCTGCCAATGCTGATGCGTGGCTTGACCTTTCTGCTGGAGGAGATGCAGAAGGCTGGTGCCACAATGCGTCATCCTCCAGGGGCCTGAAATGGCATTTTCAGAATCATACAATCAACATGCATGCTGTAAAAACCAGGCTGCTTCCTGTGAAGAAGGTAAATGCAGGTGGTGTCATCCATGCGACACATGCTGTCATCTGTGTGCTGGACAAAATTGACGTAAGGCATCACGACAGCGGTTGCTATGCCAAGAAGCAGCTTAGCAGCAACAACATCTACCTCAACTGAAAAACAACAATTGGCAAACTCACCTTGAAGTGGCGTCTGCCTCATGTGGTGATGTCGGCGAGCAGTAGTTCTGCTTCAGCAGCGCTTCAAATTTGAGTTGCTTCCTGTGAGCAACATGCCATACACGTCAACCTTTGGCTTGGCACCCTCAGATACAACAGGTGGACTGCTTCAAGTGCTCCACAGACCAGAGTACTCAGCAACAGCACGCATAAGAGCGTTAGGGCTGCTTTCGAGCTGAATGTGACGCACCTGTAACGCTCCAAGAGTTCAAGCTGCTGTAGCGCGTGGCTTTGATGCTGTGAACGCTGCTTCACATCTGATCTGTGTGCCCTCAAGCAATCCTCCTCGCTGTCATAGCTACAAAACCAAAGCAAGCATGTAAAAAGCAATGGGATTCATCCCCAGGCTTGACAATTCTTGCTGCTCACATGAACATATGCTTTGCTGACGACAGTGGTGAAGTCGCTGAACTCACTCAGAGCTGCAGCTAGATCCGCTGGACAAGGCTCGAGCAACGACATCGCTTGTCGCGCTCTGGGCTTTCTGCCGCCCCATATAAGTCATCTTAGCCATACACGTATGCGTGCATAAAACACAGAGGCTGACGCGCCGCGACTGGCGCGGCATTCTGGCCAAGTTCGTTTATGCCAAGGTCGAACCCCTCCGAAACCACATGCTGGCTCTTTTTATTATGCCAAGATGTGTAACTGTGCTGTGCTATCAACATCGTCCATTGAGCTTGACTGCTGATCTGGCAATACATGGTCAGGTCTGCCCTCTCCGGGACAAGTGCCTGCTCAAGAGATGTACCCATAGGCAAATAAAGGCCTTTAGTTTCTCTGTTTGCCTCTGGCTCAGGACTGTCGTCGACAGATGTGTGTTTTGTGGCGCTTTGAACTAAAGGCCTAATTCGTCGAGATGTCAGCTGTTCCTCGCATCTGCAAGTTTCGCATGCATTACGGGGCTGCGAGTGCAGCGTCTTTGGTCGAACTGCTCCGTGAGACCAAAACCGCTTTCTGCAACACGGTTGAAACATCCGTGTATTGACCTTTCAGCTCGCCGGTCTGTTCTCGTAAATGCGAATTCCCGAGACAAGCTTGCAAGCAGCACTAACTCGGGCTGATCTGATACACCAATATACTTGTTACACATGTCTGCAGTTTGTTGTAAAATAATGGTCTAAATCGTTTGTCTGTCTGCTGCGGCCTACTACTCTATCATTTGACAGAAAGCTGCAAAATCAAAACTCATATATGCTATATAGCAACGCATACAACAAGTAAGCTATCAAAAAATTTAGTAAAGCAAAAGCTGCTGTAAATCCTGGCTGCACTTTTGAAATTTTTAATGCTCACAAATCATGACAATGCCTGAAACACATTCAAGTGCAAGCACACAGAGTTCAACACCAAGCAAGACCTGCAATCCAGGCTTGCACTGCCAACAGATTGCCCCACGCCCTTGGAAAACAATGCTGATGTGGCCTGCACAATTGCTGCTGTAGCCCACTTGACATCCTGCTCAATCTTTGATGAGATCGTTTTCCTCTGTGGAGCATGTCCACAGATAGCATGTCTGCCTGTTCTGGTTCCTTTGAATGTTTGTGACAAAATTCAGATCACCATCTGTCACTGCTTGGGCCAGATCTGTCATAGCCACCACCACCACTGCTGGCACCATATCCACTGCCGCCACTGCGATGGCCGCCACTGCGCTGGCCGCCACCGTAGCCACCGCCACCACCACCTCTGTTGCCATAGCCACCGCCACCACTGTTGCCATAGCCACCACCGTAGCTGCTGCCACCATAGCGGTCACCGCCACCTCTGTTGTAACCTCCACCGCCGCCGCCGCCACCATAGCCACCTCTGCATTGACAGCACCTTCCTTGCCATGACGGCTACCTTCATTCCACTCACTCAGGATGCTAGACAGGCTCAGCAGGCCCACCTAGGCCTGCCAAGACGCCTTGCTTGACGCAGATGCCTACAAGTGCTATATAGCATGGGCACGGCCACAGTGTGAGACATCAGCTGACTCTGCTAAGCAGACTCATTGTGAAATGTGGCAATGGGCTTGAACGCTGCAAGACCACTGGCGACTCCCTTTCATGGACAGTCACAGAGAGAAACAAAGTGTTTCATTTGCATCAGTTGCATGAAAGCATAAGGCTCAACAAATTGCAATGAATCACATGAAGCGTCTTGCACACACGCAGCAGGGTCTTGAGTCTAGCCCTCACCTGTTGCCATAGCCGCGGCCACCACTGCCAGATCGGTTGTATCCACCTCTCCGGCCTCCTCCTCTGTCAAAGCCGCCACCACTGCAAGCAATTGTGAAGTGTTGTTGCTGGAACTCAATACATAACATGCAAAATTTTTGCTCACATCGCATGCTGAGTAGCTGAAACCCAAATCTGCAAGTGGGTTTGAGCATCTGAGCCTTGCAAATGGGGCTCTGAACTTCAAAATGATTCATCTGAGATACCCTTGTGTGATCCATACACATGACAACTGCAAAGACACTCTCAGCTGTATTGTGTACTAAATCATCATCGATGCACCAGATCTTGGTTTCATAGCAAGCGCAAGCGCAAGCACAAGCAGCAGCAGCAGCAGCAGCATAAGCACATAGGCGTTGAGCAGCAAATAATGTAAGGCAAATGCAGGACAGATTTGGCAGCATTCAGGGCATAACCCCTGCTTTCCTGCAGGGAAAGGGCTATGGGCCATTGGCAGATGTCCACAGCTCTATTGAGGTTCGAACCAACATCACAAACGCCGGGCCTGAGACTCAAAGGCCATGTGATTTGATCACATGGTCTTTGATATGATGAGAACTAAGTGAGGAGCAAACAGCGAGAGACACACCCTCTGGTTTCTTGTAGGGGAAGGGCTGTTGGCCGCGTCAATGTGAACTTCCTCTTGGTCAGTTCCTCCTCCTTTTCAAGGAAAGCCAGCGCACTCTCCTGGGGCAGGTCAAAGGCTGCGCCCTGAATACAATAGAAAAATGTCAGGCGAGAGAAAATGCATAGGCTGTATCTCACCGTAGAGCATGGATCAAGGGCTAAGAATGCAAGGGCAATCTCTTGAGGCAGATCAAAGGCTGCTCCCTGAACAAAGTATGCAGTTTTCAGCCTGAATGAAACTGTGTAGACTGTGTTGACCACGTGGCACAGGTGCTAGTAGCTACAAAATGCAAGGACACTGAGAGGCAATCAAAGGCCGCTCCCTCAGACTTGTCTCTGCCCTGCCAGCCATGATGTGCCTCACACAAGATGTAACTCAAAGAATGTTGAAATACGTCACACAAAGAACATGATACCCTAAACTGCAGCGTCTGCAGGCCTGAACACAGCTGAGCCTCTGACACACAGTGCAATCTCTGCACGCCAGAAAACAGCTGTCCAAACGCAAGATGCCTTTGCCAACATTCAGCACGCAACTGCAACAGACGTAATCATTTTATGCTCGCGCTTGTGATCCAAAAGTATCTGTGACACTGTGAGATGCTCACCTCCATGCCGCCTTCCTTAATCATCCTGATTCTGCCAACTTGGTTGGCGCCTTCATCTCCTAGCAGGTTTTTCACGATGGTCATGATGTGGCCAGCCATGGTGATGCGCCCAGCTCTGCTCATGATTTGCAATGTGATGAATCCATTCTCCTGCAGCAATGTAATCAATCAAAAATTCTAATCATTCCGTAGGTGAATGAGTTCTGCTGAACTTAACCATGATGTTGGCCAGCCATTGTGATGCAGCCAACCCTGCTCGGTAGCTTTTGCAGTGCTCAATTGCTGAAGCAAGTCGTCTGACAAACAATGGGCGCTTTACACAAACCTTGCATGGGGACTCAGAACCCCTGTGACCCTACAGTTCCTTGTTTGAGGCGTTGTAAAACCAGGTATAAAGTACAGAAGCCTTGAGGATACTGTGAACAATATGGGGCACTGGCAGGGTGCATTTGCCCTAATCTCATGCAACCAGACAGACCTCAGTGAGCCAACTCCTGTCTTGCATCTGGGAAGCCACTCATGCACGCAAGAGCGCCGGCTAGGGTGTTAGGGTCAGCATCTTTCAGACAAACTGATTGGCAGTCACGCTCTCGCTCTGATATTAGTGTGTCACGCAGTCAATCAGACAGACCTGAGTAAGCAGACTCCTGTCTTGGGGCACTTCTAGGAAGCCACTCATGCATGCAAGGGCAGCAGCTAGGGTGTTGACAGGGTCAGCATCTTTCAGAAGCTTCCTTGCTGGATCTGCAAAGAAGTTCTTGAGCTCTGGATCCACTTTGTCAAGCCTGTTCAGATTCTGGATGACTGCAGCGTTCATCAACTGTGTGGGAGAAGGAGTTGCAATCATCTCCAGATTTGACACCTGCAATACAACACTAGTAGATTAAAACTAGCATGTGATGATGCCTGTTTACATTCTGGATGACTGCAGCATTCGTCAACTGTGTGGCTCATCAACTGTGTGGGTGATGGAGTTGCAATTATCTCCAAGATTGACACTTGAAAGCACGACAAGGTAGACCTGAGCCCAAGAGCTCGACAATAGTTTAAATCGCCCTTGTCAAGCCTGGTCAGAACGCTGAATGACTGCAGAAATCACTAACATGGTAGGGACTAACAGGGTAGGGGATGAAATTAGATCATCTTCAGTCCTGACATCATTACAGCACTGTGCGGCCTGACCAAATGGCGCAAAATGACACCATGCCTGTTGCAATGACTCTGCTTCTCTTGCAGTGCAAGTGGCCCTTGCAAAGCTGAATCACACATCAGCAGTTCCCAGGCTGTGCTGTTGTGTCATGGTTGCAAAGCTGAACGACACAACAGCACAGCCTGGGAAGTTCCCCCTTTTGCTGATTATGCAAAAGCAAAACCGTCCCTAAAGCAATGCGAAGTCATGCACACAACACTTACACAACCTGTTCCTGATGCATTGCACAGTGATGTGCAAGCTAAACAAGGTGACCGAAACAACCAGGCAGCCTACCTGGACTTGATGCAAGATCTTTTTAAAGAAGCCCAACTCACGTGCTGTGACCATGGCAATGGTGGTGCCAGTTTTGCCAGCACGCCCAGTTCTGCCACTCCTGCACCAGCCAAGACACTTGTCATAAGACAGTGGAAACCTTTGAGGAGACAGACAGAGAGAAGCATGGAGGGATAGACGTAAGCAACAGCCAATCTGCAGGTCTTGTGTACAACCAGCTGTAATCATGGCAATGGTGGTGCCACTTTTACCAGCACGACCAGTTCTGCCACTCCTGCATTAGACAAAACCCTTCTTGAGACGCCCAAACCCTCGCCCATATGTATGGTTACTTCACCCCTACGACTTCACCCCTATGACTTTACCCCTATGAAATGGTGGCAAGCAGCATTCTGTAGCAATGGAGTACACGGCTGTTCAGCTTAGCGGGCCTGGCCCTTGATGAGATTGCCACATTCTGCTGAGGACAAAGAATTCAAAGGATTGGATGCAGCTAGAGAGGCACGAAACACACGACCATTCTACAGGCCTTGACGTGCACTGATGCCTGGCAGAAGTAAGATGCACAAGTTGCACCAGCCATCTGGCTTCACCTTGCATGACCAAAGCTGCTGATGTTACGTACTGCTGCAGGGTCTATTGCTTCATTGCATGTGAAGATCAGTATGTATGCAGTCAATTTGGAATTTACAGTCCATGCAGAAAGCTACGCAGCGTACCTATGCAAGAAGCCTTCAACCTGGTCAGGGATATTCTAATGGAGGACCAGCTCTACATTGGGAGTATAAAAACCCTGAGCTGCCACATCTGTTGCTACAAAGAGAGGTATGGTATAGACTATAACCAGCCCACAAATCAATGGTGCACGTGCAAGCACATGAAACACTGTTGCTGTTTACCTGTGCAAGAAGCCTTCAACCTGGTCAGGGAGATCATAGTGTACAACCAGCTCTACATTGGGGATATCCAAACCACGAGCTGCAACATCTGTTGCTACAAGAACCTGGAATTTGTCATCTCTGAACTTCTGCAGAATCTTCTCACGCTGTGCCTGAGAGATGTCACCATGCAATGCCTGCAATGACGAACTCAATTAGCAACAACGCTATCACGCATCAACGGCACACGTCACCCACAAAAGAATGACAGGTACATCTTGGTGCCTTGACTCCTACAAAATCTTTCTGACACTGGGCCTGGGAAACGAAGGCAACGGTGCAATCGATCAGCACAACTGAAAAAATATGTTGCGAGAAGGGCCTGGAACTTGTCTTCTCTATACTTCTGCAGAAGTTACTGACGCTGTGCCTGGGAGATGTCACCATGCAACGCCTGCAGTAAACCATGTCAGTCAGCATGACCAAATGCTGGCACTACAAGGAACTGGAACTTGTCGCCTCTAATCTTCTGCAAAGTCATCTCATGCTGTGCCTGGGAGATGTCACCGTGCAACGCCTGCAACAGCGCAACCAATCAGACATACGCAATGCTTGCAGCATGGTGACGTGCACAACCACTTGTGACAAAAAGATCAAAAGATCAGCTCGAAAATACAAAGCTTTGGGGTCACAGGGCAGCAAATTCAATAACAGAGGGGTTCGTAAATGCACCTATCAACGTTGACTCATCAATGTCGACCTATCAATGTTGGGCTGAAGTCAGTCAATTAACAGGAAGGCGCCCAACAACAAGCGTGCAGTAACAGGACACCGCACAAGGGACTGCAAGCAATTGCCAGTCCAGAACACACCTCAGAGGGAATGACGCCAGCAATGCCAGCAGCGACTTCATCAGCTTCCCGCTTTGTTTGCGTGAACACGATGGTCTTGCCAGCGTTTGCGTAGACTGTAAGCAGGTCTGCCAGGATGTTGCGCCTAGTGTCTGCTTGCGTCTGCACTGCTAGCACCCTGCAAAGCAATAGCCAAATTTCATGACAGCAAGAGGCACTCTGTACATAATTGGTGCCAAAGTCTGCTTGCGTCTGCGCTGCTAGCCTGCTGCTAGCCTGCTGCTAGCACCCTGCAATGCAACAGAACCAGAATTCATAGACCACAGCAATGCAGCTGACAAGGAGTACACCAAGCAAGTCTGTCAGGATGTTGCGCCTGGTGTCTGCTTGCGTCTGCACTGCTAGCACCCTGCAAACCAGAAACACGGCGTGAGGACAGCATGCCAGGGTCTTGCAGCTGGTGTCTGCTTGCAATTGCACTGCAAGTAACCTATAGTCAGCTTGTGTAGAAAAGCAGCGGCACTTTTCCAGGGCGTGCCGATGAGCGAGTCTGCCAAGATGTTGCGCCTAGTGTCTGCTTGTGTCTGCACTGCTCGCACCCTGCAAAGCAGATGAACCATGAGAAGCCATCATTGTCGACAATGCCTTGACTGGGCCTGGGGCTGCAAGCTGTGACTTTAGCATTTGGCATGATGCTAGTGGCATGCTTAAGCCATAGCATGATGCTAATGGCATGCTTCAGACATGGCATGACTCCAGCATTTGGCATTTGACTGTAATGCCAGAAATTTGAGGCATGGTATGAACTCAGAGAAGCAGTGCATCAGCATGGCTGCCCATTTGCGCGAACATGCGAAAAGCGTACTGCTTCAGCAAATTCTGTTCTTTTGTTGTATGCATGTGCAATCTTCAATACTGCTGTCATGATCAAAGCGATCAGCATATCAGGGCAATCAGCAAGTGTATACAATATTGGCACCATTCCGCCAACTTTATTTGTACCAACTGCAAGTACAGGTGGCGTAAGTACAACTGACTACAAGACAGTGACATTCCGAGAGCCCAGCGCAACTCACAGACCCCCCCTGCAAATCTGAGTCGGGGATGTCATAGCATGAAATTATGTGGACCTGTATAGCACCTTCCTGACCCTGCGCGAGGATACCGCAGGGCAACAGCTGAATTGCCATGCGCAAAGACCAGGCTGCAAAAGCCCACCTGATGCTCTCAGCCATCTTGCCAGCTTCTTCGTCACCAACAAGGTCCACAGTCAAGGGATCCCGCTGGAATTTCTTAGTCAGCTTCTTGACCCATGAAGGCATGGTGGCGCTGAACAGCATGGTCTGTCGCTCTACTGGCGCGTCTGACAGAATCTTCTCGACATCGTCAGCAAAACCAATGTCAAGCATCTGATCTGCCTCATCAAGAATGGCAAAGTCAACCTGCACAATGCATAGTGTGAGGAGAAGCAACCCCAGTGAGCGCGCAAAGTCAGCAAAGCAACCCAAACTGGCAATTTCAAGCAGAAGACAGTCTTGATCTGGTGTGCAGCATGCTTTGTGGCATGAGTGACCAAACTTGTCAGCACATGTAACGTCCTGCAGCTGTGAACCTTCTCCTAAACAACACGCAGAAATGCCAACGTGAGTGGGTCTATGCATGAGCCTTGCACAGTGAGTATCTATGCCACTCAAATTGTCTATGCCATTCAAAGAAGACATCAGAATCACGATCAGCATACAGCCAGCACATGCATAGAGCCTACAAATGCAGTTTGTGAAAAGTGCCAAGCGCAATGAATGAATGAAGTACCTATGCATAGACCAAAACGCACCAAGCACAAGCAGTTTCCTCAGGGACCACAAGAGCAGACGGTATACCTTTTGTAGAAAAAAAGGGTCGAAAAGTGTGTACCCATTTAGTTGGGGGCAGTTAAACAGATACGTTTGTCACTGATGCGCTCTGAAAAGGCCCCAAATCTTGGGACTTTTTTAGTGTGCAACAGGTTCTCTAAATTGTAAAAGATGAGAAAAAGGCACACCTCGCTGAGGTCCAGTGCCCCTCTTGACTGTAGGTCCATGATGCGTCCAGGGGTACCCACAACAATGTCTGCACCCCTTGCCACATCCCTCATCTGCTGCGAAATTGGTACGCCTGCAACATGATACAGCTACGGATTAGGTTACAGTCAAGCATGTCGAGGTAAAACATGAAACATGCGTCAGAAAAGTCCCTCTTGACTGCAAATTTGTGATGCCTCCAAGGGTACCCACAACAATGTCTGCACCCCTTGCTACATCCCTCATCTGCTGCAAATTTGGCACACCTGCAAACAAAGCGTGCCAAGAATTTGGACAATACTGGTAGAACTTTGGAATATGTCCACTTAGATTATCTGTATTGATCGAAAATCCATACAATTGCTACACACTATGCTCGTATCAAATATAGGTGTATCGATGATATAAGCTCCATGATGTAATAAGCTTTTATAAGGCGACTAGGGGTAGAGGACATTCCGGACCGCTTGATAGATTTCTTCTGACGACTGATTCATGCAAGTTATTGATGACAGCGAGAAACACACCCATCTGTGGAGAAAGTCCTCACATGCTGCTGAATTGGCACAGAACAACACATCAATGATGCAAGAACAACACTAATGCGTATGACAAATAGTTCCAAGCTAGCTATCATGCAAGTCAAAAAACCCAACAAAGCTGCATACTGTCCTGGAGACCCGTTCTGTTTGCTGCACATCAGGACGAGTACACCATGGATGCTGATAGTGTTGAGTGTGGGCTCAGTAGCAGCAAGCTCCCTCTTAAACTTGCTGAGCCATGTCTCCTAAGTACGAGCACAATATAAAGTAGTCTGCACTCACCACAGAGCAGCTCATTCTCCTATAAGTGACAGATGTAGGCAGTACACCTACCTCCATAGACACAGGCAGTTTTGAGCATTGGCTTGGTGGCAGCAAACTCCCTCTCCAATTGCTTAGCCAACTCCCTAGTGGGTGCTAGCACAATACAAAGCAGCTTACCCCCACCACAATATGAAAGAGCTCGTTCACTTGTGAGTGACAGGCTTTTGCAGTACACCTACCTCCATATACGCAGGCAGTGTTGAGCATTGGGCCAGTTGCAGCAAACTCCCTCTCCACTTGCTTAGCCAACTCCCTAGTGGGTGCTAGCACAATACAAAGCAGCTTAACCCCACCACAATATGGAACAACTTGTTCACTTGTGGGCGACAGGCTTTTACAGTGCACCTACCTCCGTACACGCAGGCAGTTTTGAGCAGAGGCCCAGTTGCAGCAAACTCCCTCTCCACTTGCTTAGCCAATTCCCTGGTGGGTGCCAACACAATGCAGCCAGGTGCCCTCCGCCTGCCAGGGCGAGCCATCAGCTTCTCAATGACTGGCAATGCAAAGGCCAGAGTCTTGCCAGATCCTGTCCTGGCACGCCCTATCAAGTCACGACCTGCAAATGAGACAAGCCACCTTTTCAATGGGTGCAATGGCTGAAAGTATGTGATAGGAGCAAGTGTTCAGCAGCTTCTGAATGACTGGAAGTGCAAGCGCTAGACTCTTGTCAGACCCCATCCTGGCACGCCCTATCAAGCCACGATCTGCATGTAAGACAAAACAGCTGTCAGACTAGGTGCAACAGCAGAAGATATGCGATGGAGTCGCCGGCATGCTGTTAGCTTGCCATTGACTTTAAGCTGCTCCTACCCCAGACATGCAGATAAGCAGCAAATCGCTCAGGCAGTGATCAATCTAATGAAATTAGAATTTGAACAAAGTTCTCAACCTTTTGATATTCAACATTGACAACAAAGTGCACAGCATGCCTCACCTGAAGCTGCAGGCTTGTACACATGCTTGAGGCAGGCAAAATCGATAATGATAAACTCAGGCAACAGACTAAACTCATGCCCTGACATCAACAAAACAGACACAGAGACTTAGCATGCCTCACCTGAAGCTGCAGGCTCATATACGTGCTTCTGAATGGGGAACAGGGCAGTGATGCCCCGCTTCTCCAGAGCCTTGATGGTCACCTCTGACAGACCAATATTTGTCAACTGCATCATTCAAAACCACTGTTCAGCACACAGCAGCACAACTTGATCAGGTGAACATATCTAGCAGGCCAACGTCAGACATGTTTGCCAAGTGCACCGTTCAAGAACCTTGAATCCAGGATGATGTGACCAAGTTGCAGCAGAACAGGCAAGCTACTGACATGAGCTCTTCATCAAGCTCTGACAAATGCAAATAGCTCATAAACAGCATTCTGTGTATGGCGTTGCCTTGGCAGTGCAACTGGGTCTAGAAATTATATCTTGGCATACTGACAGCAGCAGACTGATAACGCGCAGTTTACAGAGCACCTACCGCAAGAGACTCATCAGCCACAGCAGCATCCACTTTCAGCACTTCCTCGTTGCCTTGATATATGGCTGACAGGGACCTAGCTCTCTTCACTTCCTCAAACTCCTCAACTAACTCATCTGAGTCAGCTGAGTCAGCAACGTCAGACTCCTCTTCAGCAATCTCAGGCTCAGCGAGCTCAGGCTCAGCCGCCTGTCACAATGGTGACTGTCAGCATTCAAATATGTGAAAGTGCGCCAGACAATGGCAACAAAAGCATGCGCAGAAGCTGATGCGCAGACACTCACAGACGCTGAAGCTGAGACTGATACTTGTGAGTAGGGACTGCTTTGGAAGCTTTGCTTTCCGTGCCCGTATCCGTTCTCGGATGGGAAGCCTCGACTAGCTAGAGTCCGAAGAGGTGTACACCGTGACCATGTTGGCCGTGCTGCTGCGTTCAAGTGTGCGAGGTGTACCCGGGTCCCAGCCAGGATGTGTCTGCTGGACAAGCTAGCAACCCGCAGGTGCGGGGTCATGCTCTGGGCGGAGGGCAAAGCCCATGTCATGGCGTGCCTGATGGACTGCAGAAACGCCGTGGCTGCTCACTCCGTTGAGATATTTTTCGTGACTTCGAAGTGACGTGTGGCAGCGGGCTGTTCTGACAGCGGCCCGGCAGCACGAACTCGATCGGCAAGTGATCTACCACCAACTAGAGACTGCGCAGATGCCTAGCAACGCTGTGATCGCAACCGTAGACGTCGTAATGATTTCTCTGTACGGGCTTCACAGTTTCGTGGCTGCACCGCAGTAGCGAGGTGGCTTAGGGTTTGGCGAAAAACATAGGTTTCTGGCAAAATCTTGGCCGTAACTACTACTTGCAACTGTGTTGTACGGCGTATTAAAATGGAGTCAGCATCCGTGCACACGGATGACTAATGACTTTAGCTTCAGATTGACTTGTGCTGCAGGACAGCATCTTCTGCCCGGCTCGCGCAAGCCTGGCCTCATGCATTGCGTCTTTACACATCGAAACATGTAGCAAGACTCGCATCCTGCCAGTTGATCCTTGAGTTGGACAAGCTTGCCGCTCAGCGCGCCTTCTGGGCTGTTGACCTGATGAAAAGCTACGTACCTTTCAGCCGCACGAAGGGCTATGAATCGATCAATGACGCAAGTTCGTCACAAGCTAAGGCAGGCTTGCCGGTATTTGCAGACGCGACCCGCACAAGTGAACAGCCTTTCAGGACCTCCAGAGTGGCCTTCGGCGTTAGCAGCGCTGATCTTTGCTCCTTGAATGAGGTGTGATGCGCAAAGCATTCATCACAACTGCCTAGTTCCCGCACAAAATTGCCGTATCGCAAGCCTCAAAATCAATTGTCCCTGCAGAACAAAGACAAAGCTGGGGTCAAGCAACTGGGAGGTTCTGCTGGTATTGCCAAGGCCCTACACAGTGACACACTAGGTGGCATAGACTCAGACAGCCATGCTAGCATTGAGGACCGGCAAGCTGAGTTTGGCGCCAACCGCTTCCGAGAAGTGCCGCCAAGGACATTTTGGTCAATGGTGTTTGAAGCTTTGCAAGATCCAACCCTACTATTGCTTATGGCGGCTGCTTTGGTGAGTCAGCACAACTTGGAAGCTTGAGCAGAGTGGCTGAATGCTGGTGTGCAAACAAAAGTTGCAGCTGCAATCCATTCTTGCACTATACTCAAATCATTAAATGTATGCTGTGCAATCAATCATCAGGACCAGGTGATCAGCAGCGTCCATGAAGAGCCTTTGTAGGCAGACTAGCTCATGCCAAAACCTGCTTTCAAGCAATCTGTCGCACAAAAACTTCTGCACTGCAGAGAGTCTGATTCAGTATACACCATGCGTGCCAGGTGTCAACTGTTCCAAGGGTGACTATCAAAGAGGAGAGGAACAAAACGCCTGATGTTGCAAAATATCATGCATGGAAGGCATTCTGTCTCAGCAAACGACATGCTCTGCAGGTCTCAACTGTTCTTGGGGTAGCCAACAAAGTGGAGAGGGAACAGACTGTTGATCACACCAGACTTCATACTCAGCAGGCACTCTGTCTCAGTACACGCGTGTCCTGCAGGTCTCAAATGTTCTGCGGGTGGCTATCCAAACAAAGAAGGACCAAAAGTGTCTACAGTGTAAACCTTTGACAGCATGCGAGCTCGTGCCTGAAAGTGATTGCACATAACGAGTTGCATGCCAAAGCAAGTATTGCAGGCAGTTTGTTGGCAAGCACCATGTTCTGCAGGTGTCAACTGTTCTGGGGGTAGCTATCAAAGAAGAGAGAGAACAGAACGCCTGGTCTGAAGGCGTTGCCATCTGGGTTGCTGTCATTGTGGTCAGCCTTGTAGGTGAGAAACGCCCTGACCTGCCTGTGAAACCTATGCATCACATAGCAGGGCTCATGCTTTCATAAGTTGGATATGACATGTCCTGATCATGATTCTCAGGAAAAATGGCCTGGTGAGACAGCAACGGGCGAGACCTTGCTTGTGTGCTGATTGTGCAATAGGATCATGTTGAATTGTGATTGGCTTCACTGAAGCACATGATCTGTACATGCTGTCATGGTGGTCAGCCTTGTAGGTAAAAGAGCATACTGTCGCCTAGCAGTGCATTGCTTCCAGCAGGGTCACACAACCTCACTAGCAAGCATGTAAGTGATGATGCTGATGATGATCCGAACTGACGTGTGCGCTATCTGTATGCTTGCAGGGGCTGGCAATGACTTCCAGAAAGAGAAGCAATTCCGCAAGCTGAATGCTCAGAAGGATGCAGTGGATGTGACAGTGGTTCGAGGTGGCAGCAACAAGCTAGTACCCAACACAGACGTGGTTGTTGGTGATGTCCTTGTGTTGGCCACTGGAGACAAGGTCACGGCAGGTATGGGTCTACCTAGGGCTTAGGCCAATGGCAAAGCCCTAGCCAAGGTGCTGTTCAAGATGTGATAGTGTTTGATGTTCTTGTGTTGGCAATTTGGGACAACGTCATTGCAGGTGTCGTTTCAGGCACAAGGCACAAGCTTCATGGTATGCTGTATTGCCTCAAGTTGTATAGCCTGCACAGACGCAACTGCAACTGCAATGTGTCCTATGGCATATTCATAGATGTGTGCTCAGGTTGAGGTGTACTGCCTGTGCAGACGGGATTGTGATTGAGTCCCATGGCATGATCATAGACGAGGCCTCACTGACAGGAGAGGCAGACCCTATCAAGAAGACTGTGGATGAGCCATGGGTGCGCTCTGGAACACAGGTAACTTTCATTGAAAGCTGCCCCTTTCTCACCCCCCCCCCTTCCCCCCTCCAATCCGCCCACCCTCAGGCCTTCCCCACGCAACCTTTTGTGGATTTCCCCTCAATCCGCACCCATCAAGAAGAGTGCAAAGAGCTTCAAGTGCGCTTTGGAACTTAGGTGGCACATTCTTGAACATTTGATGTGCGTACTGCAAATCTCAGATGTGGCAAGGCAATGGTGCCGTTCTGGCAGTCTCAGCAGCATATACGGATACTTGCAAGATCATGCCTGCACAAACTTTGTCCAACACGCCACCACAGTCGACCTGCAAGCAGCAGGGGCCATACATCGACTGTTTAGTTGCATTACCTGTGACTAAGGAGTGTGACAGAGTCCTGGTGTTTGCATTTGGGCCAACCAGCAAGACGAGTAAGACCATGGCCTCATGCATACATCTACAGCCACATCAGTTGAGAAGCAGCTGAGTGGAGCTCCTAAAAATGGAGCAAACATGAACTGCAAGATGGGATGCAGGTGACAATCACCTTGCAGCACTTGCAGGAGCTGACACAAGGTTTTGAGATGAAGTTCAGCTGATCAAAGAATGCAGCAGACAGATACTTTGACTGTCAGCAAGTGTCAGAGGGGTGTGGCAGGGTGTTGGTGCTAGCAGTGGGGGCCAACAGTGAATGGGGCAAGACCATGGCCATGTTCCAGAGCAAGGCAAGTGAGACCCCCCTGCAGTGACCAGGAGAGGTATCACCATGAGACTGAATGACAGTGACAGCTCGTAGGTGACAGAGGGCTGTGGCAGGGGGTTGGTGCCAACAGTGGGTGTGAACAGTGAGTAGCGCAACACCATGGCCATGTGCCGAGCTAGCACAAAGAGACCAACTGCAAATAGGAGCTGATATCGTGAGTCTGAACAACAGTTGATCAAACACTGTCTACAGGTGACAGAGGGTTGTGGCAGGGTGTTGGTGCTAGCAGTGGGTGTGAACAGTGAGTGGGGCAAGACCATGGCCATGTGCCAGAGCGAGGCGTCAGAAACTCCTTTGCAGCAGCAGCTTGAGCTCATGGCTGGCGGCATTGCCAAATTAGGCTTGGGGGTCGCTGTGGTCTGCTTCGTAGTGCTAATGCTCAGGTCAGTTGTGTATGAAACAAGGGGAGTTTACCCTGCCTGATAAAAGTTGAGCCTGTGCTCCGGTTGAAAGTAATGTATCTAGACAGTTTTGGAGAACACCAGCGCCCAAAGTGCTCATGCTTGGGTCAGTTGTTAACACTGTTGTTGCCCACAAACTGTGGGGCCACAGACACTGCTCTTGAACAGTAATTAGAGCTCATGGCTGACAGCGTTGCCAAACTAGGCTTGGGCGTCGCTGTGGTCTGCTTCATTGTACTTATGCTCAGGTCAGTATGGGTCGAGATAAAGTCTGAGAGCATGCACACTGCCTAGTGGCAACTGCAACAGGTAATGGCTGCTGCCATTGCCAAACTAGGCTTGGGAGTGGCTGTTGCCGTAATCATGCTCAGACCAGTGTCGCCTTGCAGTGCTCATGCACATGTGACATTGGTGCATGGTGTTATTGCCAATCTACGCTCAGGAGTGGCTGTCGTCTCGATGATCCCCAGATCAGTATTGTCTTACAGTGCTCATGCACATTTGACAGTGGTCCATAGTGTTGTTGCCAATCTAGGCTCGAGAGTGGCTGTTGCCATTATCATGCTCAGATCAGTGTTGCATTACAGTGCTTATGCGCATGTCACAGTGGTGCATGGTGTTAATGCCAATCTAGGCTTGGGAGAGGCTGTCGTCACAGTGATGCTCAGATCAGTGTTGCCTTACAGCGCTCATGCACATGTCAGTGGTGCACAACTATAATAATCACAACAGTAATTGTTGCACATGCCAGTAGATATGATAGGTGCGTGTGGCCCAAGTCCTGTCTCGCCAGGCAGGCTTCTTTAGAGCGTCTTTGTAAGGACTTTTGATATTCTACATGTGAAGAAGAATATGTCAACAATGTGCACGGTGTTATTGCCAACAGGCTTGAGTTCATAGACGTTGCTGTTCAGCAGCAGCTGGAGCTCATGGCGGCAGTGCCAGGTAAGCCTTTCGAAGTGGCTGTTGCGTGCTTCATTCACCTGTGTTTATCTTATGCACCTTCTGCATATGAACCCTGCCTCTTGTCTGCAGGTAAATGATTCAGAATCATGGATATCCCCTAGGTTTGCTGGTCTCTGGCTTGCTGAAGTTCTTCATCTTTGCCGTGTCTGCTGTGGTTGTGGCTGTTCCCCAGGGCTCACTGTTGGCTGGTCGATCATGTCATGTCATGTCATGTAATGTCATGTCATGCATTTTCTAATTCAGACATTATGCTTTTGGTCTTCAGGTGGATGGTCCAGAATCATGGCTTCCCATTGGGTTTGCTGGTCTCTGGCCCTCTGAAATTCTTCATCTTCGCTGTGACCATTGTGGTAGTGGCCGTTCCTGAGGGCCTACCTTTGGCCGTGACTATCTCCCTGGCCTACAGCATGAAGAAGATGATGAAGGACAACAACTTTGTGCGCGTGCTTGCAGCCTGTGAGACCATGGGTGGTGCAACTGCCATCTGCTCTGACAAGACAGGCACCCTAACTGAGAACAGGTGGGTAGCGTTGTCATGCCATGTAGCAAAGTGCTTGATGGCAGTCTCACGTCTAGCAAATTGCCTGCCTGTCTGTCTGCCTGTCTATGTTGATCTGTCTGCGTGGCTGACTGGTCGATTGTCTGTCTTTCCGTCTGCCTGATTGGCTGGTTGTATCATGCAAAGTCATGTGCCCTGATACGACTGGCACTCTGGCTGAGAACAGGTGACGTATGCCACAATTGCTCGATGGCAGTCACATGCTCTGTAGCATCAATGTCTGCTTGCCTGTATGGTTGACGGGCTAATGACATACAACATCCTGAAAGACAACACATTCAATACACAAATCCCAATATTTATGTTGAACAGGATGACAGTTGTGGAGGGTTGGTTTGGTCACATCAAGTATGACAGGGTGACAGCTGCAATCGAGCTGCCATGTAATATTGCATTGGCCAAACTGATGATTGCAAAAGGTTGTCTGCCAGTCACTGACGTCAGTGTATTTTGTTATACAGGATGACAGTTGTAGAGGGTTGGTTTGGTGACATCAAGTATGACAGGGTGCCAGCCGCAAACGAGCTGCCAGCAGCAGAGCTGGAATTGATCAAAGCCAATGCAGCCATCAACTCACAGGCAAGTGCACTGATGCTGAGGATTTGTACCCTTGTGAAAAGTGACATTCCACCTCAGCCATTCAAGCATTCTCATTGAAGAGCAGCAATCACGCAGCAGCATCAGCAGTCAAACATCTCAATGCGTTGCAACAGGACAGATCCTCCTTTGTCGCCAATGCTGAAGCTTTGTGTGCCTGTACACAACACATAACATTCTGTCTCAAGACTGCAGGCATTCTCAGTGAATCGCAGCTAGCGCGCAGCAGTATCAGCAGTCAAACTTTCCCAGTATGAAGCAACAGGCCTGAGGTTGCCCTGCTGCTCAGGCTCAGAGCCTGAGTCTGTGTTCACGCAAACCATGTACCCAACAAGTGACAGCTTATATTTGGGCTGCAGGCATTTTTGGTTGACAGTGGTGATCACACAGCAGTCTCAACTGTCAGAAGCGTCGAATTTGTGGGTAACAGGACAGAGTGTGCGCTGTTGCTCATGCTGAGAGGCTGGGGCCATGACTACAAGGGCATGAGGGACGCCCACAGAGACTCAGTGCAGAAAGTATACACCTTCAGTTCTGCCACCAAGATGGCCAGTGTACTCATATCCACTGGAGAAGACAGCTACAGGCTCTATGTGAAGGTCAGGCACCCATATTTCGTAGCCACTGGCAGTATCCGCTTGTCGAGTGGGTCATCGATAGTATGCTGGCATTGTGTTCTACATTAGAGCATATGAGCTGTCATCTCAGTCACTTGCATTGAGGCTGTGCTTATCTTGACCAGAGAAGACAGCTACAGGCTCTACCTCAAAATGAGCCTTTGAAGCTTGACTAGATTGTCTGGCATTGCATTCATCTCTACTGAACATCGGGTACACTCACAAGATCTCAGGGCAGAAAGTGTATACCTTTAGTTCTGCCACCAAGATGGCCAGTGTAGTCATCTCAACTGGAGAAGAAAGCTACAGGCTCTACCTCAAAGTGAGCCATTGAAGCTTGACTAGATTAATTGGCGCTGCATTCATCTCTACTGGACATCAGGTACACTCACAAGATCTCAGTGCAGAAAAGTGTACACCTTTAGTTCTGCCACCAAGATAGCCAGTGTACACATATCCACTGGAGAACGCAGTTACAGGCTCTGTGTCAAAGGTAAGCCTGAAAAGCTTGACTACATTGTCTGGCGCTGCATTCATCTTTCATAGACGTAGGGTACGCTCCCAGGAACTCAGTGCAGAAGGTGTACACCTTTAGTTCTGCCCCTAAGATGGCCAGTGTACTCATCTCTACTGGGGAAGACAGCCACAGACTCTATGTCAAGGTCAGCCCCAAAAGTTCACTGTAGGAACTGGCAAATCCCATGTGCTGCATGAGTTGATGCTATCATGATATGCATCTGTAAGCTTGCGTATATACCTTTAGTTCTGCCACTAAGATGGCTAAGCTGCTCATCTCTACTGGAGAAGACAGCTACAGGCTCTATGTCAACTCAAGTCTTGAGCCTGTCCAAAGCTTGACTGTACTGTCTGGCAACATGCTAGACTTGCGGCATACTTCCATATGCAAATTCACTTTACTCATCTGAATCAGACGCCAGAGCTTGGCTGTAGTGTAAGCTGTTGCCTCAATCTTTGGAGTCGAGCTTTGCGTTTAGCATTGCATTGATGCTTCCCTGCGTCGATCTCAACGAGAAGACAGCTACAGGCTGTATGTCAAGGTCAGGCTGCAAAAGATGACTGTACTGATTCCCATCCCTGTCTGGAATGGATGCTGGTACAGAGACACATCACCTATAATTCTTCAGAACAAGCTGATCACCTGCTGATCTGTAGTGCCGTTAGCTGTCTGTTGATTCCGCGCTGCAGAAGTTAATCATGGTGGTCATTGACATGCTCCCTTGTGAGGTTGCATGGCCGCTTACAGAAGCTGTAGACTGGCTGGCGTGACTACATCACTGACATGAAACAACAGCTTGATGCTGTTTGCAGGGCGCTCCAGAGTATGTGCTGAGCTCCTGCCAATCTGCCCTCAGCCCTTCAGGGCCACAGCCCCTCTCAGGCACGTTCTGCTTCCTATTGAACTCATCTACACATCCCATCGCTCCTCAGTCTGGTCAATTACTTGCTGTGCAGTTGCTGTTGCCTAGTTTGCTGAGCATACAGTGATGCTCTCAGATGACAGTTTCAGGTGAAGATGATCAGTTTTTGTCGTATAAAAGCTTGAATGCATCGTTAACATACTTACACTGTGCATGTACAATATTGTACGTACATAATATGGTTTCAACAATGGTGCAGATGATGCACGGACAGAGCTACTGAAGACAGTGACAGCCATGGCTTCACGTGGCTTGCGCACGTTGTGCTTGGCGTACGCTGATGTCAGTGCTGAAGCTTTGGGCCCCCTGAGTGGGCTGGACGGGGGACCTCCGCAGCTACCCCTCACAGCCTGCTGCATGCTGGGAATCAAGGTCAGCTTTTCGTTTTTGTGCCCAAAACTCAGGGCTTTGTTGCTTTATCTGCTTATTTTGCTTCTTCTTCTGCATTAGCTTTTCTCACACCTGCAGGCTCTGCAATGTTAGTGTAAGCCCTGTAGGGGTTGCAGAGGGGAGCCCACAGCATTCAGCTGTCCAGTCAGGAAGAGTCTCACGCATGTGCACATTGTCATCTGATTGTCTGTGAGCTGCACCTGTTTTAATAAATTACAATGCAACAATGTCTAAACGCTCGAAGGATGCCGTCAGGAAAACATGCCAGATGCAGTCACAACCTACAAGCGGACGGTCACTATGGTCAGCATTGCGAGAGGCAACACAGCATATCGCAGATATTATGAATTGTGGCCCCGTGTATGGACTCGTGCAGGATCCCGTCAGAAAAGAAGTGCCAGATGCAGTTGCAACCTGCAAGCGTGCTGGTATTGTGGTCAGAATGGTGACAGGCGACAACGTCCACACAGCTCAGCACATTGCAAGAGAATGCGGCATCCTGACTGATGGTGGCTTAGCCTTGGAAGGGCCAAACTTTAGAACTATGCCTGAACAGGAGCTGGTCAGGCTGCTCCCTCGCTTACAGGTCAGCCCTGTTGTTCTTTGTCTCGTCCCATTTCTTTGGTTTCCTGCTTGTCATGCTTTGCTTGGAAGCATCGACTTTCTTGCTTGCAGGTTGATTCTGATCTTGTTTTCCCTTGTCCTTATTCTGCTTTTTGTTCCATCAATTCTTCTATTGCATCGCTCTTTTCGTCTTTGCCTGCTTAGCGCTTGGATTAGGGGCTTTTGACTGCTCAGCCTGGAGCTGGATAGACTTCTGTTTCACTGTGGCGGCACAATGAACTCGTTACATGCAGCAGCATGTGCCAAAGGGGTCATGCCAACCTTTTGCACGTCTGATGCAGGTGCTAGCCCGCAGTAGTCCAACTGACAAGTTCAACCTGGTCAAGCTGCTGAAGAAGCAAGGAGAGATTGTGGCCGTCACAGGTGAAGACTCTGGTCTGCCTAACAAAGCACAGCATGCACAGCAGGTCTTGTGCTGCATGACGTTATGATGGCATCATGTGATGTGATGGCAGACAACATGATGATGATGCACACAACACCAGGCATGGGCAACAATGATGCTCCTGGATGATTTGTACTGCTTTCACTCCATGTGACATGCACACAAGATTTGATGGACCGTAAAGTGGCCAGGTTTCAGCTGTATGCTGGCTTCTGATACCTCAGCACAGTCTGACTGACATACCTTTTTAGAAGTGTGTGCCATATGGAGGCTTGCACTGTGTCGCTAAGGTTTAGGCTACTTGATTTGCAGCACTATTGAGTATTTATGCAGGGGACAGAATAAATGATGTTAATTGATAACAAAGTTACCTGCAGTCCATGTGACATGTCAGTGAGATTTGGTCGAGGATGACAAGAGCAGATGTCAGTCATAGGCAAACTTAAATGAATGTTGCTAAGATCAGGTTGACTTGATGTGAACTACATGGGGACCATTCGCGGGGGATGGATCCATTGATGCTCATGCCTTGAAGGAATTTGTTGTGGGCTTGACCATGTGATATGTCAGCAGCGTCTGGTTGGTTTTTTGCTTACAAAACAGGGGTGAGCCACGTGCAGGGAATCAAATTAATGACCCTCCTGCCTCAAAGACATCCAAAGTGGGCTGAGCAAGCTTGTGCTGTGTCACGAAGGGGCTAGTTGACTTTGCGTCCAACGGGTCTGGCTGACTAAATGTGCAAGTTGCATGCAGGGGATGGGACCAATGATGCTCCTGCCTTGAAGGAATCCGACGTGGGCTTGGCCATGGGCATTGCTGGCACAGAAGTTGCCAAGGCAGCTGCTGACATTGTCATCATGGTGTGGCTCTGAGACCATGTCACCTGGCTGATCAGACTGCTTGTGCAGCTGATGCCAGTATCATGAGCTGTTGCCAACCTGACTCGGCTTGGGCAAATGACTGTGTAGCTGCGCATGTCACCATGGATGCATAGTTGTGAAACTGCTCAGTTAAAATTGCTTGCAGCCAAGTGGGCAACAGCAAACCCCGACTGTTGCAATGTAGCTGCTGGTATCAACACAGTGTCTGCTGCATCACAACCCTGTCAATCTGACTACCACACACACCACCACCAGCAAAGTCTTGCAATGCTGTGAATGACAGCATCTCTTGTCCAGAGAGTGCACCTCAAACACCTCCATAGCTTTTATCCTGCTCACTGTGCTTCCTTGTCATGCTCAATGCCCAATGGCGCAAATCTTTTCTTGTTCTTGTTTCTTGCACTAAAGACAGCGGAAAGCATGCTCTGCAGGATGATAACTTCAGCAGCATTGTCAAGTCAGTGCTTTGGGGCCGCAGCGTGTTCAACAACATCCGCAAGTTCCTCCAGGTGATAACTCAACTCTGCTGACTGCGCAGCTGCACTTCAAACTCTGACACGCTTTGTTCAGTGTGCTTGGCTAATCTCAATTGATCAGTCAAGTTGCAGCATGCATCAAGTCAAACTGCCGCAATTTTTGATGTCTTGTGTTACATGTGTACAAGCCATGTGATGCTTGCATGCTTTTCAGCTGTACTGAATCAAAGGCTTTGCAGCAATTTCTGCTGAATTCATTGACTGAAGAAGAGTATGATGACTGCAGTTCCAGCTGACAATCAACTTTGTGGCCCTGGCAGTGGCAGCAGTGGCGGCTGTGACTAATGGAGAGACGCCGCTAAATGTGCTGCAACTTCTGTGGGTGAATCTGATCATGGACGCAATGGCTGCCTTGGGTGAGTAATGCTTGTCTGTCTGCAAGTGTGTTTGCAGCTGTCAGCTGCACCCACTGAAGCAGCAATTGTTGGGGCAAATGAGTTGTCCAACCTGCTGGTATGCAAACGCCTTTGCATGAGGGCTGTTCTGTTCAGCCATATAGCTCAGGCAGACATGTGCCTGCATATCCCATAGCATGCTGCAGCATCTCTGGAGCACCATAGCTGTTGTAGGTCATATGCAACAACGTCGGCGACAAGGAATGCTGTACCCCCTGCTGCTGAAGCACTTCAGGCAGTGAAACTCACCCATGAGTGTATGATGCAGCATCAGTAACAGAAAAAGTTTACCCCAGATCTGCTGCTAGACATCTCACATGGTTGCAGCAAGCCCCTGATCAGCCGCAGCATGCAACAGCAGTTGACGTTGCAGGGCTGCACTTGCTGCGGCGCACTCTGACGGCTAACACATTGACATGTGCTGCAGCGTTGGCCACAGAGAATCCCACGCCTGACTTGCTGTTGGATAAGCCCCATGGACGCAGCGAACCCCTCATTAGCCGCAGCATGTGGAAGCACGTGATAGTGCAGGGCTGCTACCAGCTGTTCTGGCTCTTCCTGATTATCTACGCTGCACCGGCCCGCATCCATTCCTACAAGTAAATGCTGCAGCCACAGACACAATGTCACTGTTGGTGTCTTGTCATCACACACACTATCAACACTGATGCAAGTCACACCTCAATATATGGTGTCGTCCTAACCCGCATCCCTTCCAAGTGCTACAGCCATTGAGATGCACCACCATCATCATTGCTTGTGCATTTGTACAGCAGTAGCAAGTATTCAAGCTTGCTATTAACCAGCTGTGCTAGTCAATGACGTGAGTCGTGCTGCTGCCGCACACATTTGACACCTAAGCTAGAGGCTGTAGTCCTTTGTGTTCGGTTTTGTTAGCATCAGCAACAGTGGCAGCAGCAGTGGTGGCATTCTTGCAATGATGTTTGCTTTTTATATATGAGGAAGTCCTGAGCATCATTCTGCTGCAAAGAGCTGTCGCAGTGACGTGGCCCAATCAGGATCAAATCATAGGTAGGTTATGCAACATCCCCTCCCAGGCCACTGACTTTGCCTCCTTCAATTTGTGCTGCAGCAACTTTGACTGCACCATTGTGTTGATGATGATAATGAATTCAAATATTGTAATGCCTTTTGTAACCATCACAGCTGTGCTGCAGGGAGCTGTCACAATGCGAGCTCTACTCTGCGGTGGATGTGGCTCAGTCAGGCTTGGAGCTACGCAACATCACCTCCCAGGCCATTGATTTTGCCTCCATCAACCTTTGCTGCAGCACCACAGGCCGCTCCCCGCCTTGCAGCAGAGCTCAGGGTGGCTTGTACTACCCAGGTGACACGTGTGCTCTTGTTTTGTAGTGCAACCTGTTGTACACATGCACCTACATGCATGACGATGGGACTACAGATTTTCCATGCACATGCATGTCTTATCTCCAGACCTGAGCGTTGCTGTGCATCAGAGCAAGCAATGGCTTGTACTGTTGCTTGATTGATTGGTGTAACACCGGGTCCCGCACAAACATCAGTTTGGTATTAAACGTGCCTCAACCTGTTCCTGCAGACCATGCAGCAAAGTGTTGCTTGGCTGAGGCGAAGCAGAATACATGGGAGCCTTCTTCTCTTGAAGCTGCAGATTGTTACGCGCATGCAGAAAGCATGCTGTTTTGTTTCAGGTACAACAACCTGGTGCGCTGAAGCCAACAACAACCATGTTCCAAGTCAGCTACTGGCATCTGTCCACAGCAGACAATGTACCCATGTCCAGCGCTTGAGATTGTGAAAAATGCCAATGCTTCGGCACATGTTTCAGCATGTGTGAGAACACAGAATGTGTCACTTTGGTGCTCAAGTTGAAGATGCTTCTGCACGCATGGGCTGATATGCAGAGGGTGAGTGCTTCAGGTGAAATCCCAGTGTGCTTGTTGCCACAGACAGGCAAGGGTTGTGTCATCCAAGACATGCAGGCAGTCACTCAGAGCAACTTCTGTGGCAACGGCTCCGCAGCTGCAGCTCAGCCCAGCAGCAGTGGCAGCCCAGCGATGCCGCCGCCGCCGCCGCCAGGAAGAAGAACGGCGGAGGTGGATGACTTGGATGATCCTGAAGATGATGATGATTATGAGGAGCCAGATCACAGTCACCATGCTGATGATGATGATGGTGATCATGGTGAGTCATAGAGCAGTAGGGATCCTGATGAATGGGCTTATGCTCGAACACGCTCACAAGGAACTATTTGGCTTAAAAGGACTGGCAGCAAGCTACGGAAAGATGACTTTGCATTTGCCGTGCTTGACGAGGTCTCCATTGCACATGCACAACACATAACGCATGGTGATCAAGTGCTGCGTCGACAGTGCTGGGCTAACCCCTCTTGCATGGTGAGTCACGACTTACAGCTGCAGATGAATCTGATGGCAGGCATGAGGCATTAAGTTGCATTGCACAGGCTGACCCAGGCTGTGCAAGGCTGCATTGGGATTGTGTGACTTTGTCTCATTTAGCAACTTGCTTACATGGTCAGACATGACATATGGCTTTGCAGATGAAGAAGATGGCGATGACAAGGCACAAGTAGCATCAGCAAAGTCTGACCCAGGGTGTGCGCGGCTGCATGACTTCCAGAGCTTAGTAGAGCATGCCAATTTTGAGTTTGAGAAGGAGCAGATTGAGGGGCACATTAGGTCCAACTCTCTGGTCTTCAACACATTCATCTTTCTTCAGGTGAGCTTGCTGGCATGTGTTCGGCTTTGAATTGATTGTTTGATCAATACCTGTGCCTGCGCGAAAGCGAGGTAGGTAACAGCTATGCCCGTGTCCGGTTGTGCAGATCACTTTCGCAGATGCTGCAAGCATGGTACATCACTTGTGACACAGAAAGAGTTTCAAAAGTGCGTGATACATATGCATTAGATCATATTCTTTGATCTTCAACACACTCATCTTTCTTCAGATGAGGTTGAAAATGTCTGTTCAGGAGCCTTGATGCGACCTGCAGACACTGAACATGCAGTATACATCTGGAGAGTGTAGAGTTTTGAATGCAAGGCATCAACACCTGCTGAGATTATGCAGCTCAACGCTTCATGTTCAGGTGTGCAAAAAGCAAGTGAGACTCAGGCATACCCATGCAAACCTCACATCTGTCCAGCTCACGTGAGTGCAAATTGACGTAAGAGCCAATTTCTGTTTGTTCAGGTATTCAATGAGATCAACTCCAGGAAGCTGGGCGACTCCACCCTCAATGTCTTCAAAGGCATTACCAAAAGCAGGGCATTCATGTACGTCATCATCATTACCGTCACTCTCCAGATCATCATTGTATCAACACCACTGGCCACAGTCTTCGTCACTGTCCGCCAGAACTTCTGGGAATGGATTTTTGCCCTGACGGTGGGGGCTGGGGGCCTTGGGGTGTCAGCCTTGACTAAGTTGGTGACTCAGCGCATGAGCCAGAACAGCGGTGGCCACCGCCGCCAGGAGGAGATGCTAGCATTTCACAATGAGGTCTAGCAACAGCATTAGTCCAAGCGACAAGGACACCAGGAGAAGGCATTGCATCTGCCACATAGACGACAAACTCTGTCGCATATTTGATCTCAACGCTTTTCCAAAGCCTACTCGTCAGTGGAGTCTGCTTGCAGATCACCATTTCAATGAACTCTGTCAGGATGTTGTGGCTCGTGCTCTCAGCATCTAGTGCGACAGATGGTCTTCTCAATTCATTTTTGCCCTGTCATTTTCATTCTTTGGGGTCACAGCGGCAGTAATCCAATTGAGGCAGCATCTGACGCTTGCAAGAGCTGAATAGCTGGAAACAGCTGCTGTCTCAAGCTGTGGTCTTGCACTTATGCCATTGCTGCCATTTGCATTGAGGCCTTGTAAATGTGTAAAACACCTGCCCTTTAAGGTTGCTGATGAGGAACACGACTGCCTCATCTAAAGCATGTCATCTGCGCTCCTTGTGCAACTGAGCTGAGAATAGCCTGGATGTCAGCACGATCTTCAAATTTGTGGCTTGGATACAACGCAAGGTACAACACCTTGCCATGAATAACTCATGCATGCGCTGCAGCTGGAAGTGAGACAGCAAAAAATATGGTCAAGATGCCAGAAACCACACGCCTTGGCAGTACTGATTGAAGTCCTCACACAGGTACCTGCATCATGTACTGCATGGTCGCATTAATGCAATCAATTTGGCCTGCTCGAGAGGTGTCTTCCTCACAGAGCCTACTTCAGAGCCTACAGTTGCCCTGATCAATGATTGCTTCAGTGAGCTTGCAAGCATGCAAAAGTCATGTGTCACAGTCACTTTTTGCAGCTAATTACGAAACAGGACATGCAACAGCTGCTTATGATGCGGTTTTGGCGCCACTTGCAGCTGCTGCGCAAATAAGGCGGCTGTGCAGGTTTGTCAACTGACCATCTGAGACTGCCTTCAGGGCACACGTGCGTGCGTGTGTGCATTGCACGGCAGGGAGGAAGAAGAGGAGGACCAGAAACGCGTCATCGAATCCCAAAAATCTGACAGCCACGTGAACTCAGTCAAGGTCGTACAGACCGTGTCCAAAGATACTTGCCTGTCTGATCGCGCAGACGAGCCGAACAGCCGGCGTGTTCACTGTGACTCAAACGGCAGCTCGATTTCGGCAAGCTGCTGATGCAGCCGTGGCTTCGAAAATGCAGCGACTGGGCCGCCAAAGCGGGGTTGGAGCTCAAAACACCTTCGGCCAAGTCTCTGCAAAGTGTGCAGCCCACACAGGTGATGTTCGACAAGTCTTTTGCCCTCATGGCAGGATCTTCGCCAATCTGAATGTGTGGCAGAAGCTGAGCCGTGGTGCGTATTCTTCAGGGCGAAGGCTGGGCTGATCTGCCGGCAGAAGTCATAGAGCAAGTCTTGGACAACTTGGACTCTAAGGACTCATGGAACAGCCGACTCATCTCCAGCAACTGGAATCACGTCGTCAGGGACTATCAGTGCGAGCTCGTTATTCCAGTCGACCCAAAAACGCTCTGGTCTCAGTCTGCTTCTTTTCGGCAGCGTCAGGCACATTACCCACGGACGCGTTTCACGTTCAAGCTGGCGCGACCTTTCAGTTTCAGCAAGCTTGCAGACATGCTGTCCGCTACTGTCACCAAGGTAGGCTTAGTCAATGACACCTTAGTCCGCTGTAACTGCAGTTCGTGCTTTACGAACCCAGTGATCAGCTTTTCAGAACCTAATCTTGCTAACTACTCTGCAGGACAAGTTGTCAGAATGTGACATAGAAGCCACGCTAGCATCCCTGGACGATCAGTCAGCAAATCAGGTGCTTGCAATCTGCCAGGACGTCAAGGATCTTGCAGCCGCCTGCAAAGCTTTGCTAGCCAAGGATGTCCAAGTGCGTCTACGCCTGTGGGCTGTGCTTGGCTATGAGCTCACGACCATGGTCACAAAGGAGCTTGCTCCTTTCTTGCACAGCGTGGACTACCACCGCGCTTTGCAGCTTTCTGGAGAACTCACCAAAACTTCAGACTTTTTCCTCAAGCCTGCTGCCTGCTTCTGCCAAGCAGCCTTCAACAATCTCAGCAGCAACAACAGCCCAATCCAAAGCCTGTGCCTGTCAGACCGCTCCATGCATGAGCTTGAACCCTCGAAAGGCGTCTCCCTTGAAAACAGCATCGCTGCCATCGCCTCTCTCAATCACCTGACTAAGCTGCACTTGACCATCCTAGCAAGGACAGATTTTGAGTCCCTAGCACAGCTGAAAGGGCTGCAGGATTTGGCCCTTCAGTCAGACTCACGAGCAGCTTCAGCCACAGATGTCTTACGCAGCAACTGTCAGACCCTTCACACCGTCAAGCTAGTCAGCAGAGGCTGGAACACAGACACCTTGACAACACTCTTGGAGCTGCCAAAGCTGCAGACGTTCACCATCAAGGTGCTGTCACTCTGCGTGGACGATGCACAGACCCTCACTCGAATGCTCAGGCCATCCTCGGTGCAAATCATGCTGCGCAAGTGTGCAAAAATGAAGCCTGAAGCCTTCAAGATCCTGAGCTCTGGCCAAGCCACAATCACCCACCTGGAGTTGTGGGAACTAGAACCTGAGTGCTTCTGTGCACTGCAGCCCATGCCATCGCTCCAAGCTTTGACTGTGGCACGACCACCTGCTAGCTTTACTGGAGAAGGCTTAGCACAGCAGCCAGCCCTAAGCACTCTTCGCCTTGTCAGCTGCTTTACCCTAAGCAATGACGGCTTGCATGGGTTGATTGCATCAACACCCGTTCTGAGGATGCTCCTGATTCAGCAGGAGCTGCAGCACGCATGCCCTGCAGAGTTCAGAGAGCAAGAGACGCTCACAAAGCATGGACTTGTGAGCATTGTAGCAGCGCCACAGCTCGAGATAGCGGATTTCAGGGGAGTCAAAGTGACTAGGGGTGGTGAAAAACTGCTGGAAAGCAGTATCATTGCACAGCAGAAAGCTGGCAAAATGCTGCCTGCAGTTGTTCTGATGCTGCCCAAATTCTCTAAAAGGTTGGGCGATCATGTGTTTAGTCCTGACAGTCTGCACTTCCCGTCCTTTGTGCCTCGCTTGGAAGGCAGAACAAAGACGGTCATCTGCGGATCTGTGAATAAAGACCCAAACCTCAAGGAAATGATTTCCTCGATGCAAGCCCTTGCGTCAAGTTGAGCATGTCCTGTTTTCTGGCTACATTTAATTCCATTTCAGCTGACTTTAGTTTTGGCCTCGATTCATCCAGTCACAGTCAAGGCTTCTGGTGTTGGCACTGTTTCTTGCAAGCATTGCAGTCACAGTCTTGCATGAAAGTCTTGAGCTGATTCAGTGCCAGTATGTGGTATACAGCAGGCAGTGCTTTGGCTTTATAGTTCAGTGGCTGTTATGATGTTGCGATGTTGTTCAGATTTTCCCGTTTCTGAATGTCTGAGAAGATGTTAAGAGAGTCGTGTTCTCACTGGAACAGTAGATGCTAGTGCTTTAGAGACCGCCTTTGTCAACCTTGCTCGTTTTTTTACGGCTGGCAATGCTTGACACCGTCCAATATTTGCAACATGACAAATTGCAGCAGACTCCCGAGCATAGGCCTCTGCTGATGGTTTGAAATGCCTGAGCAGTGAACAGTACCATGTCTGAATGGTCTAGCTGCTTATTCTTGTCATGATACTGACTTCCGTTTGAATCAAAATCTGATGCAGTTTTTGGCATGCAGCGGCATGCAATGTGCAGCAGCACTTACAACATTGCTCGTTCATAGCGAGATGCTGTCACAGCTCAGTAAAAACTGACCAAGGCTCAGCATTTCACGCTTCAACAACACAGTCTGTCGAACCGTCCGCCAATATTACACCCAGTGCGCACAACAGCGCCGTTTGGATGAACCCATCGACTCTGTAACTGCAAGCCTGTGACTTCATGACACGTGTCAGTCAACCATGTTGTCTCCTGTCCAAACTGGTGACGTTGCACCCTCCCAAGTGAAACCGTCCTTCCTGCAACATATTGTTCACACCTGAGTGCAAATTATGTCTGACTGCTCACGAGACAGTCAACATTTGCTTGAAGTGACAATGACATCAGGGTGTTGATGTACAAGCTGTGAATCACATGCTACAATGTTAGTAACAGCTGTCAAGCCAATGCACCCAATGTTCTTTGCATAACGCACTGTTGCAAGTCACTTTACCACTGTGGTAGAAGCATGCAGCTTAGTGAAGCATGTCACTCAACAAGCTGAACATCAAGTTGAATTGTGATCACTTACGTGCTGTATGCAAATGGCAATTGCTTCTCACCACAATGCTCCATGCTGCTGCTGATGGTGCATGCAGCTTTCATGATTGCCAAAATCCAGCAAAAGCTGATGCAGAGGTTTGCTTGTGCTTATGCAGTGCAAACCTAAACCCTATGCTGCACAAATCAAATATTGATCAGTACATACCTAGCTGGGCCTGCTGAGCCTGTCTAGCACACATTGTGAGCGAACTTCTCAGCTTGATCTGACACACAAATTGTGGTCCTGCCTGGACATGTATGTTGAATGAATATGCTGGTGCATCTGCTTGTGCCTCTGCCGACTGTGGGTGGCACTGCAGGACCTCAGCTTGCTTTGCTGCTTTGACTGTGGTTCTGCCATGAGTGGGCGTGGTGAACGCAACAAGGCAGACGCTTGTGCTGATGACTGATGGGCTATGGCTTTTGCTGCTCAACCCTGGCACGCTGCATGACAGCCACACAAATTTGTATAGCAGTGCCAACAGCGAGTCTTACACAAGACTCAAGGGCGCTCCATGCAACACTGTTCACTGATGCAAACAGTTTCGCAGTCTATACAAGGCATTCAATCAGACTCTTTGATGACACCACAGACATGCTTTATGCAAGCTGTCTGTCATAACTCAGTGTGCACTTGATCTGGTAAGTGCTTGTAGAGCATTTGCACCTGGCAATGCAAATTTGCTGACAGGAACACTGCGCTAAAAACATCGCCAAATGCAAACACTCAAGGGGGGAAATGACAGTGTAGGCTGGGCTTTCAGATGTAGTCAAAGCAGTGCTTTGAGAGATAGCCAAATTTTGCTGACATGAGCGTTGGCTGGCAGTCTACCTGCGCAAGTCTTTCACGCAAGGACAGCTGTTTTGGCTCCTTTGCACCAGCTGCTGAGTGAGCAGTCCCACTCTCTGACTCCACCCTCATCTCGACTTTGTCTGCATCAACAAGCATGTGTACAGCTTGATTTGGTTGAGTATCTGCACAGATCCAGAAGGCTCATGGAAGGACAGACAGCCATCATCTTGTTGCGAACCTTGCTGTTGGTTGTGAGCAGAGAACCTTTCAATCTCATCATCTTACGAAGGATGCACTTTTGCCAGTGCACATGCATGCACATCGTGTAATGCGCAATCTGCAAGTATGTAAGACGACCAATGACTGAGACGCAGTGTGAGAAGATGCACAATATGTTGTAACAAATGCAACAGCATGATATACAAGACATGCACGATGGCAGTCACTAAAGTGGGGGGTCTGGTGATTCGCTGACCTTTGCTGTGCTTCTGCTTGTCGTCCCATGTGCTGCTTGCTTGGGTGTCAGGCACGTTCATCAGCAGCTCTATCAAACGAGCATCTGAAGGACGTGCTTTCTCGATGCCAATCAGCCTGTACGTCTTGCTGCTTGGCATGCTGTAGTGCACCTGTAGCAAAAAACAAACAACAGCTGAGCATACAGCTTGGCAAGGGTGTCGGACGGGATAGGGGATTCAATGAGGCAGAGCATTTGAGGGGCGCACTTTCTCTGTGCTAATCAGCAGCAGCAGCAGCAGCTCAATCAGACAGACATCTGAAGGACGTACTGTCTCAACGCAAATCAGCATATATATCTTGCTGCTTGGCATGCTGTAGTGCACCTGCAAAGGAGACATCTCAAATTGTGGCTTGAATAGATATTGGAGTTGCAAGCTAATGAGGGACGGGGAGCAGCAGCAGCAGCAGCAGCAGCAGCAGAGGACCATCTGAAGGACGTGCTGTCTTGATGCTAATCAGCATGTATGTCTTGCTGCTTGGCATGCTGTAGTGCACCTGCAAAGGAGACATCTCAAATTGTGACTGGAAACGATTTTGGGGTTGCCGAGTAATGAGGGGTGGGCAGCAGCAGCAGCAGCAGAAGAACATCTGAGAGATGTGCTTTCTCAATGCTAATCAGCATGTATGTCTTGCTGCTTGGCATGCTGTAGTGCATCTGCAAAGGAGACATCTCAAACTGTGACTGGAAAAGATTTTGGGGTTGCCGAGTAATGAGGGGTGGGTGGCAGCAGCAGCAGCAGCAGAAGAACATCTGAGAGATGTGCTTTCTCAATGCCAATCAGCATGTATGTCTGGCTGCTTGCCATGCTGTAGTGCACCTGGCAAAGAACAGGAGACTTTTGACAGAGTGACAGAGTGACAGACAGACAGACAGACAGACAGACAGACAGACAGACAGACAGACAGACGGATGGAAGGACATACAGACAGACACACAGGCAGCCAACCAGACAGACAGACAGGCAGACAGATGGAAGGACATACATACAGACAGACAGGCAGCCAACCAGACAGACAGACAGGCAGCCAACCAGACACATGGACAGACAGACGGACAGACGCACGCTGAAGCAGCACAAATTTGAGCTGCCAGTCACCAGGGTCGCATTTGAAAAGGCACAGCTGGTCCCCAACCAAACTGATGTCTTCCATGCACAGACAGACAGACAGGGGCACAGACAGACATACATGCGGGCAAACAGACGCACAGACAGACACACAGATGATCAATTACACAGACAGGGGCTTACTACAAATTACAGCAGAGGACTGACCTGCCAGTCACCAGGGTGACATTTGAAAAGGCACACTTGGTCTCCTGACAGGCTGATATGCTCCAAGCAGTACACGTACTGCAGGCCTGCTAGGACTTGGGGGCTTGGACTACGCCTAGCCATCAATGCCCTGCATCCCACAGCCAGCTTAGTGCAAGGAAATGGGAAAGACAGGAGAGGAAAGAACAGGAAAGAATGTCCCAGCCGGGTGATATGCTCCCAGCAGTACACGTACTGCAGGCCTGCTAGGACTTGGGGGCTTGGACTACGCCTAGCCTGCCGTGCCCTGCATCCCACAGCCAGCTTAATGCAAGAAGCAGGGAAAGACAGGAGAGGAGAGCAGGAAAGAGTCTCCCAGCAGGGTGATATGCTCCCAGCAGTACACTCACTGCAGACCTGCTAGGAAGGGGTTTGGACTACGCCTAGCCTGCCACGCCCTGCATACCACAGCCAGCATAAGAGGAAGAAAAAGGGAGAGACAGGACAGCAAAAAGACAGGAAGGAGAGAAACATGGGTGATCCCCTGGCAAGCTGATGTGCTCCAAGCAATTTGCGTATTGCAGGCCTTCTACAAAGGGGCTTGCACTACGCCTGAAGGGGCTCAAGCATGCTGGCAACTGGCATACCCATGGGCGTTCCAGGGGTTTGCCAGCAAGGGTGGCAACCAGGCATCTTTGTCAAGCTTGGTTTATACACTACGCAGCTGGCCAACAATGTACCACACCAGCTCGCTTTGTACAGAGACTTGACATGCCCAGAGGCCAAGACCAGTCACCAAATGAGACGTGATGACAATCATCAAGAGCTGGAGATCATTGGTCAGGGTGAACAAGCCTGTTTCTCTGCAAAGCTTGCTTCCAACACAAAGCCAAATGGCCAGTGTGTCTAAACAAATTCCTTGTTTTTGCAGAGAAGCGACATACCTGGAGGCAACTTGATGACCGGTCTCAGAGTGAGACGTGATGACAATCAACAAGCGCTCAGGGTTGCTTGCTTGAGCCAGTCTGCGCTGCTGTGCAAAAGTGGCAGCAGTTGGGAATGTGACTGCAACCAGATTCTCGTTTTGCCATGCAGTGGCATGGTCTGTGTCACCGGTGCGTTTGACCTGCATACGCCCCTGCAAAGGCGACTTATTTGTCAGCGTGCATTCACTATCAGCATGCAATGCTTTGAGAATCTGCTTGCCATTCAATGGCAGCATGTGTGTTGCCTGTATTCTGCAATGGTCAAACACTCAAGCAAAGAGGCATACATTGTCAGTACGCAATGCTTCAAGCATGTGCCTTGCATACTATGACATATGCAGTATTGCCTGCAAGTTTTACGATGGTGCATACCCACAAGCTGAGTGTACATTGTCAGCATGCAATGCTTCATGCATCTACTAAACACATTGATGCATGTATGTATGTACAAGAAGCATGCATGCAGCATGCGGTTGTCAAATCACAACATTCGAAAGGCTCTTGGCTGCTGCAGCTGGTTCATCCAGCAGGCATCAAGCAACAGCATGCAATTGTCACAACACAGCACCCAAGACATGCATTGAGTTGGGCAACAGCATGTAATCAGCAACAAACATCACCTGAAAGGCTTGCTGCTGCTGCAGCTGTTTCAGCATAAGCTCTGCAAATGAGGACACGGCAGCCTGTGCGCGCGCGTGGAGCTGAACGGTGCTCAGTCCACTATTCTGCCCTGTGCCGGCACTTCCTGATTGCATGTTCAGCTGTAGCCTTTGTTGCCAAATGCCTGCTTTCTGAGCCCTTGCCACTGCAGCTGTGGCCTGTGGGCACACACATCTGTCTTACATTGTGTTTTCAACGTCAGCCTTTGATGCAGAATGCCTGCTTTCTGAGCCCTTGCCACTGCAGCTGTGGACTGTGGGCACACACATCTGTCAGACATGCAGATGTGTTGTAGGCAGATGTTTTCCATGCAGGTGTACATCAATGAATGATGCCAGTGATGGCATAGCAATTGATGGAGTTGACAGCTTTGCCCGCGCAAACGTGGGGTAGGATAGCAATGTGCAGGCACACACCTGCTGCAAAGCGGTTTCAGTTGTCAGAGGCATGGGCCATGCAAGCGCCCGCTGCTGCTTCTCAGGCAGCCGTTGCTCCTGAACCCCTGGCAAACGCCAAAGGGCCCCATGCTTGTTCAGTGCAACAGCTCGTTTTGCCAGTGACAACTTAGCAATGTGCAGGTACATACCTGCTGCAGAGCTATTTCAGTTGTCAACGGCATGGGCCATGCAAGCACTCGCTGCTGCTTCCCAGGAAGCCGCTGCTCCTGAACCCCTGGCAGACCCCAAAGGGCTCCGTGCCTCCTCGCCTGCCTCTCCAGCTTTTGCTTTGTGAACATGGGGCACTGCCATCGGTTGTGTCCCTTCTTCCCGCAGACCTTACAGGTTGACGAAGCTCTGCTGACTTGTAAGGTCTGCGGCAAGCCTCTGCTAGCCTGATGCAGTTGGTTCTGCAGCTTTTCTGGGTGCAACTTTGGGCAGCCAAGAGCGTTATGGCCTGGCTCCTTGCAGTGGCTGCAGCACTTGACTGTCATCAGGTTCCTGTAGACAGGCGAGCAGATTTTGGCAATCCAGACATTTGACATGCTGAGGTTGGGTCTGCAGCTTTTGAGAGTGCAGCGTTTTGCAGCTGAGGGCGTCATGACCTGGTTCTCTGCAGGGGCTGCAGCATTTGACTGTCATCAGGTTCCTGTAGACAGGCGAGTACTTGATTTGATGCTTGCTAGGCAGATCTGAGAGCTCATCAAAGGATGCAGGCAGTTCACAGATGCATTTCTGGGTACAGCTTTGAGCAGCCAAGGGCGTTATGACCTGGCTCTTTGCAGTGGCTGCAGCATTTGGCTGTCATCAGGTTCCTGTAGACAGGCGAGTACTTGATTTGATGCATGCTAGGCAGATCTGAGAGCCCATCAAAGGATGCAGGCAGTTCACGGATGCATTTCTCGGTACAGCTTTGGGCAGTCAAGGGCGTTATGACCTGGCTCTTGGCAGAAGCTGCAGCTCTTGACTGTCATCATGTTTCTGTTGACAGGCGAGTATTGATTGAGAAAGTTGACGTTACGCACGCCAGGCGGCGTATGACCAAGTCTCAATTTGGCTCATGACCAAATTGAGACTTGGTATTGTACAGTCACCTCCATGCGTGCTAAGCAGCTCAGAGAATTCACAAAAGCAAGGAGCTCTTTGCGGTTCAGGACTTGGTGCTGCAGCCAGTACACGCAGGGGAGTACACTGCCTGCAGCAATCCCTTGTGAAATGTATTTGTACGCATGCAGGAACAATTGTGATGCATGATCTTGGCCTGAAGCAACAGCACAATTGTGGCAGGGCTTGTAGCTGCAATACTGTTGCAGGCAGCAATCTGTGGGGCTCTGACTATGTCCATTTGCGCGTGCAAACTATGACACCAAAAAGGAGGCATGCAGCTGACGTAAAGACAATACTTGAGTCACAGCTTACTTCTTGTGCTCTTGGCTCAATCCCCGTCCCTTCATAGTGGCGCTGGTTTTTGCCTTTTCAGCTTCTGTTGTGATGCGCTGCCCTGGTTTCCGCCCCTTGCCGCTGCCTTTACCTGTCTTCGGTCTTGGCATGTGCTCGTCAGCACCATTGGTCGCTGGTGGTGGCGATGGCAAATCACCCACGACAGCAGTGCCTTGAGAGCTGGATTTGCTGTTTTGCAGGGTATCAAACAAGGTGATTGACTGCGTCTTGATGCTACCTAGTGCATCAGACGTATTGCAAGCCGGGCATGGCTGCAGTTTCTGCAGGAGAAGACACATTTGAAGATAAACAAGTTTGCTGCAATAAGTGGTTTCGGAGCCAGCCTGCACGTCTGGAGGGAAGGCAAACGATTGCTCAGACAATGCGCTTATGCAGAAGCTCCCAATGTGATGGACATGAGCACCAGCAGCTGTTTGAGAGGCGTGGGATTGATGCAGTGACACACAGAACATTGCCACATGCACCGACTGCATTGACAAATGTAGCTGGCACTCTTATAAGATAAGGCAAAGCGCAAATGGAAGCTGGGATGACATTTCGCCATGCTGAAGCATGCACACCATGGGACTGCTGGCATCGCGTGGTCTCTGCACTCTAAGAGCTTTACGACTGCGACCAAAATTGACATGGCATGTAGACAGGAATGATGCAGTTAAGATGCGTGGCATCAGCAGCAGCACACCTCCTCTGTAACATGAAAACCCCGTCCTCCACATATTTGACAGGTCGGTGCACCTTGCTGTTTGGACTGAGCAGGTTTCCTGGTGATTAACCGAGTTGACGTAGGTTGCTGCTGTTGATGCTGCCGATGCTGTTTCTGCTGAAGGCTTGGCTGGCTTGCTGTTGGCTGTTGAGAGAATTTGTTCCTCGCTGATTGAGGTCTAGGGGCGACTGACGTGGGGTGGGAGCTGCTTGGCTGCCTGATCTCTGCAAAGCTGTGCAAAGCTTTGCTAGGCTGACGCAACAGTCTGTAGCGGAGCTTGCAGCTGTACTGGGCGGAAGCTCCTGGGCCTGCTGGCAGCCTGTGAGCCAGGAGCAGAGATACAGAGTGCGCCTTCTGATCCAGACCTGAAGCCCCCTGAGCTGCTCTATGACCTAATTGCGAGATGATATGGAAGCAAGCGCCTAGCTTTTACAGTGAAGCAGAGTAGATCCCGGCCCAGGCAGTTTGTGTACGGCAAGGAGATAAGCAGTGGCCGCAGGCCTTGACGCAGGCAGAGAGATGTCCGACAAGAAGGCAAGTTTCGCAGCGGATTCTGACCAGAAAGTCGCAAGCCTGCTGGACACTCAGCTCAGACTGACCGACGAAGCCCGTGCATTTGCAGCAGCGCAAACCGAGCCGGCCCTGCCTTGAAGTGCTGCCCTGCTAACTGGATGACTCACCCTGTGGTTGTAACAAGCCAGTGCTCTATTAACTAATCCACAATGCTGCTGAAAGAGCTGCTTGAAGTGCCGTTCACTACAAGTAAGGAGAGCTGGACCTCACGATGCTATACAGTACAACAGGCATAAGGCCAGCTTGGCTGCTGCCGGAGGATGTTTTCAACACAATTCCCACAAGGCATGCACAATACATTCTGTGTTGCACTGCCACATGCTGACTATGTCACACGATTCCGCACAGCCTTGTTGACATGACTTCAAGTGTCAAGCTTGTTGACCGTCCAACTCAGTTGCAGTGTCTGAAGTCACTCAAGACGGCGCGGCATGGCATGCTTGTGACTCAGAGACTGTCAGCAAGTTTTGGCCCTGTGCTCAGCAGAACCAGGCATGCATCAGTGCTTGCTTTTGTTGTTGCGAAGCATCTGGCGTTCAGCAATGTAGCATGGTGCAGTGATGCAGCATGTAGTACAGCCAGGTACATCTTCAGGGGTGATGAGTCATTCAAGGCAATCCCACTCAAGCTGGAGGTTGCATGCTCGCTTCACAGGTGACAGCGCTCGACTCATTGCCGACAGTCAGGCTGTACTGAGGAGTTGCCAGCAGAAGAGAGCGGCATTCGCCAAGTGCGTCAGCGGCTGTGACGCTGCATGCTCTTCGCGCATGGTGCATTCCTGTAGCAAACCACGCTTGTTGTGCCAGTCTCGCTCTCTCTTCGGCTCTGCCACGCGCTATCAATCTTCGCTGAGGAGGTCACACCGAGTTCTGCTGATTCGTCCGTCTCAAGCACCAAGCCTATGCAACAAGCGCAACCGGTTCTTCACCTCTTGCGGGCCTGACAGGTGTTCGATCGGGTCAACTCTTTCTGCAACAGCGAGAAGCAGTCTCACAAGCAGTCTCAGGTGCTCAGCGGAAGCAACAAGCTCCTCAGGGCCCTCTTTCCTAGGCCACAAGGCCCTCAGCTGCTTTCTGTTGAGGCCTCACAGACTCCCAGCAGGACAGCAGGCTTTTGGCCAGCACAGGCATAGACTCCGTGTGAGAGCTAGCATACAACCAGGCACAGCTTTCCGCAGGCTCATTGGCAGGAAGCAGCCTACCGGGTTGCCTCCTAGACCACAACCGACCCCTGTCGAAACAGATGGAAAGAGACAGACATCTGAAGCTGCTCAGCAGTCAAAACCAAGGGGGTCGCCTCTGATACCAAGGCAGCACTCAGAGCAGCCAGCGCGACCCTTCCAGCCAGTGGCGGACGAGTCTGCTTCAAAAGGGCAGAATGACGTGAAAAGTTGCAGATCTTGTGGAGGGCGAGGCTTTCTGACTGTAGAGGAGGTGTGTGCGCTTCTGTGCAATCACATTGCATTGTGAATGGCACAGCTGTGTTGCATATGAGCGCAAACAGGCTTCCAAAGTGGTCTCTGATACATGCCCTTCTGTGCAATCGCCTTGCATTTTTTCTGGCGCAACTGTTTGCATATTAGGCTCCTAAAGTCGAGTCTGATACAACCGACTTTGGCAGTAGTGGTGGCAGCCAAATCACATTGTCCAAGGACTGGTCTGCACAGTTTTCTGCACACATTGCTGGTACCTGAGACTTTGTTAAGGTCATCATGTCACTTCCACCTGCATGATTGCAGCGCTGCAGTGTGACTGATGCGGCGGAGCAGCTTCTTCAACAGTCAGAACAGTCTTTTGCACAGATTGCAGCAGCGATCGCCCATCCCCATACACAAATACTGACTTCTGCCTCACAGCTTAGGTTTGTCATCCTTGCAGAAGCTGCAGCCTTGCCCTATGTGCAATAAGGCAAGAGTCAACACAGATGGCGGTCCAATATCGCCCTCTACCAAAGCTGCAGCTAGCACTGCCGCCCGCAAAGGGAAACGCAAGTCTGCAGCATCTGCTCCAGCATCATCTGATGCGCCCCCCAAACCCAAGACGGGTCCTGGCTCTGGGATGGGCCGAAAACCTGGACAGCGGGTAACAACAGAAGCTGAAAAGGCCAAAATCAGAGAGTCAGTAATGGGCTACACTCATACTGAAGAGGCCAAACGGTAAGATGATTTCCTAGTCATGGGGGTGTCACTTTAGGTGAAGAAAGAATTGTGCATCAGGGTTTGCTGCAATGCCAACACAAATTCCCGTCCCCTTTTCATCGCATGCTCTTGCATCCTTCATGTGCTTGTCGGAAGTTGTTGCTCATGTTGATGTCTTGCTTGGACGAATATGTGCTCCTCCTCTTCTTCATCAGAAGCATATGGTCATGTTCTACATGTGGTTGCAAAAAGCCGGGAGAAGCCATGACAAGCTGCTTGCTCAAACTCCATCCTTCACTTAATCATCAAGCATACGCTTGTCTTCTTCTTTGAAGCGTTTGGCACTCCTCTTCTCCAAAGCTTTTGCTCATCTTCTTTGTGTGCTTACAGGAAGATGAGGGAAGCCATCAGGGTGTGTGGAGTCTGTGGCGAGCCAGGGCACATTTCAAGAAATTGCCCATTAGTGGTAAGGATTTGCATTCCTTTGAGGCAATGTGCATGTAGTAATCTGAAAACAGGCAACATGGCTTTACTAAGTGTTCAATCTGTGGTCAGGCAGGGCATGCAACCAGAAGATTTTTGCATCTGTATGAGGCAATTTGCATGCAGCAATTAGTCACTTACAGTCATCATGCTGGTGATTGTTTCTGTGCTTTGCTTGCAGCTGAGAGAGCCAAAGGTCAAAGTCTGTGGATGTAATGGCAAGGAGGGCCATCACAGCTCATACTGCCCTCGCCTGAACAACTGCAATGCGTCACACATTGAGAGGTTCTGCATTCATGTCTTCATCAGCTTTGTCCTCATTTACTGTTTTGGCCAACAGTTTTGTGTGTCATGTGCAGCCCAGAGAGCCAAAGGTCAAACTCTGTACAGTAAACTCTCTTTGTAACGACTGCTTTGGGTACCAAGAAATTTGTCCTTACATCAAATTGTCCTTACTCAGAGGGACCACTGTAGTCAGAATGCAGCGCTTGGTTCCCAGTTGCATTGTCCTTACTTCGAGAACGTCCTTATATCGAGTGTCCTTATATCAAGAAGTTACGGTACATATTGCAGCAAGGAGATCCACTATTGCGGAAAGTGCCCTCAGCTGCTCAAGTCAAAATGTTGCCAAGTATAGAGATACTGTGCACTGGGTTTTGGATTATACTCATGGCTTTCGTGTGTCATGTGCAGCCCAGAGAGCCGAAGGTCAAAGTGTGCACGTATTGCGGCAAGGAGGGCCATTACCGCGCAAGCTGTCCTCAGCTGAACAAATTGGAACGTGCCAAGCACAGGGAATTTGTGGAAGGGATATTGGAAGGGAATCACATCAAGGGGCTTCCAGGAGTGGAAGAGCATAAGCTACGCGGCAGGCTGAATACTGTGCCCGCCTTTGGCATGCCTGTGCAGATAGACGACGCTGTAAATCAGGTGAGTTTCTGTTTGCTGTTCTACGCTTTCTGCCTTCTGCATGCCTGTGTTATTTTTTGTGGAAGGGATGTTGGATGGAAACGACATTGAGGGCCAACACAGTGCCCGCCTTTGGCATGCCTGTGCAGATAGATGACGCTGTGAATCAGGTGAGATTCTGTTTGCCGTTGTACGCTTTCTGCCTTCTGCATGCCTGTGTTCAATTGATTTGTGGAAGGGATATTGGAAGGAAACTGGTGAGGGCCACTACAGTGCCCGCCTTTGGCATGCCTGTGCAGATAGACGACGCTGTGAGTCAGGTAAGTTTCTGTTCGCTGTTGTATGCTTTGTGCCTTCTGCGCGCCTGTGTTGAAATGATTTGTGGAAGGGATATTGGATGGAAACCACATTGAGGGCCAACACAGTGCCTGCCTTTGGCATGCCTGTGCAGATAGACGCTGTGAATCAGCTGTTGATGTTGTTTGCTTGCGTGCACTCCCTGCCTTTTGCTTGCCTGTGCAAAGACATTTTGTGCAAGGAAAATTGGAAGGTAACCACCTTGAGGGGGTTCCAGGATGGGAAGAGCATAAGCTTTGTGGCAGGGCTAACCCAATTTCTGCCTTTCGCATTCCTGTACAGATAGGCAAATGATGCTGTCAACAAGACATACCTTTTTTTGATTGTGTCCATGAGCATCAAGATGTCACGATCGTTGTTGGAATTCTGTCCCATCAACCCTCAACCCTCAACCTAAGCTCAACTGCTGCTCTGCATTGCACAGCACCTTGAGCAGAACAACATGTGTTCATCTGACTGAGCTTGCAGGCCGTAGCTGCAGTGCTGAGGGTGCATGGAGCAGGAGTGCGGCAGCAAAAGCTAGAGTGATGTTGCATGATCGTCCTCAACCAAAGATGACGTAATTGCCAGTATTCAAAAGCAGACATGACACTGTCAGGCGCAGAACAAAATCCATCTGTCTGTCTGTGCATGCAGGCCGTAGCTGCAGTGATGAGGGCGCATGAAGCAGGAGTGCGGCGGCAGAAATTAGAACTGATGCTGCCTCAAGTAGGCGAGAGCTCAGGGCAGGGCAGTTGGCCAGGAGGCATTCGGCAACAGGCTCAGTTCGCAGTGCCTAAACTCATTGAGCCTTTGCTGAAACAGCTGAAGCAGCAGGAAGCCTTTCAGGTGCGCGCTTTGCTGCCAGCCAGCGTGCTACACTTCTCCCGGGATCAGGTCAAGCAGCAGGACTTGTTGACCTGCCCCTTAGCTGGTAGGGCGCTCAACAACAGCTGCCAAGCAGCAGATGTCATCTTTGGACATGTGTTGAGCGGCCTCTCACCTTCCCAATTGTCTCACTCAAGCATGCTTTGCTGCCTATCAGCTTGTTGATTGCTTGATCACAGCAGCTAAAGCAACAGAACCCTTGCAAACTGTTTCCAAGCACTTGTTAGCAAAACCCGCTGTCTTTCAGCGGCAAGTCAACGGTTTCTTGAACAATTTTCAACAGACTCAGAAAGCCGACAACAGACTTTGTGTGCAGGGGCGCATGAGCGCTGAGTGGTTGGATGAGTCAGATTGTGTGGGTGCTTGGCAGAACGAGAGATTGGCTGCCGTCATGTTCCCAACAGCTGACAGCCTGACCCGAGTGCGCAACCTGGCTAAGGTCAAGGGGCCCCAGCGACCAATGCTTGTGATCAACCCCCAGTGGCAGACTGGCGGCCAGATTGTGTCTGACTTTGGGTCAGTGGTTCCATGTTCCTGTGTATGCTATTGGCTAGTCTCCCATTTGCAGACTGGCAATCAGATTGTGCCCAACCAGAATGCGTCATGCCTTGTTTAGCTATATGCTTTGGGCCAAGTTTAGCATCATGCTACACTATTTGCGTGCTAACATGCTGATCAGGTTGCATGTGACTGTGGGCAAAGGACTGATTGCTTGTGCTTGGCAATGCATGTTTGATCATTGGAACAACAGGCCTTTGTTGATGCATTTTTTGATGCATTTGTTGATGCTGAGTCCCTTCGCTTGCATGCAGGTTTGGGCAATGAGTGTCTGGCGCAGATAACTTTCTTCAAGGCCTCCAGGACGTGTACTGCCTGGAGAGGATCAACTTGTCTACTGCTGACATCTTCTGACAATGCGTTGGTTGATGATCGTGCTGACTTCCACCCTGCATGCAGGTTTGGGCAAGGAGTGTCTGGCGCAGATAACTTTCTTCAAGGCCTCCAGGACATGTACTGCCTGGAGAGGATCAACTTGTCTATTGCTGACATCTTCTGACAATGCATTAATTGATGATCGTGCTGACTTCCACCCTGCATGCAGGTTTGGGCAAGGAGTGTCTGGCGCAGATAACTTTCTTCAAGGCCTCCAGGACATGTACTGCCTGGAGAGGATCAACTTGTCTACTGCTGACATCTTCTGACAATGCATTGGTTGATGGTCGTGCTGACTTCCACCCTGCATGCAGGTTTGGGCAAGGCAAGTCTGATGCAGACAAGTTTCTTCAAGGCCTTCAGGATGTGTACTGCCTGGAAAGGATCAACTTGTCTATTGCTGACATCTTCTGACAATGCATTGGTTGATGATCGTGCTGACTTCCACCCTGCATGCAGGTTTGGGCAAGGAGTGTCTGGTGCAGATAACTTTCTTCAAGGCCTCCAGGACATGTACTGCCTGGAGAGGATCAACTTGTCTACTGCTGACATCTTCTGACAATGCATTGGTTGATGGTCGTGCTGACTTCCACCCTGCATGCAGGTTTGGGCAAGGCAAGTCTGATGCAGACAAGTTTCTTCAAGGCCTTCAGGATGTGTACTGCCTGGAAAGGATCAACTTGTCTGGTGACGACATCCGGCTGCTCAAGTGCTACCCAGGCCACTGGCAGGTGCGGAAAAGCTTTGCATTGTTGCATGTCAAGCGCTTGCTGGCACTTTCCAGCTCAAATGAATCTTGCAGTTGATACAGCAGAAGAACACGCAGTCAAAAGCTGTAGTTATGCGCTTGGTGCAGTTCCTGTGGCCAAATGGCAAAGGCTGGATGCTGTTGGTTGTTGAGACACCTTGAAAGCTATGAACAGCCATGCATGCTGTTTGCAGACACAGCAGCAACACAGTGCAGCGCACGCCTTGACAGGCGCACTATGCCTGTGGTGGACAGCTGCTAATCAAGTACGGCGCTGTCTGCTCTGATATGTCCATGGCACCTGGCCAAATAGCAAGGGCTGACTGTTGCTGAGAGTGAAAGCCAGGCGCCCAGATTGTCAGTGCCTGAAGGAGCTTATACAAGGAGTGCCCAACAGCACCTCTGACATTTGGTGTTTGTGCTAGGTGCACTACACCTGGCCAAACGGCAAATGTTGGCTGCTGCTGAGAGTGGAAGCCAATCGCCCAAACTGTCAGTGCCTGAAGGAGCTTATACAAGGAGTGCCCAACAGCATCTCTGACACTAGGTGTTTGTGCTAGGTGCACTACACTTGGCCAAATGGTAAAGGTTGGCTGCTGCTGGGAGTGGAAGCCAAGCGCCCAGACTATCAACGCCTGAAGGAGCTGCTAAAAAAGGTGCCCAACACCAAGTCAGGACGCAGCTGGGTTGAGAAGATTCTCAACAAAGGTGCACACCCTGCACTCACCCTGCACTTACCTGTACTTGCGTTTGTCAGGGTAAAGGTACCAAAGAGGTAATCAACAAAGGTACACAGAGCTCCTCTTCCATTGCCAGAGCGTGTGTGCACAATGCAATGGCGGTCTTGTCAAAATTCCAGAGAACCTGGTCAATTCCAGGAAGCAGCCCTGAAGTACTGTTGCTTGTGGCTTGCAAGCACAGCCAACACACGCAAATTGGCAGCTCAACCACCGCACGCTTGCAGCAGATGTGGCTCATAATGCAGCAGTAGCTGATTTACCAATCAACAGTCAATCAATCAATGGGAACTACAGTAAATTCTCTTTGTAAAAGGTAACTCAATGTGAGGACAATCTTGATGTAAGGACAACGCCGTTGGTACCCAATCAATGCTTTGTGACTGCAGCGGTCCCTCTGAGTAAGGACAACTCGATGTAAGGACATTTTTTTGGGTAACCAAAGCAGTCGTTACAAAGCGAGTTTACTGTACAGTGTGGAGTGGGGGTTCACATGTGACTCATTGCACCTCCTGGTTTGAAAGCACACGTGACTTCAGAGGATGCTGATTCTTTGTGCAGGAACAAGAGGAGAAGAAGAGGCTGAGACAAACGATGGCAAATCTGAATCAGCACAGACTTCATCACAAGCGGCTGCCGTGCCCAAGCTGTTGAAGTCATCTGATGCAATAGAATTGCCAACAGTAGACGCTGCAGTCCCCGACTTTGGACAGCAAATGGCAGCAAAGACTCTCAAACCTGATCGGCCAGAGAAACCAGATAAGAAAGCAGCGGCGGCATCAGCGTCAGCAGCAACATCGACAGCAGCGACGGCGGCACCTAGCTTAGGGCAGTCAAGCAAACTCTCACTGCGTGACAGGCTACAGGTGGGGCATTTGCTGGGGATGTTGTATCAAGCGTGCGGAATCCAGTGTTGAGACGCTGCATGCTCATGCAACCCTGCTCGTGTGTACAGCTGCTGCTGGATGTTGTGTGAACAAAAGCCATCGTAGCACTTGCGCGAAGATGCGCACACTGTCTTTGGCAAAATGAACTGCAAACTTGTTTCTTCTTTACACTTGTTGCCCCTGCACGTCAATAACAGTAGCGGCTGCGCTATCACTGCACTTGGGGGCTTTGCTCCGGATGCAAGCGTGACGCAGAAGGTACAGCGGCGGCCTGAGTAATCGACTGAATGCCTGCACGCCTAACTTGATGGCTGACTGACTGATTGGTCATTTGATTGACTGACTCGATGCCTGCCTGCCTGACTAGATAGCTAACTGACTGGTCAGCCAGCTACTTGACCAACTCAACGACTGAATAAACCTACACTGCATGGAATGACAGGATCCGCTCCTTGTCTCTCAACCCTTGTTCTGTTTTGCTGCAGCAACTTGCTGTGCAAAAGCATCAGCAGCATGTTGACAGCAATGATACACAAAGGCCATTGCCAGCGGGACTTGTGCGGTCAAGGCGCCCTTCACAGGCTGCCAAGAGCCCTGCCCTGCCTGAGGAGCCTGAAGAAGAGCAGAAGGGCAGAACGGTGAAACTCTCAGCCACCAAGAAGAAGAGGTCTGCTGCGTCTTCAACCAGCCCTTCCCAAGAGCCAGCCCAAAAGGGGAAAACCGTCAAGCTGAAAGCGTCAAGCTTGCCTGAAGAGGCTGCTTCTGGCAAAACAAAGGCAAAGTCAACTGGAGGGAGGAAGAGCACTGGCGGACGCAAAAGCACTAGCAAGCGTAGCCAAAGCAATAATGCTGACACTGCTGATGTTGACGCTGAAAAGGGGTCACAGTTACAGGCGCATGCACAGACTGAGACACGACCTCAAAAGCCCGAGTTGCAGTCTCAAGCAGAGGCGCTAGATGTGCAAGAGCTGACACCCAAAGCAAAGCAAGTGATCAGGGATGAGATTGACAGTGTGCAGTTGCCTTCGGATTCGACACACCCTCTGGCTGCATATGCTGTCACTCGCAAGGCAAAGGGCGATGATGGGTCGACAAAGGGCCTCAACAACCCTAAAGTCATCAGCAGCAGGAGCTTTGATGGAGATGAAGACGGGATGCTAGATAGGTTTGGGACAGTCGATATTGTCACAAAGAAGCATGTACGGGACCTGAAAACAGACCCTGTTAGGCAAATTGCTCAATGGCAGGAGTCAATTTTTGGCAGCAGGGATTCTGTGTCTGAAAGCCTTGACAAGGGTGATAGCACAGATGATTAGAGCATCAAGCATTGGATCTGATTTCTGTATGTACTTTCGATTTTGCATCCCGGTTTTGTCATTGTTGATGATGGGTCATTCGCAGCTTGACATGTTTTTCCATCTGTACGCACAGCATCAAACTATTTAGCAGTTTCTGCACAGCAGGCTTTGGTCAGAACCATTTTTGGGGGCAGGAGATTCAGGCATTCTTTTTGAGGAGGTCACCCCATTGCTTGTTGATTTTCTGCTGTGTCGTACTGTACATGTGGTTGGTCTCGTTTGATGTTGATCTGCTTTTGTACATTCCATCAGCGTTTTGTCTTCTGTTGGCAGGCTGTGCTTGATGCAATTTAGGGATCACGCACGACTTCACGACAGCTGTAATGACCACCTTTTACTTGAAACAGGCCTGGGTATCATCCCAGGGTATCATGCTCAACATGGTGCACTGCATCAACGAATCTTGATGACATGCTTGCATTTGGAGCTACTGGCAAGCAGCCAATCCAAAGCCAATGATACTGAATTGCTATACATTCAATGTGTACGGTGCTGCCAACTGCAGTTTCTGGCATGCGGTCAAGCTGCCTTTTGCTTTTGCCAGTTGACCCACAACAAAGCACAAATCTGGCTTATCACAAACTGGCCAACGAACCTCGCCAATAACAAAACGACCATCAATGCACATATATATATCTACAATACTGACCACTGACCATTTGCTGTCATTAAGCATTTGCAGGGTTATGTCATGGTTATGTCAGGGCGTGTGCATGACTAAGCAGGCAGAGCATGAGTAAGACACTATGATTTCACATGTAGGCTTTAATTATCTGAAAGCAGGTAGTCATCTGTCCATGTGATTACCCTATGCTCCACTACTATCATCTTATTTCTATTCCGAGTGCAGTAGTGTAACGCAGGCTGTCCCACTGTCCCAGATGTCCCAGAGCTTGTGGAGAATCCTAAATAACTCAGAGCTCTGAGTTTCAGAAGAGAGTGAATGGGACTGTGGTACAGTGGGACAGGTGACTAAAGCTGGTCAAAACCATGCAAAAACAGGGTCACACACACGCGCACCCCCTGTTTTTGTGCCGCTTGCGGCGCTGCCCTTGTACACAACCCAAAACTCTGACATAATACATTCAAGTTCAAAGTTTTGAGTTTCTGCATGCAGAGCTCAAGACAGCTGTACGCAGTGGCTACAGAGGTTGTATGCGGAGCATGCAGACTTCAGGCGCTGATTCAATTGTGGTGTGGCGCTGATCCTATGTTACAGGGCAAACTTAATTGGCTCTCTGACACGTAGCTAGCATACCCTTTTCATGCGCCCCGTTACATCCTACAGAAGGTGCACACAGTTTTTGCAGAACTTGGCCCAGAAACCCTATTGAATTCCCCAGCGTTTTGACAAGATCCTGGCAGGATGGCATAACCTTGACCTTTTTTGCATACAGAGACGTGGACTTCTGTTTTACTTTAGACAATGTGTTGTTTCCCTGGATACAGTAGAATGGCTATTTAAACACCATCCTGGGCCCGATTATTGTCATGTTCATTGTGTCGTTGTTAGCCATTAGCTTGATTCAAAACTGTTGTTACGAGTACTGCTGATGCGAAAACATCTAGAGCTGGCAACCAGGCAGCTGAAGGAGATCAAGGAGGAAGAGAAGAGGTGCTTAGAAGAGCTCTGCAGCCTAGAAAGCCAACTTATTGATCTGATCACTAAGCTGATCGACGCCACAGAACAAGAATGAATCCTACAGAGATCAAGGCAGCCCTAGAAGGTATTCTGAAAGCGACGTCGAAGCCTACGTTCAGCCTAAAGGATAACGCACTTCTGAGGAGCTTGTTGCACACAATCGAGTTCTCTATACTAGCATGCCCAAAGCAGCTAGAGAATTCCTGCCCACCTACAAATAGATCAACACAGAGCTAGAGATCATTGCTGAAGACCTAGCAGACCTAGCAGTCAACACCAACACCAAGATCACCTTCGAAGAAGCTCAACGGGCGTACCTTCATCTCAACATCATCCTCAAGCACTTCATCCTAGCGGCCAGAGCAGCTGGGCACACAGCAGCCGCAGACACATATTCTGTTGCTCTACAGTGTTTCCCGTGCATCAAATCATTTGTCCTCAGTTGCTACAGCATTCATGGGTATGTCCATAATTGGCCTTGATTGTGGGTAACGGAGTGATCGATTCGTAATGTGATTTTGGACAAGAGGCTCAGTGCCATGGCTTCAGTGCAAAAGAGACAGCTCCTTTATGCGTGTCTAGCAGCCAGGCTTGCAATTCAACTTGCAGTTGCAATGTAATTGAAACAGCATGGTCTTGTGCCAGAACACAGAGAAGCAAATTGCTCACTTGACACAAACTACGGCAGTTGTTGAGTGCATTCATCAACAAGTCATGCAGGCGTTGTTAGGCACAAAAGAAACCACAACCTGGTCCACAAGCCTGTGCAAATGCAAGTCTTACGCTTCTCTGTCTGGCGCTGAATAAACATTGGTTGATAGTCTGAGATCTTGCCACCCATGAAGAGCATTGGAACCATGGACTAAATGGATGACCGCAGCTCATGCTTATATGTTGTTATGCGGTGGTCCAGCAGAGGACGCTGTACAACAGAAGGTGTGTCACTTTCCTGTTGTCCCACACTCTGTATGGCCTTGAGCAGCTGTGACACTGTGAGGTGAAGCAGCTGAGGTTGAGTCAGGCTGTCCACAGACCTGACCGCACTCCCAGCATAAGGGCAAAACTGCCAAAAGGCACAAAGTTGTGTGCGAGGTTCTGCTGCTCATGCGCTGTAGAAAAGCTTGCAACATGAAAGCTAGTGCCTGCAAACAAGATGGCAAAGGTGTGCAGCAAAGCCAGTCAGCCTGCCTCATTTTTCTGCCAAGGCATTGCAACAGATTGCTGCCAACTCAAGTGGACAATGTGTAGATCGGTTATGGGTTGCAATCATTGCTGATGGTGCCTGCGGTTGATATTGCTGCTTTGCATCATGTAAATAGCTGGCTTACTATGGCAAGCACGTGTAGGCTAGTGTCGCCTGACAGCCTAAGTACAATGTCCATGCCATTCACAAATTGTACACTGGCAGCTGAGACCAACCCCTGCAGACGAACAGTGTATCAGAGCATCACTAGCCTCCACTGTGTAATAATGTGAGCAGAATAGCATCAGCAAATGAGCTGTGTACAGAAAGGGCAGCAGATCCAGCACCCGGCAGATCCATACAGGCTGAGGAACATTTTTTGTGTAGCTTGAGCTGCATCAGCAAGGCCAGAGTGCTTGCAGGCGACTAATGGAGCCTCAGATGTGTGTACCCCACCCAGCAATACAGCAGGCAACAGCGTGTCCTGTGTTGCCATCAGGTGCAAGAAAAGACATAGGGCACATCCTCCTCTCAGGGAGTGTCCTGCATAACAGGATGTACTTGAGATGCCAGTATAGGCATTCTGATGTGTTTTTGATGTGTTTTTGATGTATTTTTTCCACAGCAAACAAGGCAGGCTGCCAACATAACCAACATGGCCTACAGCTACAGCATCGTTTGCAGCTGCTCCTGCCAGTTGGCTTTCTGAACCCAGCCGGGCAGCCACTCAGGCCTCTCCAATTGGATAGGCAACCCCGCAAGGTGACTGCCCCATTGGAAATGCGACTTCCAAGGTTGCCTGTCCAGCTGATCCTGCCTGTCCAGTCGACAAAAGTCAACACAGCCCTGTTTGTCCCCCTCAGACTCTCCAGTGTCACCAGCCAAGCAGCCCTACATCTCATCCACACCCAATGTTACAGACAGCCCTTCTCCTTCTGTTGCTGTCAATGGTTCAGCCTTTAGAGGCAGCAATGAGCCTTCTGCTGCTGCCGCCAGTCCAACAGTCAAAGACAGCAATGGGTGGTCTTCTTCTGCTGCCCATAGAAGGTCGCAAGCTGGGCTGCTGAGAGCCCCATCCTGGGCAAATCTTGGCGCGACAGGCAAAGCAGGCAAGGCACATGGCCTCTGCCCACATGGTGGTGCTCAATGCATGCATCATTGTTTTAAAGCATGAGCACAGCAAGCTTAGCTGGCTCATGCAATAGATCAGTACTGTACTGCTTTACATTGACATTGTCTGTATGACCCCCTGCTGCGTCCCTATGACAGTATATATATATACCGCGAAATGACACGACAGCCAGCAAGGACTCAGACGCACACACTGATGCCAGTGCACCTGGCCGGCAGCTCAGGCATGGCCAGTCGCTACTTCGTCAACACATACCTGAGCCAGTGGTCCTTTCAGCAGGTCAAACAGGTGATGGCAATGCAGCCTGCTTTGAGTCTGTGGGTCATGTGCACCAACACCCTACTGGTGGCACGCCAGAGTCCTGGGCCTACAAAGCTCCACAACCCGCTGATGCCATCAGCTCAGACAGGCTGTCATGCTCCTGCCAACTCCCCTGCAGCATCTGTCCAGAATGACGACAATTCAGATCTGGCACAGCATTGGGCAGGGCACAATGGCAAGGGCATTCTGGGGCTAAGCCCTCTGCTGCAGTACTGAGGAGCAGCCCTGCCTGCTGGATCAGAATCGAACTGGCAATTGGGTCTGGTGTAAAAGTTGAAGGGACCACATGGATGCTGGCAAAAGTCAGCTAAACACCTTGAGCAGTCACTGCTTTGCAAGTGCTGTGCATGCTAGCAAACAGGTCAGATGGACAGCTCAAGCACTTACTGCTCTGCAAGTCTCCTACGTGACGGCAGGCATCCACCTTGCACTGTTTAGTTTGTCCAAGTGACGTTAAAGTCTCAGGGGTCACGTACGCCTATTGCACTGTTCAGATTTGAGTTGCGCTGCACACGCTCTCATGCCTGAGTGACTTGCAATTTTCAAAGATCAGTCATTTTTCACAAGCACTTACTGTTCTGCACGTAGTGCATGCTGGGGCACAGGGCAGGCATACATCTCAAGCAGGCGCTGCTCTGCAAGTATGGCACACTGGATTCTGACTTAAAAGCTTATTGGCTTTGCTTAAAGAGTCCAAGCACAAGTTTGCAGGTTGACCCTATGCTTTGCCCCACCTCCCTGCCCAAACCAACTGAGAGCCTTTCATACGTACACACTAAGTCAGCACACTGACTCTCTTGGGTATCTGAAGGAGCAGGTGTTGCTGCCCTTTCTGACTGTAACGTATTGCTATTGACAGGTCAGAAAGGTCAAGGCGCGCTACAAGAGCTGGCTAGGCCTGCTGGAGTGTTACCATGTGCTGCTTGAGGAGGGCGGCAGCGACTCCTTCTTGGTTGAGGCAGACAAAGTGGTCATGCACTTCCACCCTGACAGGCCCGAGCATATGTCAAAGGTGGTCCTCCTAGCAGGTCCAGCTTGATCCTCTTGCATACTCCTCTTCATCCGACACAGCGCTCTATTGCTGTGAATCATGTGCTTGCATTGACATACTCCACCGAAGGTACCAAACTTGAACCTGTTCCATACGCCTCTTCATCAGATGCAGCATGCTATTGCTGTGAGCCCTGCAATTGGATTTGCATTGACATGCCTCATAGCTTGTACCAAGCTTGATCCTCTTGCATGCTCCTCTTCATCAGATGCACTGCCATATTGCTGTGAAGGTATGCTTGCGCTCACAAGCCTCACAGCATCAGTGTATCTGAACTGTCAATTAGCACAGGGAGGAAGCAGCGTCAATAGGCGTCACAGCTAGATATCATGAGCGCAAGCTCAAACTAGTTCATGAGTCATGAGCCACACACTCTTGAGCTGTGAAATTTGCACAACTGGCAGCAGCTTGCATCACAGGCCGTTTTTGCCATTTGCATTTGGCATATCCAGACAGTGCGTCAGCTATGCATTAGACATTGGTTGCTGCACCTTGTTTGACAAGCTTGTGCGCCTTTGCAGTCATACTGGTTTTGACGGTGCAGTGCATCTTGAATTGCTATTGATAAGCAGCATGACAAGCATTGATGATTATCTCATGCCCCCATCACATTTGACTGCTTGGTGGAATTCCAGTATGCTCAGCAGCAAGTCATGTTGAGGCTGATCTGACAAGTATGACAACAGTGGTCAAGCACTTTGCAGGATCTGCAAGTGGGTTGCAACCAATGTGGTTCAATCCTTGTTGCTCTTCTACACAGCAGGAGTTTTCTTGGTTATTCTGGCTGATTGGCACAAGTACTTGTATCACACTCAGTCCACACAACTGCATGATTATCCTGGACATTGTCACCTTTATCACAAAAGGCAACGCTTGCAGTTGCGCTACGCAACATGATCCCATCAAGTCATGCGCTGCATCACTTTTATCAGGGTATTTCGCCATAGGTTTGCCATGCACTCCACAGGTACGCTTAGTCAAGGACAAGAGCAATGCAGATTCAGGGCTTGAGTTCATGTTGGTTTGTATGCAAGGAAGGTGCTGCCCCTAGAATGCCCGCAGTTTGATGCCGTATACAGCATCACAACATACTTTGGACCTGTGAAGCAAGTGAGCCACTGCGACTTGCAGCTGCTGCACAACCTCCGGGCAGAGGCCAGCAGCTGGCTGCGCCACACCTGCACTCCCCTCGCAACCCTGCTCTGATGCCCAGGCAGACTCTGGTTTTTGGTTTGTTCAACACACTGCCACTCATTCAGCAGCAGCAGCAGCAGCAGCAGCAGCAGTGTCATCATTGCCTCCAGCAGCACCAGCAGCAGCATCACCAGCAGCAATGGGGTTTGAGACATACTGAAAGGCATGCTTAAAGCAGCTGAACAGGGACAAGCAGCTTCTGATGAATCTGCTTAAGTTCCCAAGCTTGTAGTATGCTCGGATGAAACAGCAGGCAGCTGCCTAACAATGCATACTGCCAGGCAAATCTCATGTTGGGAGTGCTCAAGCACTTGACAGAGACATCAGAATGCCGCTACCTCAGTGAGCTGCAAAGCCCATAGATGCTGCTGATGCAGCAACTCTGGCGACGCCAAGCCGTGCTGCTTGCCAAGACAGAGGCAGTGCTCAGAAGACTGTTGCAAATAGCGCGCCTGTTTCAATGTGCAGGCACACCAAGCAGTCCTTTGCAGAGCGCAACGTCAAGAGGAACTCAGCGAGCACAGCTGTGGCACAACAGCTCGGGAATGGTCTGTACCCTCGAGGCTGGGAAGTCTTGCTGCAAGTGGCCAGAACAGCAGTCCTGAGCTCTCAAGTCCTGCCCAAAGTCCGTTGTTTGCAGCTGCAGCTGGGGTTGATGCCAGTTTTAGCCGGATCAGATGATTGCAGACCAGCTCCAGGGCACTGAATATCTGCAGCAGACATAGCCCAAGCTCAAGCAACACGACAGTGATGATGACTTGAACATTGATTGGGCTAGAAAAAACCCCATGTCGGTCAGGCACAATTCGTTGAGTGAGAGGCCAGGCGCTCAGCATACCTGATAAGGCAGGGTTTGAAAACAAGTAGCCGCTGTTCCTGAAGCCACAGCACCTCAGGAGAGGAGTGTTCAGTGGCGCAAATGCTTGTCTATGTCCCACCATGGCCATGACAAGACTGCGTGTGGTACGAAACGGCCCAGCACCACCAAAGGTCTTGCAATTGGAGCCTTGGGCAGCATTAGTGACAATGTCATCATTGACATTGATTCTGACTGACATCATGGTGTTGCGCTGTGACTTGACATGTTTGCAACAGTGTTCAGTGCTGAGATGCATAACTTTACTGGATGACTTGTCTGTGTGTTGCTCTGACCTTTGCAGTGTTGTGTGGTATTGGTGTGGTTTTGTAACATGAAGACATGCAGCTCAGCTGGCAGAGGGCACTATCCAGCCAGCAAACCATGCAATATTGGGGCACAAACTTTCATGTTGATGGCAGGCACTCTATATGTATGGCAGGAACTTCATAAGCTTCGACTGCGAGGTGACAGATGATGTCTGATGCATCAGTTTGTGGCGTGTGACATGTTCAACAACAACAGATAATTGACATTGCTTGTCTTTCACATGACAATACCTATTGCTTGACTTTTGGAAAGTATGTATTGCATCAGACCTGCTTGGAAGCAAGTTTCTACTCCAGCTTTCATACAATGGCTGAAGGGCTAGGAGTGGTAGGGTCGGGATTTGGGTTGAGAGGTTGGCAGTAGGCATGTATTGGCTTACCTGACCTGCTATGAGGCGAGATTATGTCCAGTGTAGAATTTCAATAAGGATGCAGCAGCACAGTTAACATGTATTGCGCACAGCGTATTTGCAGCCAGTACACCCATATACAATGTTTCTGTTACACAACTCTTTCTCAACAAGTACGCGCCTCAAGTTGCATGACTCTGCTTTACATGTTCACCTCGAGCTAGATCATGCCAAATCAGCACAGCAAAGGTTCTTTGAAAATACAGTCAATTGACTTGCAAGTCATAGCTGTGTAGTTGTGCATTCGGCATTAGCATAACGTGTTCAGACAGTGTACTTTTGACGGCACACGGTACTATATCTGACACAGTTGCAAGTTGTACACATCCAAGCAATGCACCTTGCTGCAGCTGGTGCATGATCTGCCCTTATCTACAAAATGTGTGATCCTAAGCAAATCTGCAGAAATGTTCAAAGGCGTTGCTCAAAAGGGACCTGTGCACGCTAACTCAATGTCCGTTACAACAGCCAGAGCATGCGCATGCCATGTCTAATGGCTGGCGACGATGCTCATGCAACACCAACCCCTGTGATTAGGCACAACAATTTTCAAAGGATTGCTACATGACCCTCCATGGTCATATGTTCAATTTTTGCATCTCACAATGCAAAATGTTCTTGTGAACAGCACACAGATGGAGACACTAGTCTCAAACAGCCTAATTGAATTTAAAAAGCACATATCAGTCCCAACAATGCTAAACCCTGGCAAAGCTTAGTACTGCAAGTAGCAGAGCCAAAACTTTACAAAAGTGCCTAAGTGCAATTGCAATATCGATTGGTACGCTGCGGCATACAAAGGCAGCAGCTTCTTGAGTACATGATGTCCTGAGATTGATTGTACGCAATAGATGACTCTTTGAATTCTAAACTCATTTCTGTTGTTACACCACCGGCATTCAATGAGATTGATGCCAAACGCAGACCTTGCTAGGCCATTTCAGACATTTGCTTGCAGCAAGTCATGATGCATGCCTGCCATGCAAATTTCGAGGTTTGGAAGGTTTGGAGACAGGTGCGTGCCTGGGCAAAGTGATTGAGTGTAGTAAATCAAGGTGATGCCTTGAATTTGCTTGCCGTTGAATATTAGAATTTCCTTCTGGTTGATGCCTCCGCGGGTCTGCTGCATTCCGAACTTTGGCATGAGCGCCTGGAAGCCTTGCACCAGCTTTTTGTCCAGCACATTTGGGGAAAGAGCGATATGATCGATATTTTGAGCTGCAGCAGCGAATTGAGTAGCGTCCAGGCCCTCGATTTCGAACACTTCCAATTTTTCTGAGCCGCGCTGAAATTTCCAGACTGTTGCAGAGATGTCGACCGTTGGATATGTCTCCTCGAGCAGTCGCAGCACGACTGCGCTTGGAAATCGTGCAGTGACAGAGTACCCTGCACCTTCTACATGCTGCAGCATGTCAGGGCACGGGCGGATGAGAGCACCGCAGTGATCCACGTGGAAGTTATCGCAAAAAAATGAGAGCTCTTCGCATGGCACATTGTGTCCCGTGCATACTGCGAGGGCTTCCCGAACACTTTTATGATGCCGCCCACTGAATTGCATCGCTTTGCGCAGGTCGTCGGCACCTTGAGCCTGCCTTACCGGTACCTGCGCATCCGCTGATCAAGATTGCCACTCGTCGTGTCGGCGCGGCTACAGGAGGATGCATTGCCACAAGATCGTTGCGCGACCTGCAAAGCTGTAGTTACCGGCTTGCTTGATCGTTTGGCAGCTGAGCACGCGGACTTGCTCCCTTTCAGAACAGACGCAAGCGGTCGCGCTTGGAACGACAAAATTGCTGCCCCTGTGCCTTGCATGTTCATGTGGCACGGCCACATTTTACCGTCGTAGCGCAGCGGAGCGCAGCCGCGCAGCTGAGTTGCGTCTTTTCTCGGCAGGAAGTTCGCTGTGTACTTGCTTACTTGAAATCACGTCATGATTGGCGCGTATCGTTTGTTGCATTTGCTAAAATTGCTCTCTGCACTGTGCTTACAGTAAGCTCAGATTACGTATGTAGTGACATGTCCAGCACAAACACAACGGGAGCAGAGGCTCAACACTTGATGCTCGCGAGCAAGGTAGCCCCAAAAGATCCCGGACCCGTCCGACGAAACATGGCCCCGGGTTTGCTCAGTCGGTGCTTGCCCCTGCTTCACGCTTGGGCTCCTGTAACTGCACACTCTGGCCACGCCGCTGAGCGTAGACGGTCTTGCACACCACCAGCGGCTGAGTCTGCAACGGCTCGCATCAACGTGAAAAGGCCGCTTCTGGACGGCAAAACAGCCAAAATAACCATTGCTCGCAGCCCGCTTCAGAGATCACGTACCAGTGACGAGCAACTGGAGCTGGAGGCATACTTGATGCACATCGCAAGCAGCAGCACAAAAACTTCTGCAGGCATCGATTCTCTGATCGACGCGACCAACAAGCATCCAAACTCTTATACAGCAAGTCCACCAGATACGTTGGCTATCGTGCAAAATCTTGTCAGAATAAGCAACGCCAAACGTTGCATCGAGATCGGCGTATACACAGGTGATAAGCTAATTCAGTTGCAGCTGTCCTTGTCGACCTCGGCGTGTTCTGTTCAGGACAACTGTTTGAATCGCTTTTACCTGCAGGGCTGATGACGCTAGCTATTGCTCTTGCTTTACCACATGATGGCCGTCTTGTGGGTTTGGAGAGGGACACAGCTATGGCTGATTTTGGTGAGCTAGACCTACAAAAGAGAGTTTATTTTGTTCGCCTTGGGCATCACCTGCCACTTGCATGTGCAGGTGCTCCGCATTGGAAAGAGGCAGGGGTATTGCATAAAATTGATTTGTGTGTGGGTGAGGCAGCTGCTAGTCTGAACAAGCTTTTGCAGGCAAGATCTGCATTGGACTTGCTTTTGCTGACTATGTGCATATAGCTTCCTGAATACTTTCATGCTGAAAACAATGCGCCAGTTCAGCTGCACCATTGCTGTTCTCTTGCGCTTTTAGATGAGCCTGCTGTTTGTGGCAAAGCAACTATGCATGTTTTGCAACTAGGTCACTCAGGTCTCTTGTGATTTGGCCAATGCTGTTGTTGGTGCATGAGTTGCTTTGCTTGACTGAGCTATATGCTTGACTCACTTGCTGGCTGCCCAAAAGCTGTCATGTAGCAATGATCAACCATGATGAACCATGCACTTTTTGTGTGCCTGTCTGCTAGCTCATGGCAAATGCATATTGCATAATGCCTTGCAATACAAAGCAACATTGTGTGCAAGCATTCATGCTTTGCAAGACTCCTGTGAGTTTACCATTGTGCTGAGTCTTCCTCACCCCAGCTCAGAGATGTATAATTTTATTGTAGTCATGACACTTCTGCTCAAAGTAAAGGTTTCCATGATGTGTACTTTGTTCAGGCTCATGGCAAAGGCGTTTATGATGTGGCCTTCATTGACGCTGACAAGCTCAACTACAACACATACTATGAGCTCTGTCTCCAGCTTGTAAGGCCAGGAGGTGTAATCTTGATTGACAACACATTGTGGGGAGGACGAGTCACCCTAGCAGAACACAAAGATCCAAACACCGAGGTACGCATGCTGATCAGGGAAACTGCCAAATTTGCTGCTCACATGAGTTTTTGTATTCATGCACTTTGGACACAAGGCCCAGTTTCTGCTTGTTGATGTTGCTTTTCTTTATGTGTGAATCTGTCACGCATGATGCTCCACAATGGCGTATTGCACATCACAACCCAGAGATCCTATTGAGATCTTGCAAGGCAGCTGCTTGCATGCCCTCTCAAGTTCAACTGCCCTTGCTGTACAGTCACGGGTCGTGCAAGCAGCGCTTAGGGCTAGAGCAACTAAATTTGTATATAGCTTACATGTGACAGAGTGATTCCTCAACAACATGCTTGGCGCTCAAGTGGTGCGTGTGTGTAGGCTATTCGGCAACTCAATAGCAAGCTTCTGGAGGATGACAGAGTCTTCACATGTGTCTTGGCAAACGCTGATGGCTTGACAATGGCTGTCAAGAAGCTCTGATGCTAGCGTTGCATGCCCTTGTGATTGGGCTTATGTTTGGGCTTATGATTGCAAAAACAGCAAGTGGCTTCGATGGTTCTTTGAGTATTGTACTTGCAACAATTGTGTTCATGTGCATACACTGCCTTGCAGCAAATTGTTCAGCTGCTTTCAAAGGTAGCATGTGTAGGTAGCATTTCAAAGTAGTATCATACCTGGAGTCAGGATGCTTAGCTGCTGCAAAGGTAGGTTGTGTTGTTAGAAATATGACACTCGTTTGTTCAGAATTGTTTGAGCACTTAAGCAAAGGTTTCATACAATGCTTCTCTTGTTGTATTGCCTATTGGCCACAGACCAACATACTGCTTGCAAAATACCCTTTTTGTAATCATGTAGCTTGGCTGGCGCTGAAGGGTAGACCCAATCTTGAGAGAGTATCCTTTTCTGTTTGCGATGAACTCGACTATCATTGTGTCTGTAAACTTTGCTAGATGTCAATCTTGCCCACTCTTTGCATTGAATTTGGACTGTGCATGTGCACGATTTTGCCTTTGCCCTTGCTAGCATACGCACATGGGGTTCATGACTTGGTTACCAGACACTCTGCAAGCCTCAATTCCGTGCTGAGGTAGGTACAAACATGCACACCTTAGCTTCCCAACTTCAAGAGTTTGTGTTACCTGTCTTGAGTTCACTGCATGTCCTAATAAAGACCAAGCAGCTGCAATATAGAATATATAGGACTTTGGCAGTTGACCACTAATCATTAAGTACACAAGCAAAACAGCACCATTCATTGTGAAGACACGGACAAGGCTGTTGAAGAACAAGTCAACTTGCACATGTTGCATTTGCACCGGCAAAACCTTTGATCTCAAGCTTGCAATTTGTCAGAACTGCATGGTAATGAGCATTTTGAGTTGGAGTGTGACAAACACTGAGCTGTTACTGCATAGCAAGTACTAGTCAAGGATCAACAGCAAAGGTCAAAAGGCCATTTCTAATAGGATTTGAAACTCTGAGCTGCAAGTGCCACTGCAAGACACCACGCTTAAGCTTAACATAAGATCCATTGCATATTGCAATGCAAGCAAATCTGTCTATGCTAAATGCAGTACAAGCTTCAAGCTAAAGTCAATTTGCATTGGTCCGGCTTCAGAAGACCTAGAGCAATCAAGCCAAGATCTCGACCATCTAATGATAACATAACATCTACTTATAGTGAAGCAGGCAAATGCCTGACAACAAAGCGTACAGAAAAGCTCTATCAAGCAACCTCCTACAATGTCGGAAACCTGTATAGTACAACAGCAAGAAGTATAGTGACAAATACCTTGTTGATCTATAGCTAATGGTACAACTGCAATCCTCAGTACAAGCAGTTTGCAATGCTAAAGCTTGGCACATGCAGATGAAACTCACAACCTGTATGCTCCAGTTTGCAACAGCAGATTGCACGACAAGAGTAGTTGACATCATGCCATATTCCAACATATGACAAAACGCCAAAAGTCCTCGGCTTGCATTTCATGGGGTGTTGCTATCAATCGATTGCGGTTGAACTAAACAATGTCTTCCCACAAGGAAGTCTCCAATGGAAGAACCTCAGAGATTGGCCTTCTCAGGTCTTCAGCTTCCTGCCTGTCCTTCCTCACCTTCTGGATGTGTTCATAACAGAACCAAATGATTGCCAAGCTTCCTGAAAGTATGCCATAAAATCTTGCTACCAACAGGCAAGTGGGGTGGGTGCAAAGGCTGACAGCATTAGTGATCACTGCCGTGCTGTTGGCAATGAATACCAAGCAAGCAAGAGCAAGCGCTGCCCTCTGTTTCTGACGAATAGCGCGCTTCGTAGAAGGGTCGCAAGACGCTCGAGCCGTAGTGGCACTACCATAAGCACTTCCGGTGGTGTTCTGCACCGTGACTCTGCAGGTGGGAACACATTGTCAGCCGAGATGCGTTACAGCGATTGTGAAAACTAGTGAGGGTCGCAAAGTCTGCAAACACGGCCTACCTGACATGCCTTGTCGAATTCACCCCTTTCACTGCATTCAAGGCCGAGCAACTGGTACTGCGCCTTGCTTGGCAGCTTGAAGATGCGCTGTCAGAAATCAACATTGCAGGGGCATCAGCGATAGAAGCTTCGATTCGTGTGGCCAATGCATTTGCTGCCGTCTGCGTGTTATCTCGAAGCGGTCCGTACAGTTCATGCGATGTGCGTCCGGTCACCTCCTTCAAGACCTTTTTGACCTCCCCAATTTGCTGCTTTGTTTGCTGTTGGGCGATTGCGACAGTGTTGAATGTTTCACGGTGCCTGTTAAGCTCATGCGCATGTCTGCGAGCGGCCTCTCTGACATCCGACATGCAGAGCGATCGCTGCGAGCCTTCTTCTGCGGCGCAGCGCACGCAACCGCGCGCCACATAGCCTCACCGCACGTAAAATGCCTCTGAGGGCATCCACGGTATCAGACTCAGGCGTCGAAACTGCGATTGTGTAAGCCGGGCTGCACAACGCAATAAAGCAGATCAATTTCAAATTGAGTATTTCTATCGGGGGTTTAGAGTATCGTGCAGCTGTGGCAGAAAGTCTGCACTCAAAAACGTTGACTGCTCAGCAGAATGGCTCGTGTGTCATGCGTACGTCGAATGACTGGGGGTGCGGCCACACAGGCTTTGCCAGGCCTCGAATGCATCCAATCAAAGTGACCGCAACGACAGAAACCGTCTGTAGCGCTTGCGGCAATGCGTTGACTGGCATGTTTCTTTGACCTAGAAAAGCTGCTTCAGAGAGGGTGCCCACTTTGCAGCTGTGCAGCACTCAAGCAGTATAGGCAAACAATGCTTGAAAGGTATGAGTGTCTGGCAAAACAGGTCAGCTTGCAAGCCTAGTATCCACAAATCTCTGGAAAGCAATGTGCTGTCAACATCAGCATTTTCACAGAATCTCAGGTATCTGCCTGTTGAGCAAGCCTTGCTGCAACTTTCAGCAAAGCTTGTGCAACAGGCACAGCTCTGTATTCTGAGCAAGTGCTTGCAAGAGCACAAATTTGGCCCATAGTCGGCCTTTTCGACTTTGGACTTGGACGTAGACTGCAGACAAAGACAAAGACAAAGCTCCAAAGCTCCTTTGCTCCTGCGCTCCTCGCTCCTCCGCTCGCCTGCGCCTTCGGCTGCGTTGAACCCAACAGCAGGCTGTACACCCCTCAGCTTGCAAATTCAAACATTGTTCTGTGATCCCAGGGATGTGCTGAGTCATGACATAGCGAGCATTGGGGATGAGAATCATGCTTGTGGAATGTAGGTGCAAGAATGCTTGAGTGCAAACTTTATGCCGCAGCTGTACAGTACCCCCAGAAAGTCCTGCACCATGTGTTTGCATTGCTCAGCATCTTAGCAATCAGACACAAACTCAACCAAGCCATGGACACAGCTCAGCATGCCTCTGAGTATCTGCGATCTCAGTTTTGAATTGAACAGCTCAGGATTCTAGCGCATGCTTGCAAGTCATATCAGGCAGGCCATGTTTGCGCCAGCGAAGCGCCACTGTCACCGTCACCGTCTAAGTCAAAGTCGATAGGAAAGGAGAGGCCAGATGCTGGCAAAACTTTCTGTGTGGCAATGCACTTTGCTTAGGAAGCCTGTGGAAGTGGTTTGACAGAAAACAAAGTTGTGCTGACTGCACAGGCTCTACCTGTATCACAGGCGAGCCTTTGCAGGCAACATGCCTTTGCAGCTTTCTGTGCAAACAGCTGCTGCTGCCTGCATGCTACTTTGCTGACAAAACTGGACACTACGTTTGACACCTGTCCTATTTGCCCCTAAAGGTTGATCAAAGTCAGGTATTGCTGACTATCGTTTTTGCGAAGCACACAGCTGACAAGTTAGCCATGTCCTTTCAGCCCAATTTTCAGTCAGACAGGACTGCATGCTTTACCGACGCACAACTTGCGCTATGACCGGTTTCGAAGGCGGTGACTCCGCATTTGGCAAGGTGTGTTGTTGAGTTTCCCGCACTGATCCGCACCGCCGCGCAACTGCATTTCTGTGTCTGGCAGACCTGCTTGAACGAGCAAGTGTATTGAGGTGGTGCAAGACTTTCTGGGGGTACTGTAGTACAGTTTGTACCCACTCATTTGCATTCCTCGGCACTTGCAAGTTGAGAGTCAGACTCAGCCATCGCATCAGCACAACTCAGCATGCAAGGGAGTAACACACGCTGCATTTGGTTTGATTGGTAATGCCTGCTTGCAATTTTGCTTCTCTGCAAGCTATTTGCAAGCGCTAGCGAGCGCCACCGTCACCGTGTTAGTTGGAGTGCTACAGTGAACGCACAGAGAGAGTTCAAGCATGCGTAGACGTCGCCTTGACTGCAGGCAGACATAGGAACGTCTGGCTCAGTCATTTGTGAACCTGAATGAAATTCTGTATCACGTTGTGGGGTGTGGATCAGCTCACTGCAGCTCTGCTTCACACTACTGCAGGGACTGCATGCTGACTCTGCGCGATCCATGTGCAGCGCTCTGCGTGATTGCGTGCACAGATGAAGAAATCTGGATTGTATTGCGTTTTACAGTGCTGGGGCCGACCCACCCCTAACAGCATGATCAAAATTCCTTAATAATAAGCAGTACATGCTTCACTATGACACCTTTTCATTGGAAATCGGTCTTCCAGACCTCCTAGTTTATAGCATAACTCTAGATCTATATAATTTCAAAAATCATGTAGAAGTTTAAAAGTCTAAAAGCTAGCATTACTCATATGAAGAAGCAGTGATATGACTACCTGTTGTCTCGTCCCTAGAACACGGAATTAGGCTGGAGATACCCTATGGTCAGTGGTCAGACATGCAAATATATATATAGCTATCAATGCCGGGAAAAGCTTGACGTCTAGCACTATGGTATCGCGTGCGCTATGTGCGCGTCATTGACGACTTTGCTATCTATGTTTGCCTAAGAAGCTCACCTGTTACGTAGACACATCATAGGGGTGGCGGAGGTTGAGAGGGGTCAGCCGTGGGGTTGCTACTTATGCGAAATTCGAGCATGCATGACTAAACTGTAAACAAAACAACGCACGTGCGTCCTGGTTAAGCGTATCGCTCGTGCGTCTGCGCATCGCTGTTGCGCGGCGAGGCAGAGCAGGCTTGCGTGCAGGTCAGCATTTGATCGCTTGTCTCGGTGGGCCAAGGTGGCGAGGTAACCGGACAGGTAAGAGTGTCGTGCGAACTGATCGATCTCTTGGTGCCAAGCAGGCTTGCGTCTTGAACGCTACTTTACGAGTTCCTCTGTGCCTTTGTCTGCCTTGCTTTACCAATAATTCAGCCATGCAGCATCCACCCAATTTGCTTTCAGGGCCACCACTGACTGGACTCACGCTGCCTTACAGGGGCAGGATGTCAGTGGACCCTCAAGCTCAAATTTTGCTTACCCTCATGGCAAAGAGGCCGCCTGTGGACCCCGCAGATATGCCCGCTGCCGACTACCGAGCTCTGATCGAGAAGTTGTCAAGGTTGTGCCCAAGCGCTGCATATCAAGCCAGGCCTCTGAAAGCTGTTCAGTCTGTCCCGACATGCCCTTGAATCACCAACCATGGACATCGCACACCCCGATGCAGGCCAAAGACCGTGCCTGAACTCGCAGACGTGCAAGACATTCAAGCACAAGGCGCAGCAGGCCCTATGCGCGTCAGAGTGTACAAACCCGACCCTCAGGCATCAGCGCCTCAGCCAGCCTTGATCTTCATACACGGCGGTGGCTGGTGCCTCATGAGTATAGAGACGCACGACTCCTTATGCAGAGCCTTAGCACTGCAAGCCAACATTGTAGTATTGTCTCTGGATTACAGACTTGCACCTGAGCATGTGTTTCCGGCTGGATTGGAAGACTGTTATGCTGCTACACAGTGGATTGCACAGCATGCTGGGGAGCTGCACATAGACCCCAAGAGACTAGCGATGGGTAAGTGCAGATTCACTCAGTCATCATAATGGTTACTCCCAGCATCATGCCAATTGTTCAAAGTGCAAGAACAAGGTCACTAATTGCCATCTTTTGTTGATGTCTGACATAGTATGTGGCCATTTTTGTTGTGCTACAGTCGCAAGTCTGCGGCTGATACTACATTGCATGATTTGTGTCACTGCCCGCCAGCCCAGTGCTTGGCCTTTGCAAGCAAATGCCTGCAACTCATGTCAGCAGCTTGCTTGAACAGTCACGATTACACAATGGTATGTACTGTCATATCACCGTAGTTGATCACGCGTGACTGCAGCTTTGGCGTGTTGCCTTTGTCTGCAAGTTTGTGATTCTGCTGATGGTGGTCTTTGGCTGGAGAGTACATTCAGTGCTGATTGATGCAATGCACAGTCATGGGTGCATTACATGTGTACAGTCACAACTGCAGATTCTCATATACAATTATGACTGCAGATTGAGGTCTTTTGTGTGTCTACAGGTGGCGACTCTGCAGGTGGCAACCTGACAGCTGCAACACTGCTGCTAACAAAACAGCGAGGCGGCGCACCAATCGCTTTTCAACTGCTTATCTACCCTACTGTGCACTCAGCATCTCAGTCAGAATCCAGGCAAAAATTTGCAAAGGGCTTCGCCTTAGACAAAACAGTCAGCAGGTGGATGTTCACTAGCTATGTTGGGGGTGAAAGTCCCAACAACCCACTGATATCACCATTTATGGCAGAGGATTTGAGCTTTATGCCTCCTGCCTTTCTCGTGACAGCGACTCACGACCCTTTGAGGGACGAGGGCAAGTTGTATGCAGAGCGGCTACAGAAAGAAGGGGTGCGGTGTTCGCATACATGTTATGAGGGGATGCTGCATGGTTTTCTAAACCACACTTATATGCTGCCCCTAGATGTTGGAGAGCAGGCTGTGAGTGATTGTGCTAAGCATTTGAGGGATGCACTTCACACACCAGCTGGCAAGCTATAGCCCTGCAATAACTATATAGTAAGTCTAGATGTTGTTCATATCATAAGTTTACACACTTCCTCATGTACATAGTAAGGATATCTATGTATATATTCAGAATTCACTCGTCTTCTGATTTTTTGCTTCTTGCAGTCTTGCCATTTCCAAGAGTATGTTGTTTTGCTGCATGGATGTGAGTTCCACAGCCCTATGGTAAACCAGCAAGTTGACAAGCCTTTGTATTGATCTCAGCTGTCCTGCGACTCAGCAGCTATCTTGAACATTTCCAAAGATGCAAGCCATGTCACAAAGGCTTACATCATTGAGCATAACTAGTACAACAAGCAGATTTCAAAGCTTTACCAATGTAGGGCCAGGTGTTAGTGTTCTAGGGTAAGCAATAGAATCTGATGCCAGTGCATCAAAATAAGCAATAGCTGCTGATGTACGAGGATCAGCAACAGTTGCCAGTGTATCAATATAAGCAATAGGTGAGGTTGGATCAGGATAAGCAACAGATGCAAGTCTATCAGACAAGTGTGTAATGCCAGCGTGCCAGGCAATCAAGGCCTATGTTTATGACATGACCACTTTTGACATCAGCAGAGACACAGCCTGCCAGGCTGCATTTCTGATAGTTTGGCCGATTCGTCACACAAGCATTGCCATAATATGGACTGCACAATCATGTCAGCAAAGACATTGTGCAAAGACACTTCTCCAACTGGTTTTGTACAGTGTCTTTGCTGACATAATCGTGCAGTCCATTTGCTGGCCATGCTGAGTCACATGTGGCATGTCTACAAGATACTGCGGTACAGTGTCTAAGTCAGGTTTGTAATACACCATGTTTACATAGCGCATTCAGCCCCCATATTGCACAAAGATGTGTAAAAGACATGGCTGCTTTTGCAAGAAGAAAGTACGGGCAGTTCTGCATACATGTCATGCGAAGTTGTCAAATTACAAGACATCTTGAGCTTGGCCCACAATATTCTGTACGCCAATCAATGGCGCGCCTAAATGATCTGGCACAAAAGACGATAATTGTGGTGCTGCACCCATCACATGGCAAAGCAATGTTTCTTGTCATCAGCAAGAAAAAGCAATCGTTCCATCCATGCTGAAGCCCAACAGCAACACTGTATGACATCATGATTGCGTGCACAACTGTGATCTAATGAAACATGAACATTCACGCAGAAACAGCGCTGAACTCCAACTCAAAGATGTCTGGTGTGACCAAACTCACAGAATCTGAACAAGCCTCTGATGTTTAACGTTGCATCCTGCAGAAGACTCTTGAACTAGACTGACTGACTGACTGACGGCACAGAAAGCAATCATTAGCTGCATTTTTGCCATACATTAATGCTGCAAAATTCAGCCCTGCTGGACCAATTCAACCAAACTCCATCCTGCTTACACCGCCCTGCAATATGCAAGAAAAGCTTTACTTGCAGCTTTGTATCTCTTGATGTGGAGCCATGAACGACTCAGGTGAAACTAGTATCATTGCAAAGTATGCCAACAGCAACTACATAGACTGCACAAGCAATTGCACACAAAAAATTCATGCCTGCATGACCAGCAACTCTCTCAATGACAATGCCTTTGGTTGCTAGACGCATGCAGCAGTGTATTCAAGCCAAGAAGTCTATCAAGTTGTATCAGGCTCCATGCATCCTGTAAGAGCTGATGGTTGACAACATAGGTTGTGCAAGTCACCTGGCAGGATTCTGAAGCTTGCGTCTGTTGGTTTTGAGGGGCCCCCTGTCAGGGGAGCTGCTAGCAGCCCTCTTATGTCCCTTACCCCCCTTGACCGCAGGGCCCTCCTTAGTGCCCCTGCCCCGCCCCCGACCTCTGCCTGCTGCTCCCCCTCTGGCTGCTGCTTTAGTGCCCCTGCCCCGCTTCACGGGTACCCCCCTGCCCGCCTTGGACCCTGAGGCACGGCTTGGGCCCCCTGTCCAGCAAAGGTTAGGTCAGCTTAGGTATGGTTAGGTTACAGTGGGTGAGGGGAGGTTAGATTAGGTTGGATGCAGTCGGGTTTGCTTAGGTGAGTGAAGGCTAGTCACAGCTGAGGACCCTGAGGCACAGCTAGGGCCCCCTGTCCAGCAAAGGTTAGATTGGGTTAGCTCAGGTGACGTCAACTTACTTTGGGTGAGGTGAGGTGAGTTCAATTCAAAGGAAGTCAGCATTTGCAGTCAGATTAGTTTGGTTCATACGGAGCAGGCACTACCAAAGATAGGTTATGTTGTGTCAGGTCAGGTGGAAACAAGGCCAGGCAAGAAGGGAAAGGTGAGGTGAGGCAAGGTAAGGCAAGGCCAGGCAAGGTGCGCTGTGGTGATTTGACCGGCAGGCAGTCGAGGTGCAGTACGGTCGGGAAAGGCCAGGCAAGACAAGACAAGACAACACCTTGGGATCAGGAAAGGTAAGGTAGGCACACCAAGAAAAAAGGCTTGCACAAGCATGAAAGCAAGACAGTTCTGAATGCAAATGAGCACCTTGCTCAGTGCCGCTGACTTGGCCGTTGTCAGAGCCTGACCCTTCCTCTGCTTCATAGGCCTCCAGCTCCTGCCCTAGGGCACCTAGCAGGTGATCCATAGCTGTCTGCTCCTGCACAAAGATCACAAAACTGTTCTGTACATTTTCTCCCTAGCACAGGTGGATCCAGCAGTTTTGGAAACCTTTCTTCAATTGTCTTCCTCCTGTTGAATGGAACTTGAAGAAGGCAACAATTTTCTTCTCTGGCTGCCCATTGGAGCATACTTCGTTGTATGCTCTTGCTGTTCAGTCAGACTTTACTCGAGAATCATGCAAGGCAGACAACATGAGTCTAAGCGATTGTAAATCAGGTCAGTAGGTGTAGCCAAGAGGATTGGCAGCTGATGACTATCTGACCCCGCATGTCAGTCTTGTTGCATCACTTCGGCAATGCCAATCACATGCCATGGCAGCCAGGAGTCGACTACCATCTTTTGCTGCAGAAGTCAGTACTGATTGCTAGCGACAAGATAAATTTTGGTCAGCATTGCCATGACCATGCATGAGATGGTCAAATGTGCATTGCATAACAAGAGCAATAAGAGCAAATCCCATGACCCATGATCACTGCCAACATACCTGGTGCAATCTTGCAACATTTCCATACTGCTTGCCAGCCAACCCACGGTCAAGCGAGCGCCGTTTCTGAGCATCCCACGCCACCCTGTCACTCTTCTTCGGTTTGTCATCCCTACGCGCCTTGTCAGCTGCTGCAGATGCTGCTGCCTGCTTGCCCTTGGGACCCTTGGCTGTCTTGCCCTTTGGTTTCGGAGCCAGGGAGCTGACGCTGAGTGTGGGCTGTGCTGGCTGCTGATCTGTCTTAGGCACCCTTGGCCGGAAGTCCTGCAGACACAAACAACAATCATGATTCCCAAAGCAGGTCTCCCTGTTTGTACTGCCACAAAACACCTTTGCAGCGCAGCAGGTGTAGCCCATCAAGCTTTACGGCTCACGATATTTGGGAAGCAGGGTGCAACAGCTGACGCTTGTTGGCAAGTTGTGTAGGCAAGCTCTTGCTGATGCATATGCTGAACAGTGCTCTGCAATATGTGCGCATGCAGACAGGGATGCAAAAATTCAGATCGGGGTGAACCCAAGAAACAACAGGAGAAATGTGTGAGATGCAGCAAACTTGCAATAGCCCAGATGGCTTGTGACCATACTGCTGAGCTTCAAGAACATACAGAGCAGGAAGAGCAATCTGTTCTAGATGCACAGTACAGAACGCACAGGTTGCAAGAAGGAGCAAACTTGCTTGAGAGATACACTTGTTGCCTTGAATTCCACAAGACTTACTTGAAGTGTGTGTGGGGCGTTCGTAGCACAAGAACGTGTGGAGGCATATATGCACAGCAACCATCACACACAAAGGCCCAGTTCAGTTGGCTACAGGAGTTATATACACAGCGCAGCGCAGCACAACACAAGTGGCACAGCAAACGTGTCACCTTGGGTTTACTGATGGGTGACTTTTTGTCATCCTGGCTTTGCAGGACGTCATATTTAGATTCCGCTAGCTGCTTCTGCCTGTGCACTTCAGCTGCAAATGCCTCCAGCCCCGCATACTTCCTCTTCTTTGGCTTCTTCTTCTTCAAAGGGAAGGTAGGTAGCACAGCGTCATCTGAGATGATGTCAATGGCGTTCTGCGGCTGTGGCGCCAGCTTGGTGAAAGTCACATGCTCCACATTCAGCGGCGGCCGCATAGCAGGCCGCAGCTGCGGTGGAGGCGCTGCAGCTGTGGCGTAGGGCTGTACAGCGGTGATGTAGCGGGCAGCTGTAGGGTATTGACCCTGAGACTGCAACCCATAGCCAGATTGTGTAGGGGGACGGTATCCAGGCTGATTCTGAGCCATGTATGGCAGCTGTGCAGGGGCAATATATGGTGTGTGCGTCTGTGCATTGTATGGCGCCTGAGAGAATGACACGTAAGAGGGTGGCAGAGTGCCCGCTGGCTGCGGGTGGGTCATGTAGGGCCTGGGTACTCCGCTGTACTGTGGCTGTGCCGCCTGAGCTCTGGCTCTGTACAAGGCTTGAGCCTCTGCACTGTACGGCATTTGCTCAGCGGTGGTGAAGGCAGTAGCCGCCCCTGGCTGCGGTACAGGCTTCCCAGGGAGAGCGGTGGCTGGAGCTGTACTGCTGCTGGCATTGGGTGCCACCCCTGGTTGGCCAGCTGATGGCGCCACAGCTGTGGCGGTGTGTGGCGGCAGTGTCTGCCTGGCAAAGGCCTCATGGGAGGCAATCTGAGGGTGCGTGCCCTGGAAGTGGCCAGCAGTGGGCACAGCTGGGGCCGCTCTGACACCAGTAGGACATGTTCCTGAAGGCAAGCAAGACATCAATATGCGCTTGCAGTACTCAAACCCAGCTGAGCAGCACTGCAGCATGTCAATGCCCTCACAGCCTTGACACTTGATGGTGCTCTAGCTGGCATCATCTCCTGCAGCTCTGTGCTCCCCTTGCTATGTGGTCTTTCAAGCTGACCAGAGCCAATCGCTTGCTTCTCAGTGAGATGTAGCATCAGCGTAAGGTTCACATGCGTCTTGTGAGTGCCTTGACCCTTTAGCATTGGTGACAGACTCTGATCGGGGTCAAGCACAGTGCTCAAGTAGTGACAACTCTCAAGCCTGCGTATTTGGAAAGCTGATGTTTATAACCGAAAGGCGTACCTGCTGCAGCATCTTCTGCGCCGCCTTTGCTCATGCTCCCCTGCCCTGAGGTGATCAGCGGTCGGCTGGCGGCCACAGCTGTGGCAGAGGGCGCAGCTGGGGCTGAGAAACCAGAGGATGGGGAAGTTGAAGGGCCAGCTAGTTGTGAGCCATCAGGGCTTGTCAAGGGACCTGTGTTCAGCAAAAGCAGCCTCATCTTCAAGATTGTGACAGACATGCACACACATCAAGACACGAAGCGACCAGCATTGTCCCTTGAACACATTCTCTGCACCTTATGATGGCAAAGGGGCACAAAGCTGAACTTCTCAAGATGTGGTGTTTGTGACTTCCAAATGACGTTAATGTGATTTCAGAAGCAGCCCAGTGCAATTAGATATCAAACAGAGCACACATGCAAGTTGGCCTGCCGTGAACGCCAGATGCGTGAGAACATTGTTTCTCACTTTTGTGCTGAAAACCATCACCTGTATTTCAGCAGTTCAACCCTGACTGCAGTGACAGATTCCTACTAAATAAAGTCAGCTGTGCTCTGCATGCACCAGACGATTGAAAAGATACAGAACACCACTTACCAGCAGCATTTGAGCCTTGCTGCAACAAGGTTGAAGCCTGAGGCTGGCCCTTGCCCAAAGTCAAAGCGCGGCTGGCCTGGAACGCAGCTGCGGCCCTGGCCGCCGCAGCTGTGGTGGCAGCCTGGTGACTGGTGGAGGGGCTGGGGGCTCTGAGGTTAGCAGTGGCGGCCAAACCGGCGGCCAACCCGACCTTCCAGGGGGGGTTGGAGGTTGGGCCTGAGGGTGGGTTAGAGCCAGGTAGCATTCCTGGAACTATGGCATGGGCATTTGTCATCCCGCGTGATGGCTGCAGGACACAATTCCAGGCAGTGAGTCTCTGTCACCAAATGATAGTCAGCCTTGAAGGCAGTTGATTGCTCCAGTATGTACCTAGCTGGGCCTGCTGAGCCTGTCTAGTACACATTTAGAACGAACAAACACAGAACCTGGTGCATATTCAGCACACGTGCTATAGTGTGCAATGCGGGAGCTAGTACAGAGGACACTAGTCTTCTCAACGTTTCCCTGACCTGGAGAGGCTGCTCATCAAGGGCTGTTGACACCGACCCTGCCAGCTGTGGCGACTGTGATACAAATACTTACCCTTAACTGTGATGCACTGAGGCCTTGCGCAGTAATCAATGCAAGGACATTGCCAAACATGCACATTGATTATGGGTCAAAGACAGTAATGGAAAAGAAGGGAGGTACTGGTATTGACTGACCTGCAGAGGTTGCATGTCCAGGGCTGTTGAGACCTGCCCTGCCAGCTGTGGTGACTGAGGGTCTCTGCTGCTAGAGGGGGTCACTTGGGCCCCTGCTGGCAGGGTGGGGTGGGGGTTGGGGTGGGTCTGGCTGAGATTGCCCCTGTAGGCTAGACTGGTGGAGGCTGCAGAGCCCCAGGGCGCCTGCACACACAAACGGACAGCTTTGCAGATCAACATACTTAGGTACTCACAATTTTGCTGTGCTGAGACAACATCAGGGAGCTTGCATAGATAATGGCATACAATGCATTCTGCAATGTCTGGAATCAAGAATTGAACAGGTCTGTAAAATTTCAAGCAATTGTCAATCACATGCAGTGCCACAGTTGTGTTGTGCAGTTCTATACATTCATTCAATTTAAATGCTAAGCGTGTGCTCGACAGGCTCAGCAGGACCAATTAGGTACGCACCGCAGGCATCAATGTCCACAACCAGTATATACATGGTGCATGGCAGGTGAGACTTGCTCAATGCAAGTGACTGCCAAGCTTATGCAATGCTGTGTGGCTAACAGCAGTTCAAGCAATTGATGAACATTCCAAGCTTGTGCAATAATGTGTGGCAGAGCTCTTTTGCTGGAAAGTAGCAGACCATGCATCAAGTCGCAGTGACACGTGAAAGGTGCATACAATCAAGAAACAGCACAAGAGTCATCACCATGCTAAGATTTGCATTCGAGTAGGTGAGCAATGCTTGTGTGTAGGGTCATTTCCGCATTGGCGCACTGAACCCTAAAGACAGGGACCAACGCGCAGATCCAAGGCAAAGTTCTGACAACTGCAACAAGGACCAGCTATGACTCACCTGGCTGGTCAGGGCCTGAGACCCTACTCCCATATTTGCAATGGAATTTGCAGCTGAATTTGGCAACCCTGAGGCTGCTGGCTGGACCCCTGATCCATATGAGGCGCTGGACCCTGCCTGCTGTGTAGGGTTTCCAGGGTAAAACCCAGCAGAACTGCTTGCTGGCATGGCAAGACTTGCAGCAGTTGATGAAGGTACAAACGTGGGGTTTGCCCTAGCTCCGGCGCTAGGGTTTGCTGAGGAAGCCTTGAACGGTGCTTGTCCAGATGATGCACTGAATATAGGGTTTGGTGAGTTTGCTGACACAAACCTAGGGCTTGTGGCCGAAGGCTGCCCATAGGCAGTTGTGCCAGATGGGTTAGTCACCTGGACCGGTCTGGCAGCTGACTGAGCAGCTGTGCTGCTGCCAGGAAGCTGCATAGCAGTCATCATGGCCACACCATTCAGCTGCTGCTGATGAGTCATTTGCCCAGCAGCAGCACCTGCTTGAGAAGCTGGCAGGGCAGATCTTTGACCTGACGGATGCAGCCCTGTTCTGGCGGCAGAAAGTGCCCCTGGCATAACTACACCCCCACCTGCCAAGTAACCTGCTCCAGAAGCTGCAGGGGCAGAAGCAAATTGCCCTGCAGGGCTGCTGCTGGGGAAGTTGAGAGCGTTTGACTTAGTCAGAGCCCCTGACTCAGCAATTGCATTGGCAGCTGCCGCATTGGCGCGCGCAGCAGCAGCAATTGCATTTGACTGCGTCGACGCCTTGCCTGACTGATGAGTCAACCCAGAAGTTGCTCGGGTAGCTTCTGACCTCTTGACTGCAGCAGCAGGGTCTTTGAGGCGCACAGGTGAACCTACAAGAGCAGCTGGCTTGCTGCCTGTAGCCAAAACAGGACTCCTCGCAATGCCCTGGGTTTGAAGGGTCCCTTGCCCGCAAGGACCAGGGTTTACTCCTCCTGAACCACTACTGTTGAAACAGGACGCAGCCGCCTGCTGTGCATGCTGCGCTTGTTGTGCATGCTGTGTTGAGCCCACAGGCTGTGTGCTGTCACCCAAATGAGCCATGCCTGCCTGATGGACAATACCTGGCTGCAGAATTTTGCCTGCTTGCAGATTGCTGCCAGGCTGCTGTGCCTGCTGTGCATGCTGTGCTGAGCTCACAGGCTGTGCTTGCAGATTGGTGCCAGATTGCTGTGCAGCACTGGCAGCAAACGGTGTAGGGAGAGTTGAGGGGGCTTGGCTGTCTGGCAGGGGGGAGGCTGTGGGCGGGGTGGAGTGGGGGCCAAGCTGGGGTGCAGCAGGGCTGACAGGTGGGGTAATCAGCACTGGTGACTGCTTGCCAGGTGAGACTGGATCCTGCACCATAACAACACACGTGGCATCTAAATTGCCTGACAAGATGCACTAAGAAGCTCTGAATGAGCATGGCAGGAGCAAGAGCTGGCTCACAACGCCTGCCAATGATGATGCCTTCCTGTAAAGCTTCACAGAAAACACTGATGCAAAATGATGAGACTTGGGCATCAAGAGCGTGTGTAACAAGCACAAGTGTTGTGACTTGAGCAAGGCATGCAAAAATTGTAAACAGAACAAGGTCACTATGACTCACCTGAGGCATGTGTTTAGCTTGCAGAGGAGCATTCGCTACCATGGCCTGATCTGCCAAAGCTCGCTCAGCAGTGGCCACAGCTCTGGGCTGAGGGTTGGACGCCGTACCAGCTCCAGACAGCTTGACGTCAGCACTTTGCGCTGCCTTTGCAACCTCGGGCGCAGCACTGCGACTTTGTCCATTCTGTGCCGTAGCTGACGCATTGGCTTGCTGAGCAATCGTGGGATAAGGCTTGGAAGCTAACGCTTGGCAGTGAGTTACAGGTTCAGGCTGGGCGGTGGTGAATGGAGCAGTGGCAGTGGCAGTCTGGGTGGGGCTGATTGCAGCAGCCTTGGTTTTAGAGCCATTCTGAATGGGGCTGTTTGCTGCAGCCCTGATCACACTGCCAGTCTGCCTCAGGCCAATTGCATCAAGCCCAGATGCTTGGCTGGGATTGCCTGCCACAGTTCCGTTCTCCTTCCCTAGGCCGTTTGCAACCAGCCCTGATGCTTGGCTGGGGTTGTTTGCCTCACCCCTAGCAGCAGTTTGGGCTGACCCCAGCTGTTGTTCAGATCGCTGCTGGCTTCTGTTTACAGCCCTTAACTCATTGTCTGTGGCAGGTGCTGCACTGGGTGCACTCTTGCTGATTGCCTGATCAGGCATGTTAGCTGTCAGGCGCAGAGGTGACTGATCAGCAGGTGCTGACTCAGATGCCGTGGGCTGCTGACTGGGCAGAGTTATATGCGTGTCAGGACTGTCTACGGCGGTGGCCACTGCTGGCTGTGCAACTACCTTGGCATCTTCAACTGGCTTGCTTGCTGCAAGTGCAATACACAGACAAGTAAAGTCATAACGTGACCGCATCATGTAGTTGATGCCTCAGTACAGTCCTGGTGCACTACTGTATAGGCAGCTAAGCTTGAAAAAGACTCAGAGCCAAAGGAAGGGAAGATGACGCTGTCACATGTTGTTACGATGGGATAGTATCGGTGGCAGCGATTTTACAAAAAGATTTCTGGAACATACAGACAAGTACCTCATGCGCATGAGTATGGCATGTGTGCTGACAGGTGCACGTGTGCACAAAGCAATGTGATGACGTGCGTGCAAGTTAGGCAATGACCTGGTGTTGACCTGACCATAGTCCACACATGCATCAACATGTGTGACAATATGCATGAAAGTGAACCCTCACCTGGATTTGACTTAGCAGCGGTCCGCCTCTGTCTTGCCAATATCCGCCTATCCCTCTCAGTCTCAGCCTTGTGCTCAGCGCTGCTGTCAGCGCTCTCACTGCTGCGCGTCGCTGATGTAGCATGCTGTGCTGCCTGCTGGGCATGCTGAGCCCCTGCGCTTTGAGCAGATGCAGCTACATTGCGTAGGCGAGTCGTCTCGTTCTGCCCAAATGCTGTGCTGTCTGTGGTGTTGATGTCAGCGTCAAGCATGCTGCCGTTTGCAGTGACTGCATGCTCAATGTTGTGAGCAATATCAGCATCAGCAGCTTGAGTCATGCTGGTATGCTGCCTGTCCACTCCAGCAGTAGACTCACCCGTCTTGCCAGCACTGTGTTTGGACACCACAGGTGTGACCCTTGAGAACAGACCGGCACTGCCCTTGTCTACCACAGATCTGGACTTGATGTCCACAGCATCACTGTCCTTGTCTACTACAGGTGTAGACTTTGTGTCCACAGCATCACTGCGCTTGGTTGCACGACCTTTGCCCCTGATTGCAGGTGGGTTAGGTACCTTGCTGCCATGGCTTGCATGCTGCTGCGTAGTATTGTTGGCTGACTCAGCTGCTGGCAGGCCTTCTGACTGATCATCAGTCATGGTTGCTGCGCTGGCTGCTTCTGTTGTGGCTGCGGCTGGGAGTGAAGAACCGGTGTCAGCCAGCCTGCGCTTGCGGGTGGTGGGCTTGTTGGGGTGGGTTGGGGGAGGGGCAGGGGTGCTGCCTGACCCATCTCTCTGCAGAGCCTGCATCAGCATGAGGAGCGACTGAAGTTCTATAGGTATGAAGACATGACAGGGGTATGCTTTCCAGCTTTTGTGATAACATTGCATTGCTGAGGAAGACAGAGCTGCACTCAGGTCAATGCAGACTCAAGTGCAAACGATGCAACAGCCGCTTGTGCCCAACAGGTTTGCCAGTGAGAATTTGCTAACAAACGTGCAGCTCTACATGACATGTGTTGCACTGTCAAAGAAGACGGATTTGCAGTTGAAAGTGGGTGCATAGCAAATGCAGCAGGTGCAGACATACAACAGGCATCCTATGTAATGGCTTGCTTACACGCCCGCAGCTCTCTGTGACATATACTGCTTTGCTGAAGAAGACACAGCTGCAGTCAGATCAATGAGTGTGCAAGCAAGCTAGCGGGTGCAAAAATACAACATCAATGCCAGTCCGCATGTACCCACATACCTGTAGCTCTCTGTGTGCCTTGGGTGCTCTTGCTTGAGCAGCAGAACCTTTCCGCCCTGCATGTGTGCACAGCTCACCTCAACGAGATTGACTACTGATCATTCAATCACTCACTCAACCAATCATACATTCCAGCCAGTTTGCTGACTCACTGATGATGCATCTATGTCATCATTTGTTGGGATAAGAAGTCCTTGAAAGCATGCTTGGCACGATCAAATACCAGAGCTGTGCTTTCCCAGCAACACAATTATTATTTCCATAGCAACAGAGTGCCAGTCAGCGTAGGTCAAACTGCATACACTGCAGCAGTGCAGCCAGAGAGACATTGCGTGTGAGTTCATGCACACATTGTTCAAGCAACATCATGAACACAGCTTTGTTGAGGGGTTGTGTATCATGCATCCAAGGGATCTTGCGTTTAGACAACTTTATTTGGGTATAGCCAATGTGCTATAAGGCGGGCTTGACATACCTGTTGGCTGCACAAAGCTGCTATGGAAAATGCCACGGCATGAGGTTTGAGGTTTTGAAGGGATGCACCGCATGGAAGAAAAGGGTGCCACAAGCCAAAACAAAACATGCAGAAACTGCTGCCATATGCACAAATTGCTGCCAGAAGCATAAAGTGCTCTCAAAAGTTGACGTACCTGTTGGCTGTGCAGAGCTGCTGCGGAGAATGCCTTGAGCCCCTACTGCAGTAAAGCCCTGCCCCAGCATCTCAACCAGCCCCTGCCGCTGCCTGAAGAAGCAGAAGATCACGCATTGCTACACAGTATGCTTGGACTTCGTGGTCGATTGTTGTATGAATGCCATCTCATGCCTGAACTGATGGCATTTTCCAGCCTTTTGCCTGCACTTTTTGACACACATTATGCAGTGGCAAGCTGACATGTTGAGTACATATGACTAGTGCACTACGTCATGTGATGCAAGTGACAATGCATGCACTTACAATTGTGTGGATCTGTGAGGAGATTCATGATGCATACACATCCAACTCCTATGCATGCATCGCTGTGCATGCAAGTGTGACAGAACAGAACATCAAAGACTGATCATGCGAATGGCAAGGAGCAAACAACAACACTTACTCTTCCTGTGCCAAAGCTGCTGCAAATGCATCTGGGCTAATGGCTCTGAGCACATCCATCTCACTGATGTATGTGGAAGTGTCAAAATTTGTGGCAGTCTTCTGCCCATCACGCATGCCGTGGATGATTGCTGCCCTGTCATGCGCCTTTGCTGCTGACTGTTCATCATGATGGAAGCCCAGGTCAACCTGCGCACAACAGGCACGTGTTGCTTGGATTGTGAAATGTGCCATGCAAGATGCGGAGGCAAGCTGGTAGATCTGCAATCACAAGTACATCCGGGCACAGCAACAGTCGCGAGGAGCTTCTGCATAGAGTAAGCTATTCAGCAGATGTGCCTATCCATTGACAAGGAGACTGTACTGTGCTGACTGTAGAGATGTGTTTGCCAGCTGCAAGGATGTGCACTGTATCATGTGTCTGGTTCTTGTTGTTGTTGTACGGTGCCTGGAATGGACAACAATACAGTTTAAGAGGACTGTTGAATGAAAGCCTTGACCTAAGTTGAATCAGCTGGTCTGACTGAAGTATCACATTTCATTCGCACCTCATTGCCTTCAATCACAATCTGTGCATGCCATTTGCCAGTCTGCTTCAGTAGAGTCACGCCATAGTAGGTACTGCTCTGAGAGGCGCTCCTTTGTGCCCGTGTGCGGAGCATGGCAGAGATCTAGTGCAAATTCAGCTCTTCTGAAAGCACACAAGCAGACTCACTGCAAGCTTATGCCTGCTTTGGCTGTATGAGCTGAAGAATCATTAATGTCTGTTACAAGCTGAAGCACAACACCTTGAGTGACGCGTAATACTGTACTCTCAGCCAGTCAAAGCTTTCAGGAAGCCACAGCAAGCATGTTTGGGATGTACCAGTCACTTAGTGCTCGCCAGAGTGATGCGAAAAAGCGAGTGCGAGCGGCTTGGTGCCGCGATGACAGACACTTTCCAGTGAGCTGTAGGTCCCACAGATATGTCTGTGTATTGGCCAGAACGCGGTGCTGAGCTTGCCTCGGAAAAGGAGACTAGATCTTGTCCAAGACTGACTTCTCAAACTTGTCAGCATCGGCTGTTAAAGACAGTGCTCTGCTGCGTGCTGCTTGTTAACATCCTGTTGTCCAGAACTTTCAGGCCAAGATAGCTCAAGATTCCACCAGACAAAGGCCTCGTTCTGACTGGGTGCTTCAGCGCCTGTATCTAAGCTTGTGTACGATCAGACCTCGTCCTTCCGCAAAGTATGCGCGTTGAGCACTGCTCCGCGGCTGCTTACATGGCCAAGCGCTGCTTTTTGAGAGCAATGATACTAAATGCGCCAGCAGAAATTACCAACGTTTCCGGCTAGAATTCCATCCAGATTTAGTGTTATTTGTATTGTCAGCAACAGAAAATGAATGGGTGACAACTTTATTGTAGTCATGGCTCTGTCAAAAACGCCCCTTGCAGACAGACATGGGGCCTTGAGACGGCGATGACAATAATTTCGCTTCGGTTTGGGCACAGATCCTGTTGACTATGTCTAGATTAGCAGATACGCTGCAATCAAGACGACTCAGTGGAGCCGCTGCAAGCAACACAGCTCGTACTGTTGCGATGCCTACTGCTCGACAGTCCTCATAGGCCGCGCACTTGAGATTCACGTAAAGCTGGCGAACCAGGGATGTCGTCGAAGCATGATGTGGAGCTAGGAAAAGCTAGTATAGACACGGCCAATGGATATGTCAGTACCAGGCGGGCACCTGTGCAAAAGCCCGTGCAAGACACGCACATCGAGTACGAAAGTGACTCGTCAGACAGCGAGGATGAATTACCCATCACAGCTAATCGTCATGCACGATGGTGGTACTCAATATTCCACAATGTGACAGCCATGATTGGGGCAGGCGTGTTAGGCCTGCCCCAAGCTTTCAAATTCTTGGGTGAGCAACACCTTGCACATTTCATGCAATTCATTTCACAGCTGTTGCTCTCAGCAGTATCTGACACAAGAGCCGCATTCCATGCAGGATGGACAGGAGGCACCATCGTGCTAGCTTTGTCCTTTGGCATTTCTCTCTGGAACCTGTGGCAGTTGTGTAGCATGCATGAAATCAACGGGAAGCGCATGAATCGGTATCACGAGTTGGGACAATATGCTTTTGGTGCGTCTCTCCAGAATACATCATTTGTGTAAAACCAAGAACGAACGCTTGTGTATAACATGCAATGGCAGATGAACCCCAAGGATCCAACTTTTGTGTGTTTCAGGTCAAAAGCTTGGTCTCTGGATTGTCATACCATTTCAATTGATTGTCATGGTCGGCCTGGGTACGTTCGCTCCTTCTGTGGTCTCTGACCCAAGTTGTACACATGTAGCACCCATGTAGTGTTGGCATGCAGCTATATGCATGCCTTGTTTTCAATCAGCAGCAACAGACTCTGTACGCAGTCAAGAGCGTGTGCAGCATGCAGTGTGCGGCATTCAGCGTGTGCATGCATGTATGCTTGTGCAAAGAATCACACCGGCAACATTGATTGTTCCAAGTGCATAAGTTTCCCAAGAGGCTTAAGACATGACAAGACATGAATGAGCCTCTTGAGAGAATGAACACAAAACCACAATGTAATGTTGATGGTGATATGAACTCTTCAGATGGGCTCCTCATCCCCCATATGTCTAGAATGTCATAAGTTGACAGACATATACTGCACACCATCATGATATGAACTCGTGCCTATCGTCACATTGTTCATGACATTGATGATGATGGTGATCGTGACATATTTCTGCCCTCTGCAGGTATCACTTACTCAGTGACAGCAGGCAAGAGTTTACAAGCAGTATACCACTTGTGCGGAGGCTCTGGTCATGTCGGGTTGTCTGTTTGGATCATCATTTTTGCTGTCACTGAACTCTTCGCTTCACAGGTAATGTTCACAGGCATGCTTGACGTTGAGCCTGCTTTCAGCATGCCAACCATCCAAAGCAAAGAGCACATGTATGCTTGACATGAGACTGTTGTGTGCCAAAACGCAAACCCTCAAGCCTTAAACTACATATGAATGCTATTTTGCATCCCATACAATACTATGACACAATATGTGTGTCTGAGGGTTGTGTGCATGCAAATGATCACAAGCAGTCACAGTATATCAGCAGGATGAAACTTGATGTCACCTCCAGGCAGCGTAGTGCCCTATGTTCTTTCATGAGTGCTGCATGTCACCTTTCACTGTTGAGAGCGTCACAGCTGCTAGGCACTTTCAATCACTGCTCACACTGGTGCCCTGTGCTTATGCAGCTGCCAAACTTCAACTCCCTGGCGTTTGTGTCCCTCCTAGCAGCTATCATGTCAGTTACATATTCCACTATGGCCTGGACAACAATTCTTGCTGATGGCCGTCGACCAGGTACTTCCAGACAGCAATTTGAAAATCTTTTCTTGCAGTTGTCTTCCTTTTCCTCACTCTGCAAGGGGAGGGTGAGGGGGGGGGGGGGGGGGGTTTTTTTTTTTTTNNGCGGGGGGGGGGGGGGGGGGGGGGGGGGGGGGGGAGTTGATGTTTATGCTGTCAAAAGTCCTGTCAAACGTCCTGTCAAACGTCCTGCACAGACACTTTACCCTTTGCTGCTTGTCATGCACTGCATTTACCTGCTTGGGTTTGACACTTACTTCACGGCTTGTGTTCATAATGCCTTCATCCGTTTACTTCATTCACATGCTAGACAGGCTGCGCAGGCCTAGCTAGGTATATATTGTCTCCAGCCATTTCAATCCTGTGCTGACCATATGTACCGAATATGGAGGGTGGCATGCTCAAGACGTGCTATTACTTGCATCACAGCGTCCGCTTCGTGATGCTCAATGCAAGCCTGTCTGGCGAGACAGGACTTACGTCACACACACCTAGCAATGTATGCTAGAAAAGGTCATAAACGTGTTTTCAAGTCAGTAAGTCCGATGAGTCAGATCTGGCTCCCTACCCCGGACTGTAAATTCTGTTGATTGATTGATTGATAAGTGTGAGTATGATTGCAGGTGTTGAATATAACCTGGCTGGGGTCAGCAGGCTAGAGGGTATAATGGGATGCTTCAATGCTCTGGGCACCATTGCATTTGCCTATGGAGGTCACAATGTAGTGCTTGAGATTCAGGTGAGGTTTACTACTCAGCCAGTTCTGCATGTTCAAACATGGGCTGAGATGCCTTGTAGATCCAATTTGCCTGTCCAGTTTATTTGTTTCACAACAGCTTCTGACAGACTTGCATGAAGGTGGTACGCACCTGGTAGCTGGGTTTCAAAACTTGTGTAGCAAACGTTCATGACCCGACCAATGAGATCCGCCTGAAAAGCGTCGTATGGCACATAAGTTGTGTGCAGAAAGCGGCAGCATGCTGTGCTGTTTCATTTCACACTGCTGCCTTTGCACTTTCGACAGATTCGCGTGGCAGTTGCAGGGATGAGTAACAACTGAGAAATGATGCTACAGCAGCGAAACACTGTGATCTTTTGGCAATTCAAAATACTCGTGTATTGCGCATTGGCGCCAACGTCTTACGCAGTTCACAATGTGCACTGCATCCCAGTACACCCTCAAGTGCCACATGTCACACATTGTGACCAAGTATTACATATGGAGTTTCATGATTCTACAACAAAGTTGGTTCCATGTGCAGGCTACATTGCCCAAGAGGGTAGGGCATGAAGGCGGCACCTTCAAACCTTACATGAAGGGAGTGTACGTGGCTTACGCTTTGGTTGGCTACTGCTACTTCACAGTAGCCATTTGTGGCTATTGGGCATTTGGGCAGTCGGTTCTGGACAATGTGCTTCTGTCCATGGCGCATCCAAAATGGGTTGTGGCTGTTGCAGACATGTTTGTTGTGGTGCACGTGTTTGGTAGCTATCAGGTGAGCAGCACAGCCGTCACTGGCAAATGGGTTTTACGTCACACTGTTGCAGTCACATTTGTTGTGATACATGTGCTTCTGTCCATGGCGCACCCGAAATGGGTTGTGGCCGTCGCAGACATCTTTGTTGTCGGTACATGTTTGGCAGCTATCAAGTGGCGTGCACTATCTTGAGTGACAACATTGCCATGACGGAGACGTTTAGTGCTGTGCAATGTTCATGCTGGTCGTAATGCCATACATGTATAGCATGTTAGCCATTACAGAACTGTGCTAATCTATGCTGTACATGACTTGACGGTAGCGATCGGCACTGCAGTTGTACAGCATGTCGGTGCTTGATGTGCCAGGACTCATCTTGCTTGATTTTCCTGTGGCCGCTTCAACATTCAGCATTAAGCTGTGTCAATAGTTGTGATGCCAGATGCCCTTGCCGCGAGCCATGCTGGCAAGATAGGACTTGTGCCACAGACACCTAGCATTCCAGTGATCGTCAACTAATATTAATGTCATCAATAGTTATGATGTTGCTGCAGATGTACAGCATGCCAGTGTTTGACATGATAGAGGCAGCCTTCAGGCAGTGGGGACTCACACGAAGGAAGCTCATCACCCGCCTAGTCATGCGGACTGTTTACGTTGTCTTCACCTGTTTTGTCGCTGTCACCCTACCCTTCTTTGGAGGTAAGTCTTTGACCCTGTTTACTCGCTCAAACTGTTTCATTTCTGGTTTCACTGCTTTGCTTGCTTGCTTGCTGACTTGCTTGCTTGCTGACTTGCTTGCTTGCTTGCTCACTCAATGACCTGTGTGCAGAACTAATATGAATATCTCAATGCAGCAGACACCTGCCTTTGCTTTGCGGCATCATGCAAGCTGATGTATTCTGCTTCCCCAACATTCTGCTCACAGAATGTTGTGGATGTTACTGTCTGTACATCGATACGAGGCATCTGCTCACACTTCTAGTTGTCTGTGCAAGTGTGAGCAGGTGCCTTGTTTTGCTTTGCTGCATCTTGTGAGCTCATGCAACTCTTTGCTTTTGTCAACAGCTGCCAAATGCAAATTGAGGCCAAAAAGATGCTGGATTTGCAGACTTGATGGGATTCTTTGGCGCCATAGGATTCGCTCCCACCACCTTCTGGCTGCCCAGCCTAATTTGGCTTGTGGTGAAAAAGCCACCAGTGAAAAGCTTCTCATTTTGGTTCAACTCCTTCAACATTGTGCTCTGCGTCACAGTCATGTTTCTGGCAGCAATTGGCTCCATGTACCAGATAGTACGCAATGCTTCTGGCTACGCATTTTACCAGTGACTTCTGGGAAATCCATTTGGGTTGGCTTAGATTTACCAGCAACCTCTGGAAAATCCATTTGGGTTTGCTTAGAAACTGTATGCATCTCCCATGCATTCAGAAGTGCAGGCTTTTGTTTTTGATGGGCTGGTCTTGTTGGGTAAAGCAAAATCTGGTACTGTGCATTCCTTGAACAATTCCTGCTGTTGTTCTGTTGTTTGTGCATTCGCAGTTGACGTAGCTTTTGTACGGACCCTTTGTATATTGCCTTTGCAACAAGTTTGGCAACCACAGCGCATAGCTTAAGGTGGTGCTTTCTTTTTCGGTTTCATCTAGGAAACAGCAAATGCAGGTATTTTGTATCAGCATATGCAGTCAGCATCCTTGCTGCCCTGCCGTGTAGACCGCAGTTTGGCAAGTCTAAATATCAGAACGCATGTATTAACAGTATGTTTGTGTTTTCAAAGCAGCCCTTGCTTTTTGTAACATAGATTATACTAGCAATTTCACATCTTGCAACATCTTGCAACACCACTTTGCAGCAGGAAAAGACAGGTTGCTGTGATGTGCAACAAAGACCATCGCGATTACATAATTGTGCCCATTGCCCTGAGTACGATACATGCATCCCTTGTTGTGGGCATATGGCAATGCATGGTCCGATTTGTGACACTGACCACTGACCACAGGGTTTATTACAGTGTTTCATAGGGTTTTGTCATGATTTGTCAT